>JAMZEH010000018.1:10167500-10655000 GCA_024699665.1 Ostrea denselamellosa
CCTCCCAGCAGACCCAACAGACATCAACAGTCAAAGTATAAAGATATCTCCAAATCAAGTTCCAAATAAGGCTGGGGGATATGTGTACGAGACAAATCCTGAATTTCGGCTTCGTAGTTTCATTTGTACTGGTTCTTCAAATCATAATTACAGGGCAGGGAGTTGTGAGCTGAAGTTAGAAGATGTTCCTTTTGTACTTCAGTAAGTATATTGTATGTCATAAACATTGACTCTGCTACGATAATGTAAAACACAGATCGGACATGGAGCTGAACTAAAGTACCAGTTTGATACTTGTTGACTGGAATAACATGCACGAATCTTTTGTTATGGAACATTATTGCTTGTTACTTTATTCAAATTTGTGTATCTTTATCTCCTACATAAAGATATTGGAGTCTGACACGTGATGATGAATCTCCTTGTCTTGTAGTTATTGTTGCCTTGAAAATGATAGGAATTTTACATGGTTTGTTCACATTTTGAAGAACAAAAGGGAGACTTAGGTAGCTCATGTGAAGCTAATACACAACTCTTATTAAGTACAAATGACAATGATTGATTGATTGATTGCTGTTTACGCCACACTCAACAATTTTTATCGGTGGAAGAAAGAACCCAGATACAATGTACCCGGGAAGAGACCACCAACCTTCCGAAAGTAAATTGGCAAACTTTCTCACATATATCGGCACAAGCGAGATTCGAACCCGTTCCGACTAGAGGTGAGAGGCCTTGTGTTTTTGAGCGCGAGGCTCCAACTACTCCGCCACAGAAACCCCCAAATGACGATGAAGATCCCCGGCTATTTCACATGAAAGAGCGGTCATTATGATATTGTAGCTATATTTATCAAGTGTCCATCAAATACACGTTAGTAAAATGAATAGCCAAGTCTATAAATGCTATTGATGAGTTATAGGCGTCCGATAAAAGAGTACACATGCAGATTTCCATAATCAAGTAAACCTTAAATAATATTCATGAAAACAAAGTTCATAACAGTGATAAGTCTAAGCTGTTAAAAACTGCAATTTAAAACTCTCTGATAATGATTCTTGAAATTGACCCACCCACTGACGTTTGTTTCATTTCTTTTTATTGCGTGCCAAATCAACAAAATGTTGCCTAAAAGTATAAACCTCACTAAATAACCATATGAATCAGTGTTCAAAGGTTTGCACTGAGAATATCCACTTAGTTATCCTGGGAACCTCTCTCTCGATTATGGACTCGTCCTAGCTGACTGTGCTGTAGTGATCCACCACTACTCTGGGACTTTCTCTCAGTGGTGTCACACACGGCGTAGTCCTTCACAGATCCTTGTGATCCTTACTCCTGACTCCCAAGTCATATCGCTGCAATTTTGAATGAATATAATTATATCCGTTGACAATATAAGATGTATAGGCAACCTAGCTAGATAGACAACAGTAAAATGTCACTTGAATAATAACAATGTGTCTGTCTATATACTTTCAAATAATTAATGTCTGTCAATATACATTAACAATGGATGGCCTGGTAACATTTAAACAATGACAAAACCAATATGACGGTCAACTTCCGGATACTCACTTCCGCTCAAGACATTTAAACAATTTTACAAAAGTTCCAAGAAAAAAGCAACAAAAAAGAATTATACTGCAATAGAAATTCAATACTATCGATTGAAATTTAGGGCATTTAAACGTTCTCACTGCTGTCACACCTGACTGACCACACACAGGTAAGGCAGGTGAATGTTGGCCAAGGTTATATTTAAGTTACCGATATATGACATTTTAACAAACATTGGCAAAATATATAATAAAATAAACTAAATTATACTCACCACGGTCTGTTTTCCGTGCCCTTAATGAAATGGTTCCGTACGATGCAGATACCCAAGACAGCCTCAAACTTGCTGCTTGTAAATAAACGTGCCTACTTGCACGATAGCACACCCGAGAATGGCTCAATACTCATGCCTCACGCCCAGACCACGTGAGTATAGAATTATCGGTAATGCTGACACATAGAACATTTTGGGAAATAAACAACACAACAAGACCGTTTAGCTAGCCTGATATACATGTGTTACACCCCCTCCCCTCCCCCCCCCCCCCCCAAAATTAAAAAAAAATATATAAAAATAATAGAACAAAAATTGCATAGGCGTCGTGTACGATATTCAAGACCTAACATAACACAGCATGAATTCTGTCCAGCAATTCCACGTACATCTTATAACTTTTACAATATGATCTGCTTGGAGCAGGTTATAATTGTGCATAAATTGGTAAGGAATAAATTCAAAACATTCTTGAAATATTTAGATTTTTTTCAATGAATTGGAATATTCTGTACAAGATTCAACTTATCTAAATTATATAATTGAAGTACCTATACCATGCAAACTAATGTAATGTTGAAAATGTCAAACATTCAAAATTTCATTATGCTTCTTGGGGCTTTTATCAATACTGGCTCAGAACCGAAACATATTTGGCTCTGAGCTATGGTTTTGTTATACTATCCTGCATTTATGCTTCTACAAACAAATTATATTCTCAATTTTCAGATTAATTGAGGACGGATCAGGACAGAGAGTGGTCGACATACTCATTCAGTTTTCAATAAAGGCCCGCGCGTTCAAACAAGACCCACTGCTGTTTGTTTTGGCGGTTTGCTGCCGGTCCAATGAAAAGGCAACAAAAAATGCCGCCTACAGTGCACTTCCGGTAATATGTAGAATTCCTACTCAACTATTTAGATTTTTGGACTTCTGTAAAAAGATAAGTAAGCGTCAGTTTAGCAGCAAAGGATGGGGTAGAGCTCACAGAAAGGCAATCAGTGACTGGTATCAAAGTTATGGTGAGACAGAACACAAATTAAAATTTCTGGCACTTCACATAACAAAGTATTCCAAAAGATATGGGTGGAAACACAAAGAAGTGATTCGCTTATCTCATCTTAAAGTTAATGAAGAAAACACAGTGTTAAAATATCTAATCATCGTTGCAGTAAAAGGAAAAAAATACGCAGATTCAACCGATTTCATGCAGAATGTACAGCAACAAGATGACTACAATAGCTCATATTTAAAACAAATCGTCGACCTCCTTACTGCGATTGAAACTGCCAAGAATACACAGGACGTGTCTCAGATGAGGAGGCTTATCTTGGAGCATAAATTAGTAAGGGAACATGTGCCTCCCTGCTTCTTAAACGACAGAACTGTATGGCTGGCTCTCGCTAGACACATGCCAATGATAGCGCTGATACGAAATTTGGGGAAAATGTCCAAATTGGAGCTTTTCCAACAAGAAGCTTCATCTGGAGAAAGATCCTTTGAAGAACACTTAGCTTTGGAGAAATTAAAAAGCAGAGAACTTATTTTGAAGGAAAAAATCCATCCATTTACTTATATGTTGGCAATCCATCAATATAAAAAAGGCGAAAACGGACCTAAAACATTGCAGTGGCCTGTTTTTCAACATATATGCACTACCCTTGAAGAAGGCCTGTATTTGTCTTTTGAATATATCAGGCCCACAGGTAAGCGGTTTTTAGTAGCAGTTGACATCAGTAAATCAATGACTGAAAAGATTAACGTCATAGGCGCACCATCCCTCCAGCCAATAGACGTGGCTGCCTTCATGTTAACTCAAACAGCTAGAACTGAACAAAGTTGTGACGCAATCGTTTTCTCGGATAAAATAACCAATGAGCTACGTTGTCTACCCTCCGATAGTATAGATATTATCTCTGGAAAGATTACGAATCTTCTTACAGATCCGATGCCGGAATCAACATCCAATTGCTCTCTGCCATTCAAATATGCAATGGAAAAGAAAAGAATTTACGACGTGATTGTAATTTACACCGATTCCAATATATCCTTTGGACATCCCCATCCGTCACAAGCTTTAAAATGTTACAGAGAAGCCATTAAAAAGCCCGACGTGAAACTGGTGGTCTGCAATCTGACTTGTTCGGATGTCTCTATTGGAGACATAGAAGATTGTTTCACCATGACGGTTTGTGGATTTGATTCCCATGTTCCTCTTGCTATATCAAATTTCGTAAATGGTGACTGTTGATTTATGATGCATTGTTATGTGATATTAATTACATTATTATTATTTGACATTGTATATGGAATATTCAAGGATTTGAAAACTTAAAGAAAAATACATATATACACTGCTTTTTTATAAAAGATTTGCAAGAATAGATACCGAAACATATCTCTAACACTTTATTTCTTTCCAAATGAAGAGTGCTCATCTTTGAAAATGACTCGCACAAAGCTCCACCATTGCATCAATGACTAATGAAATTTGCAGTTCTAACAACAACAAAAAATACTTTACGTTTACTTATTTAACGAATATTTCAGCTCATCTTCCATATTTTCATTGTGCGTGCTTTTAACAGTTAATGACGAATGAAAGAAATCCTAGCAATGGTGAAGTTTTGATCAAATCCAATGTGTTATTTTGCTCTCAACTGCACTTTGTAGATCATAAGTACTTCAATGCTTTCTTTTTGCAGATTGCACTTAAAATGCATGTACATATATTTACATCACGTGATTTTGAATGACAGCAAATGTGTTGTTCTTTCTTCTTAAAGAAAGCTTTTTGAATAACCCTTAAGGGATCCGTTTTAATACTAACTTTTTCAAAATGGGATTATTCGGCGTTTATTATGAGTAATTATTAATCATTATGTTGAGAGGAATCGTACTATGTCCCTAGATGTATTGATCAAACTGTATTTCAAAATAAATTGACTCTTGTTGAGATTTGGCACATGCTTACAGTCTTCGCGAAAACTTTTTGAAACCACTAGCCAGTAGGGCTAGTAGATTAACAAAGTTCACTAGCCCTGAAAAAAATCTACTAGCCCAAACAAAAGCTTAATAATCAAATTCACAACAATCATAAACTTTCTTTTCTTTTTAATTTCGTTCAACTTCTATCTCTACATTATATTCATTTATCAAGTAATCATTCATTGACTCTGATTGTTCATTGTCTAACTCCTCCTCCTCCTCCTCACTGTCTGTGTCACTCTCCTGTACTTCATCTAAGAGAACATTCTGGTCAGATACTCCCTGGAGTTGAACCTGATCGTCTTGTACCTCATCGTCAACCAACACAGGATCCTCGGTGGTGGTCATAGTTTCAACTGCTCGTGTTGTGGCAGGCTTACCTCGAACATAATTCAAACGTCTGGAACCTGGAGTGTTCTGTACAAATAAAGTTTTTAAAGTAAATTGATACACCTGTGTACATTGTTATAATATTCTGTTTACCATGGCTGAGTGTGTAAATATCTTGGATAATGATTTGATAATAGTGAATTCCAAAACGAAAAACTAAAATACAAACCATCCAATGTATAATGGCTTCATCAGGGTCAAAAATATCAATGGAAGGAGACTCGATTGCAATAAGAAGAAGGTCATCCAGAGTGCTGTTAGTCATCCTTCCCCTTCTCTTTCCCTTCACTAGTTTCATTGTAGAGAATAGGCACTCATTTCTGACAGAGGTTGCAGGGAATGAAAGTACCAAATCCATACATGCTAAAATGTTACTAAGGTCACTGCATCCATGATGGATTGTTTTCCATGTTAGGGTTTTGTTTACAAGTTCAATGGAATACCTAAATTCAAATTAGTAAATGCATATGGTGTATAAAACATAAATGATTGCATGTAAGATTCTGAATAATTCAAAACATCATTATTTTATAAACATACTTTTGATAGATCTCCGACTTCAGGATAATCCACTCACTGCTGCATTGATCCACATCAATACATCTTTGCACCATCGACAAAACATCAGATCCAGCGTTGAATCATAGTGCAGCCATTCCCTCTCTTCTTTCCATTTGGTCAGGAACGACCTCTTCCGCTTCTCTGATTCGTATTTCTTATGTTTCTTTGTTTGTGAGGCAGAGGCATCAGATTTTCCTAGCCTCTTCGATCCAGCTTTTAATATTGCAAAAGCGTCCGACATTTTTACTTAGTCATCGCGTTGTCATGTCATCAAGACGCTTCTCGAAGTATTTAAATTACATTGAGTAAAGCGTTTTAAAGATTTTGATCTAGAACGATTTGTGAAGATAATTTGTACCATACATAAGTCGTATTTTTTACTAGCCCGTCGGGCCCGTGCGAACTCGGATTTTACTAGCCCGGCGTGAAATCTAGTAGCCTCGGGCGTCGGGCTAGTGCGTTTTCGCGAAGACTGTGCTTATCAAACAGTCTTCTCTGATCCCGCCTAGCGTGTTTCCCCCCAACGTGTATTAATGCCCAGGTATTTTTATTTTAGTTCGCGCCCAAATATCATTTCGCTGTTTACAACCGTTTCTCTCAGAATCTGTCAAACATCTGCGTCTATCCACCGTATCTTTTCTGTAGCAGGACGCCATGCTGTTATGTTTACCTGCGGCGCACATGCGTCTGAATACTAATAGGAATATTTGTATGGGCTGCAAAAAACTTCAATTTTTGTGATAGAACGAAAATATGCAACTTCGAAAGTTTATTCATTCAAATCTACCAAAGAGAGAAAGTTTTAAATGAAAGTTTCAATTCATGATTTTTTTTTCCTCACAAAATGAGATGAAGTGTCTCTTTAAACATAACAGCGCCAACATTGGTGAACATTTCAAAGATTGCTGCAGAGTATTAGGAAATATCGGAAGTATTAAACATCTTTACAAGTAGATTGTATCACTACAAAGAATTTTGTAATCTAAAATTAACTATACCTCCATCACCATAAGACACAATTTGATAATGTTCGAGTATTTCATTTCTCCTAAAACATTCGTATAAGGTCACAGAGATATAAGCAATAAGCACAGCCATCAGTAGTAATGCAAAGACTATTATCAACTTCAGTTCTATACGCAGTCTGATTACAGGTTCTTTCCCAATACCTTGCATCGCATGACTAGTAAAATTGTAACCTCCAGTTGTCGCTTTGTTGCTTGTTACCGCCTCTAACGTTGTCGTAAATGCAGTTACATTCAAAAGTAATTCCACCTCTGAATCATCTATAATAATGGTAATAAAATAATACATATAATGATTATGATAATACATGTAAGATAATCCAACTATTATAATAATCTAAATGCCAACGTGCAGCTATTGTCTCTGTTGAACTTGGAAAACGATACATATTGATAAAGTAATCATGTATGCTATACGGTATTTAGAAAGCTACTTTTGTTGCTGGCTGTAAAAGTTTCCAAGGTCTGGCATCCCGTCGAATAATGGCACATGGTGCGATTGCACGAACACACCTTTTCGCAACTCCACCCGTGGTATGGATATTCGCAGAACTCGTTACAGAACTGTCCGATGTATCCAGGTTCACAGGCTTTAACGAGAGCAAAGAAATTGAATTCACAAATAATACATGTAAATCATGATATGCACTATATAATAAAATTGATATTAACAAAGGACGAATTCATTTTTATATAAAGTATTTTGGGTTTAAATACATTATTTACACTGTGCAAATAGAATTTTTTGGCTTGTTCACAACAAAGCACAAGATTGACAGAAATATAAATTCAGTTTGGAAGAGATCAGACTGCAATGTTACAAGCAGAAACAAATTAAAATATACATATAAAAATCAGATTACTGATTTTATTCTGTACATGGGTGCACTCAGAAAGGCAAAGGTAAATTTATACTTCATTCGTATATGCCACGTACAGTGGTCCTACCTTGTTACGATATAACTGACTGATTTATACAGGTGTCACAAAATGAAGCGGTTTGTCAGTCAGTTCGTGATATGACATCATGCGGTAATGTCTTACTATGATGTGCTAGTTTTGTTTTAGCTGATGTGATAAATTTAATTGAATTATGTGATGGGGGTAAATTCAAAATATGATGTGATACCTTGATTTTTTGACTGGATAACTTCATTAAATGATCAAATAAGTTTGTTACATCTTTGTTATATAGTGAGGACATTTAAGTCGTGGATGTTGTTACATCGTTATATGCAATCATTACGGGGTCACAAAGCCTCTCACCTCTGTCGGCGCGTGTTCGAATCTCGGCCGCGGCGTTATGTGAGCAAGTTTGCCAGTTTACTTGAGGAAGGTCGGTGTTCTCTTCCCAGGTACGTTGTATCTGGGTTCTCTCCTCCACCAACAAAAACTGGACGCACCCGATAACTGAAAAATTGTTGAGTGTGGCGGAAAGCAATAAATAAATAATCAATCAATCTAGTCTTTATGTTTAACATTAAATATCAATCTATGTTGTCTTTATCCTATGATATAATGTAGCACATGTGTGCTATATATATATATATATATATATATATATATATATATATATATATATATATAAGCCCGTGGGGATCCGGGTTGTTAGAATAGATCCTCAGCACCCCCAGCTTCTCGTAAGAGGTGACTATATGTGGAGGTCCTTTAGATGAGACCGCAAAAACCGAGGCCCCGTGTCACAGCAGGTGTGGCACGTTAAAGATCCTCCCTGCTTAAAGGCCATAAGCGCCGAGCATAGGGCTAAATTTTGCAGCCCTTCACCGGTAATGGTGATGTCTCCATATGAGTGAAAGATTCTCGAGCGGGACGTTAAACTATATATAATCAATCAATCTATATATATATATATATATATATATATATATATATATATATATATATATATGCACACGATTATACTGTTACATATCTTGATCTCTTCATATATACGATTATACTGAAGATTTTAATGAATGTATGACGTTGTCACTGTCCCGGAGATTTCAGAGACGGAAACTCAAAAGACGCGCATGTTTTGCAAAGATCTTGGGAATCACGGCTGCAAATATCACGTGAAGTGAAGGAAGAACATCATTTTCTCTCTTACCAGAACATTTCCCAAGAGTTTCATTCCAGGTGGTTCCTAGGCAGCAACCATATGAACTGAAAGTAGAATATTTTTGGAAACTATTTCTTCTGAAGACAGAAATGCTGATATGAAGAATTGTATATAGATCAGGATTATCATTTTTATTAGTTATTATTCATAATCGTTGTTAAATAAGAAAAAAAAAGCTGTACAATAACCCAGTTTTCTCATGCTAAGATAAATTATGAATTGTTTCTAATTAAAAAAAAAAAAGAAATTTCGTGAGTACAACAAGTATAGTCACACATATTATCCAGTTCAAGTGTTGCTGGAAATGAAGAGTCATTCTCTGTAAGCATCAAAATAGTGATGGAAAGGTCACCTCACTGGTTGTGATGACATTTGACATACAGTGATTATTTGATACCCTCTCATATTACCAAAATTTGTTGGTGATGTATTGTTGTCATACCAAGAACACCTTGGAAATAGCTCCAAGATGGTTAAATAGGTGCCTATTTTGCCCGTTTTCTATTAAAAAAAAATTAAATTAATTTTACTGGTGTACAAATTTCTTTATTACTCATCTAAAAGATTTAGGTTAATTCTAACAAATACAAAATAAAACATTATTAAACTAATATTGGATTATCTAGTGTTTTGAGGTTGAAAAATCGATGTTTTGACATTTTCATTACTTTTGGAAAAACAAAAATCAATTTTAAGTCATTTTATGACATCATTTACAGAAAAATGCACCAGCAGAAATCTATGAAAGTTATGTATGATTTAATTCATCCCCTAATGTGTAAAATATTAAAAAAAAAAATTTAAAAAATGTCATATTTTTCTAAAAAACATTATACGGCTTCAAAGTTGGTTGCCATGGTAATATAAAAATATCTCAAAATCTGGATATATAAGTCAAATTTCAATATTTTTTTTTTCGATTTTTGTTATAAAGTTTTAATGAATTAACTAGTTCGCTATTTGTACCCGAAAGTAGTACAGGTTTGCTTATTACCATGTCACATAAAAAAAAAATTGTGTAAAAAATATTTGTTCAAATTAGCAATACCAGTGATTAGTTACTTTGTTATTGTTATCATTTGGTTGAAACCTGTTTCCATGGAAATATGCTGGTGGTTATTTAGATTTCTTTTCATTACCATTAACTAAAATGTTTTACCTTCATTTATTCAGTTGAGTCAGTTTTAACCACAGCTAGCCCAAAAGTGTTCTTATAAAAAGAATTAGTAATCTGACTGTTTTATCTCCATGGAAACATTAAATAGGAACTGTTCAACTGCTACATGTAACTCTAGTGCATTAAGCTTAATGTTTCCTAAACATTTTTGACACTAAATTTTATCAACTATCAACATTAAGAATTTCTGAACAGTGTTACATACAATCACTGTATGTCAATTTTCTTATATTTTTGTGTACATCAAATGAAGCTGCATGGTACCAGAAACATCAATGTTATTTTTGTCACAATCCCCTTACACCACCCCTCAATTTCATTCCTTTCTCGATTAATCTCACTTTGGTGAAAAAACATCTGTACTCTCTCCATAGGTACTGTGGATACACAAGTATACTATTTGACGTTTCTAAATATTAGATTCTGTGATAAAAGCATTAAAATGAGTAACGTACATTGGATATGCAATGCAAAGTCGATGCCTAATACAATTTGTTGTTGCTAATTATAAAAACAAGTTTAGGTTTTGGATTTATGTAATATATATATACATGTATATATATATATATATATATATATGTGTGTGTGTGTGTGTGTGTGTGTGTGTGTGTGCATAGCAGAGAGGTGAAATTCAAAATAAAATAAGTTTATGTGCTATATATAAATGATTTAAAAGATACATAACAGGGAGGTGGAATTCAAAATACCACCCACCTTCCAAGTTTTTTGGGGGAGGGGGTGTATTTCTCATTTTTGTTTTGAAACTAAATTTATGTCCATGTTGTTAGTACAAAGTATTTGAATTGTTGTCCTGTTTTTGGTTTACTGTTTTCTGTTAGATTAAAAATAGAACACTTTAAATAAAAAATCCCTTGAGAAATCCAATAATTGCTGTATGTGAATCTAACATTGCAGGAAATGAGTTCAAAAATCTTCATTCATTTGTTCAAACTTTATCTAAAATGAGTTTGTAAACAATGACTACACAGTATATTTGCTTATTGTATATCAGTATTTTACAGTAAACTACATGTTCAGTTGAATTGTTCAGTTGAGTATAAATCCTTCCATGAAAGGGGATGAATTTTCCAAAAACAGTTCACCAAATATTCTCCAGCAGTCTTACTGTCTGTTATTTTCTTTGTGGACACATTCCAGCTGAACACAATAGGTTTGATTCTTTCAACATGCTGGATCCTCTTAAATCTTATTTACCTACAGCTGTATTGTCATATGATGATACTGAATCTAATACATTCCTCGCAGAAAACATTTCTGTCTTAATTTCATTTTGAATATCCCATCTTGAATCTGCATTCCTGACAGTCAGTCTAAAAATGTATAGAAAAAATATATTTATTGCTAATTAATGGCATCAGGATGACCAACTGCAGACTTCAATATGAAATGGAACTGACAGATTCATGAATATTTACGAATGCTAAAGCTGATGAGATAAACATTCACAATCAACGACATTTCTCAATTCTCATAGAAGATTTTGCTAAAAGTTCAGAGGTTGCATATATAAACTTGTTTACTGTCAAGTAATTTCACAAACTGGATCAACATAAATAATAGTAAAGTACTCACGGATCTGAACTAGTATGATAATAACACAGAACACATTTAATGTTCAATTCATTTTCAGCTAGGGCCTAAGCAGAATTCATCACTGTTGTCATCACGATCGCAGCGTAAATCCACTGATACACCATCATCAAAAGCTAACATCGAGAGCAAAGCAATCCCCAACAAGCACTTGAATGTCAAATGAAAAACATTAGTTGATTTAAAAATGTAAATCAACTCTAAATTATGGAAATAATCCAAAACACCCTTCAAACAATTCTACTTTCATTTCGCGGAAAGGGACGTAATTTGTCTTGAGCATGAATATTCTTTGAATTCACATTGCAGTCAAGAGTCAAGTTGATCTACATTTAGGAAACACTTACAGCAATTTTCAAAATCAATTTCTTTTCTTAAATTAAATAAGACATTTTCAATTTTTTGATATGTTATATTAATAGATGCGATATATATTCATCCATGCAAGAACAATACACCAGTCCCTGCGTTTCTTCACAAAACTGAAACAATTTTCTCTCATTTTCAGTTGCCTTTTTGATATTTGAAGGCATTTATTTTGTTTTATGACGTTCAAGCAAATTACTTCTATTCTTAAAAATTTACACGCAACATAGCTTAGTAAAATACTAATGTTGAATTTTCATAATTCAAAGTATACATAAATTCTTCATTCAACATTGAATGAAGAATTAATGTATACATTTGAATTATGAAAATTCAACATTCACCAAGGATCACGTATTTACACGAAATTGGATCTCTTATTGCCATGGAAACACGAGTCATGATTAAAAGACTAATATATGCATACTTTGGGTAAAATAAACTTAAAATCTGTGCTGGTGGTTTTCCACATCATTTTGATGCTTACAGAGGATGGCTCTTACGTACTTTTTGTCTAAACAAGAAAACGTTCCTCCAAGAAATTCCAAGATGGCTGACCGAACTGAGTAGAATAAGTTTGAAAATGATGATCGCTTGAGTGAAAACAAACTCGTATATGTTTGTATATCTATCAATACCATGTAGAGTCTGTGTATAAGGTTTCAGACGAAGGATGCGTGTCGATCTTTTAGATTCCCCAATTTTTTAAGCAATATGGAATTACTATTCTTTTCACAAATGTATTGAAATAATTTTGTATTTATCATCTCTTGAATATTATAAAACAGTACGCGTGGCGTGTATGTGTGTGTTTGGATAAACAAAAGGCATATGGACATACAAGACAACGGGGTATTTACAACGGATGTGTTGCTTTCTATCATAATTGATATAGTCGCTGCGAAGGGAAATTGCAACTATTTCTATCAAGCTTCTGACAAAACATTTCATTCGACGACTAACATAAAGTCTGATTTTCTACCGACATTTTCTTGACTGTGTGCCTTATGGATATTTGTAAAGGCTTACTTGTCGTGGATGCAGGGCCCTTTCTGTGAGTTGACGATATATAGTCCAGCACAGAAAAAGAGAATTACACGTAAACAATAATAAGACATAATGGATATAGACTCTCAAGCAGTAAATGTAGCACTGAGTGTATTATGACTAGGCATTGCTTTGTGTTCTTTTTTTTCAAATCAATTGTTTTGATGTATATATAATTGGACTTATCCGATTTACATTTTAATTATTTCCTGTTGATTGCTCACTTATCAAACCGTGTTACCCTGATTATATCAGCGACTGTCGAATATATAGAATAAACCTTTTGGCCTAGTTGTAGATGAGAATTTGATTCAACGACAGCGAACCTATTACGTATCGATTATGGAAAGAGAGATTCATATTGCATATTCTCTGTTTTCATATTGCATATTCTCTGTTTTCTTATAAAGTAAAACGCAAATATTTCAGAGAATTTGAATTGATTTGTGATTGAGAATCAAAAAAGCTTGACCAGATCCTGATGTAGAACTAGAATAAATATAATTCAGATATAAAAATGTTGCGAAACCAGACATTTCTGGAAATGAATAAACAACAAAAAATATCATTATCATCAGATATTGATTACGCCAAACTAATGTAGGATCACAATTTTCACCCACCTGAATTCGTCGACTTGTTTATATAAATTATCAGGTTAAAATAAATTCTGGAATACTTCAAGGAGGCTTTATCATTCAATTCTTCCTCTATTTTATCATATATCATCACGCCACATTTACAATGGTATTACTAAGAACTTAAAAATGCTAGACATATAATATTTCACAATTTACATCAATCACTACTGTTTTTTATATATATATGTGTAGAATCCTTTGTGAGAGACTTGCATAATTGCCAAATGTGGCATTATGATATGAAATCGTGTATATCTCATGTATAGGCTTTCACGTTCTATATTTAAATTTCAATGGGTATATACATACACACTGTAACTAACAAACAAAGAAACAATGATGTAATGTTAGGAAATCGACCAAATGTCTAAAAATAAAGACCAATCAATATGCTTAAATTATAAATAGATATAACCACCATATATAAAGATATGATGACGAAGTAGTTTAATTTTGGACTGTTAATACTAGAATATCTAGTAAGTACTATTGATTATTATAAGTCATACTAATATACTCACATCTTATTTCTACTTATCAAACTATTTACACAGTGATAGTTTTCTGAACAATTTAATATCTTTATTACATGTACCCGTGTGTGAAGTTTTGGCGCGATTCTTTATAATCTTCCTCCTTATTGGCTGCTTTATAATCTTCCTCCTTATTGGCTGCTTGTTTTGAATCGATTTGCTTCGTAAAGGACGAGTCACGTGTTAAAATCATGAAATATAAATAAAACTACAGGGATTGCTCTTTATGAATTAGCAATGGAATGTTTGAGTAAAACAATTCAAAATAATGACTTTGAGTCGTAGGTATACATGCTACATGTACATGTATATAAATCAGTGAATAAAAAGTATCATTCTGGTTAAAATCTCGTGGTTAAATCAACTGTACAGTGGAACTAAACCTATGTAAAGGACGAAAAACGTTAGGTGTCATTTTGTAAAAAGATTATTCGGTCATAAATGCGAACCAAAAGTGTGCATGTAGCAAGAGATGACAACACGACAATGTTTATTACATGTAGATTCATGTACTTTAATTTTTAGTACTGTGAAATACACTTTAGGCCAAAATAAATAAATAAATAGATATATAAAAGGATAAAACAAATCATATACATGTAGGATGAGTTACAAATATACTGACACGGATTACACCTAAAACAATACTCATATTTGAAATGGGTATGGAATTGGTCTTAAAATTACTTTAAGGTTCACAAAGCAGAGTTTACTGCATATCAAGGAATTTGACGTATGATTTTTACCGGAAATTTATGTTGATCCTCAAATATGACACCATAAATACACATCCCCCCCCGCCCCCCAAGTTTTATTTTTGAATAAATAAGTTCACACGAGTACAGAGCGGGCGACAATTACAATTATTGGTCTGTAACGTTTTAGTCAGAAATTCTGCGCAAGAGTACTATCAAAGTTTGGTCACAAAAATAAAAGTTTGAAGATATACAAAATATCATTTCTTGAGGATGTCACTAAGATCAAATTAGGTTTCTGTCAAACATAACTGTTTATGGGGAGATGATTATTTTTCAGATACGAAAATTAAAGACTACATAATGGATTGGCGACCTACATATACACGTGTACAGACCATGTTGTTAATATCAGCAACAGCGTCAGTTTCTTTGATGAATAGCAAAAACTATGGTCTTCCAAAGGAAAAGGTATTCTATATTGATTGAAAAAGAGTAAGACAGGACGTGTGTAAAAATTAAGATAGGATGTGGTAAAGATTAAGATAGGATGTGTGTAAAAATTAAGATAGGATGTGGTAAAGATTAAGATAGGATGTGTGTAAAGATTAAGATAGGATGTGGTAAAGATTAAGATAGGATGTGGTAAAGATTAAGATAGGATGTGGTAAAGAATAAGGTAAGATGTAGGTTATATATATAATCCCCATTTATCATGGACCAAAATATAGTCCATCAATTACTGTGTGATCATCTATATTATGCTTTCGCAAAATAACATAAAACATATTTCAAGTTCACAAGAAGGTAAAAAAGAATTAATAAAATTCATGTTTTCCTCTTTTGTAATCAAAATTAACGAATAGAAACGTCCATTGCTCCAGAAAATATCTTTGCAATCCACGTCCAAAATGTACGATCCTAACCAATAAGAGAGAGCTCTATGTAGACCACACACCAATCTCTCAAACGTACATATTTCGTCGACCTGTATCAATTGCAACTTTGGTATCAAAATGGTACATAGGTAAACATGCGCTCCGTACAAAGGTGAAGATAACGTTTACGCTTTTGTTTTTATTTTGAAATACAATTATCTAACAGGAATTCAATTTCTATTGATGAACGTGTTGTGATAAAGCAAATTTTATTGTGAATTAGACGAAAGAATAAAATTTTTAGAACTTAGCTTATCTTTCCCTTATATATGTATATAGTACGTTCCGAATATTGTTTGTTTAAAAAAAAGAAATCAAATTTGAATAATCAAGAAAAAGTAATGTTAAAGATTCAGATTTAGTTTAAATTAAATAAAAACATTGATAGATGCCATGCCCTGCGTCCCGACAGACGGTTCGTGAAACTATTTCATGCCCAAGAAATAAAGCAGACTGGACAATGAGAGCAAAAGAAATGAAATGCCACGATCATCCCCAGAATTGCACGTCTTCAGGAAATTTTAAATACCACTGCGTTCTTAACGTATGGGGGAATGCAACTGTTGAACTCTGTGCAGAGGAAAGAGTCATCGTAGGTAATGCTGATTATGTGAACATCAAAATGTCATTAACTGAAAATGATGAAAAATATTTAAAACATGATAAGAAATCAGACCAACAAATAAACACCCGATGCAAAATGGCATTTCAATATGCTGACCATCTAAAAATAAATACGTACAATAATTATGCAAATCGAAAGTTTAGCGGATATGTGGATTATGTTATTCTATGCAGATATAATAATGATATTATTTTCAGAATCACAGGACATAATATAAAGTTATATCCGTAAGGATACTTTAACGACATTCGTTTTTTTTAATCTATTTCAGGGAGGAAATGTACTGAATTTTCCTACGGTGGTGCGTTTCTACAAGAGCATTATGAGAACAAATGTACATCATGTCCATATCTGTATAACTCAAGCGATATATATTTATGTAAGTTCATAAAATCCACAACTATTCACATTTCAACACTCCAGCTACATTAATATATTAATAACCTAAATATAAAAAAAAGAATAACAAGCCGTATGAAAATTATTATTTTCAGGATTGTTTTATGTTCATGAACCGCGTCGCAGCTTGATTTAAGTTTTCAACTAAAATTTCGATTTCAAATCATATTTATTGCATATTTGTGGAATTTGCCATTTAATGCTACACCATGGCGCCCCGACTTATTTCATGTAGTTTCTGCACGAAGTATTTTATTCTAAAATATCTCCAATATCAAATTTTTGTGTTGTATTTGAAATTAGAATATTCAGTTCTGAATCCTTCATGTTCTCGTAATAGTTTTGATCTTCAGACTAACGGATTTGCTTTCGTACTCTATTTTGTTATAGATCAAGAATGTTTTCAATTCCATTCTGTGGTATCTTCCAAAGGAAACAATGAGAATTCGACATACGATAACAACGATCTACAAAAGGAAAAACCCTTGAATATGTATGCAATGTTTTTATATAGATTACCGTCGATGCAGTGTAATCAGATGTAAATTTTATACATTATTAACGCAGTTGTCTAAACTTGCCAGATACAGATGCCTTGATAATATCGTATTTGGTTTCAAACATTTATGTCGTTTCTCTAATTTGACAAAAAATGAAATTCAGATACATGTACATGGAAGCATAGAAAGCCATAGAAAACACACCATGAAAGGTTGATCATGTACATTTAATTTCCTTTCTCAGGTTATATATCCACTCCAAAATGCCGTCTCACATTTTTGTTATAAATAAAATGACAAGATCAAGATATAAGGGTACAAATTAAGTGGGGATGTTTACTCTTCTTTAGCACCCGATCCCACCTTTGGTATATCCAGGGGTGGTGTTTGCCTAACTCTTAATTTTTGTATTCCCCTGCTCTTTATTTTGTATTCCTTATAGGAGTTATGAGATTGATCACTGTTCGTTGTCTTCACCTAAACAAAATATAATTATAACATAAGTAAATAGAAATGGAAAATATAATTCCGAAAGAAATAAACAAGAACAATGAAAAGGTAAAGATAAGGAACAGTGATCAATTTCATAACACCTATAAGAAATACAAAATAAAGAGCAGAGAAAATGCCAGCCCCTGGATACACCAGTAGTGGGATCAAGTACCTAGTAGGAGTAAGCATTCCCTGTCGACCGGTCACATCTACCGCGAACCCTATATCTTGATCAGGTAAGTGGAGTAATCCATAGTCAGAATCAGTGCACCGAGAATGATCCAACGCTTCAGACAACATTTGACCCAGTGCCAGGCCGTACTGGGAAATTAGATTGTTACAACGAACATAGAATTTGCGAAATGCTGACAATGCTTAAAACTGAATCATATGATACACATATACATATATAACTTTTGAAGGTTGTTTCTATTCCTATTGCAGTCTTCCAGTTTGGATTGGCATTCCCTTGTTCACTGTCGTCGCACTTGTCATAGGATGTGTCATCTGGTGGATCTATAAAAATCGTTGTCAAAATGGTAATATCTGAAAGAGAGGCCTAATCAAAAAACGTCATGTTTATGATTCAATTGTATGCAATAGGATTATCGTCCATGTTCATCTAAGTATGGCAAGTGGATGATATTTTTACCTCGATTACTCGCGAACAAACAGAGTTCAAAATATGATTTTTATTACTCTTCGTAAATTATTGAGTTTTGATGAAGAGGCCAAATTACAATTGGGACTTAGTATCAAGGTATACTATTACTAATTACAATGTTCTATTCATGATCTAACATTTTTTAAAACGACTATTTGGAGGGAAAATATGATTTCATGTAGCAATGTAGACAAAATATTGACACTAATCAAGTGCTCGTGGCTCTATGAGTACTGAAATTGATTTAATTTAGATTCCAGGTCTCTAGCTGAAAAACAACATACAAAAATCAATAGCACATGTGATACGAGAAAACTTGAAGGTAATATGTTTTGTTTTGTACATTTCCATTGATCATTTAAAGATGCGTAAATTTGAAACATATAAGATCATTGGAAAGTATTTAGATGTAAATTAGCGATTTTGTCAAAGCAAATTTTTATCAGTGATGTGTTAATATAATAGATAAGTAATATGATGCAAAATCGGTAAATTGCTAATTGTAGCAAAGCTATGCATATTCTTTAGCATAAGAAAGTTCATGATTAATTGGTTATTAGTTTGTTTTGCTGCCCGTCGAGAATTTTTCACTCGTATTGAGACGTCACCAGCTGTAGATGAAGTACCACAAATTTAGATCGATGGTTAACGGTCAGGGCCGTAACAGTGAGATTCTTTAACGTGTCAAATCCTGCCGTGACACGAGACCTCCGTTTTTATGGTCATATCCAAAAGACCCGTGATTCTCACTTGTAAATGCTGAACGTATGGCGAAGGAGCAATCACTAATGTCTACGTCTTCGGTTTGACGTGGCCATGATATGAGCGCATGAAAGTTCAAAATATTATTCAAAGTCATATGATTCATCAAGGACCAATCAGATCTCGCTTTGTAATTCATTATGTAAGCATTTGAAAATAATAGAAATATATCTAATATTTTCATGACGTTAATATTCAGAAGCTTACTTTCTTAAAGTTAATAATTTCCTTTCCAGAGGATACGGCGCTGGAGGTAAATGAAGTCCTTCTAGAAATGAACAGAACAGAATCAAGAAGTTTAGACACAAAAGAACAATTACAAGAGAGTATACCACATTTGATGATAGGTTCTGCAAGGTGCTATATGCGGCAACTATCAACATGATAAAAATCCAATTGCATGTTATGTTGGTTCCTCATAAATCGTGGAATTCCCCTGCTAACACCTAGTGTTGTAAAGTAAAAATGATTTAACTGCAACTGTTTTCATTCATTATTATGTTGACAAAGGGGGTGTTTACACCTAATCCCACTCCTTAAGAGATTGCCCACTGTTCATTATTTTCACTTTTTGTCTAACAGTATTATAGATGCATTGATGAAATGTGCAATAAGTTTTACTGGTTTTACGAAAAAGATAATAAATGAAGTATTTGTAATGCTTCTTTTATGTACATGTTGTTTGTCATGTTACTTAGGTAACGGTTGTGATGTTTTCTGTACGTCATCGTGTATTATTTAAGAATTAAAACGTTCTAACTTCATATGTTATTGTCATGTAGTTTTATTTGTAAAGGAGTACATAGACTCTGAAGAACGGAGAGATGTAACCACAAGCTCAAAAGAACGGAGAGATGTAACCACAAGCTCAAAAGAACGGAGAGATGTAACCACAAGCTCAAAAGAACGGAGAGATGTAACCACAAGCTCAAAAGAACTTACAGTCCCTCTTTACAGCGGGGTTTACATACCTCTACTAATCTATAATAGATAGTGTATTAAAATGTTTATTTTTAACATGAGTTTGACAGCTCAGTGGTTGCTAAGTTTTAAATAATGAGGGAAAATTACAAAGAATACGAGTGTGGAAATATTCGATCTAATTAAAATCAGACTTTCAAGCAGTCTATAGTCAGTCTATGGAGTAGATTAAAAAGGCCTGGTTGTAATATTACACAGCCTAACAACGTCAACAAATAAAAATCAGTAATGTGTACACGTTCGTTTTGGATAGAAAGATGGTGGTTATGTAAAGCTGTATAACATGGTAAGAGTTGTGTTTTCTTCATTTTCAAATTATGACACAGCGTAGCAAGAATATAACGATATAAGACTTAAAAAAATCAAAAACAACAACAACAACAAAAAAGTAAATAAATTGCTGTAAATTGAAGGTTCTTATATAGGCTCGCTAGTACATCTCATAATATATACTGAACAAAAAAAGTTAAGGATCATGATTTTAGAATTATTTTATTCATAACAAAACCTAATAGATTATGTTAAATATATACTTAAAATGTTCAACGCCAATCGAACAATACATTTTAAACCTGTTTTTACAAATTCATCAATACGTTAAGCAGCCAGAGCAACCATTGTCAGGTACCCCCCCCCCCCCCCCCCCCCCCCCCCAAATCCCTGCTGTAAAGCTAACGTAAGCTCCTGGCGGTTTGTCGGAAGTACAGGGCGTCTGGAAACAGCTTGCTGCAACATGTCCCAGGCATGTTCTATTGGATTTAAATCCGGAGAACAACTCGGCCAATCCATACGTTCAATTGTCTCTGTAGCAAGGTAGTCTGTCACTATACGTGCTCTGTGGGGACGAGCATTATCATCCATTAACACAAAGTCGTTGCCTATAGCTCCCGCATAAGGTCTCACAATTGGATGCAGTATCTCGTCCCTGTAAATTGCACCGGTATGATTGCCATTAATCACGTGCAAGTCAGTACATCCACCAATACTGATTCCGGCCCAAATCATCACAGAACCACCTCCAAAACGATCATGCTCTGCTACACTGTAATCAGCGTACCGCTCTCCACGCATGCGCCATACACGTCTACGACTGTCATGAAAGTCCACGCAGAACCGTGACTCGTCTGTGAAAAGAACAGGCGTCCAATGACGCAGTTGCCAGTTTATATGATTTTTAGCCTAATTGAGTCGTGCTACACGATGTCTTCTCCTCAAAATGGGACGAACAGCAGGTCGATGAGCCCGAAGGTTAGCAGCATGAAGTCTCTGTTTGAGAGTTTGTGGTGTTATGCGCACCCCACTTGCTGCATGAAAGTCAGTATTGAGTTGGACAGCACTCTGAAACCTGTGTCTACTCGCCATAAGTGACACATAGCGATCCTGGCGAGCGGTTGTGGACCATGGACGACCTGATCTCGGTCTCTCAGAAACATTACCTGTCTGCCTAACACGATTCCACAACCTTGAAATCACACTTTGGGACACATTAAAATGTCTAGAGACAGTTCTCTGGACTTGGCCAGTTTGAAGCATACCTACTGCCTGACCAGCTTCCAGAGCAGTTAAATGGCGCCTCATGACTTTTAGTGTCAATAATTGTTCACCTAAGAGTCGATTAGAGCAATAAACACCCACAATAAAATGAAAATCACAATTTTTCAATTTCAATCTACACGTTGGCACACTTTGATTTTGACCCCTTGCTTGTGTTTGGGCGAAAAAATCGTGCACTTATGACGTCAATATGAAACCAGGTAAATCTATTGTGTTAAGGACACATTGGAGAAACTATACATTTTATAATTTTTCAAAATAATTTGGTTAATAAAAATTTTTGAGGTCAAAATTATGATCCTTAACATTTTTTGTCCAGTATATATATATATATATATATATATATATATATATATATATATGTGTGTGTGTGTGTGTGTGTGTGTGTGTAAATACAGTTCCGTACTTTCCAATTCTTTTGTCTGCCTCAGTTAAAGACTTATGCTGCATGAACAAACATTTATTTAGGTATAAATATGTGGTTTTCAACGTTTACTATATATGTATTTATATGTTACCATCAGCGAAGTAGATATGCCGTATCATCGCAGAATCTGAACAGAATAATTACATTTACAAAGCCAGAGAACGACAATTTTTTAATCTGGATATCTGAGCATTTTTTTCATTATACATAAGGGAAAAAATTTGAATATACAAAACATTATAAAAAGCATAAAAATATTTCGTTTTTATTATCATTGATATAGGGAAAGGATAGAGTTTCGTGTACAGACCGACTATTATTGAATTCTACCACAAAACAGAATTTTAAACCAACTGTCAATCCTCGCAATGATCAGTATGGTAGTTATCTCGTAAACATCATACATAAAATAATAATAATAATAACAATAATAATATAAATTAAAAAAAATATAAAAAAAATGATGACAGTTAACATCGGTAAATATGACTATCTGTAGGAAAAAGTGGCAGAAACTTTATTAAGCTGATAATTGGTATCCCGAATTAACATAGAAACATAGAATTAACATACAAACATAGAATTAACATAGAGACATAGAATTAACATACAAACATAGAATTAACATAGAAACATAGAATTAACATACAAACATAGAATTATCATAGAAACATAGAATTAACTTAGAAACATAGAATTAACATAGAAACACAGAATTAACATAGAAACATAGAATTATCATAGAAACATAGAATTAATATACAAACATAGAATTAACATTCAAACATAGAATTAACATACAAACATAGAATTAACATACAAACATAGAATTAACATACAAACATAGAATTAACATACAAACCTGGTTAACAATGTAGCCCCATTATTTACTGGAGGATATAGAACATGTGTATTATGTTACAGATGTACACCAACTTCACACAATGATAGAATTTTCAAAAGTAAAGTTGAATATTTCACATATCAGCACATAAAATTTTATGAATTCAGAGAGAGTGATACATGTAGGACTAAGTGTATGAATAATAATCTTTTTTTCCATTTGAGATTTTTTTTTACCTAATCTGAGCTTTTCTGATCATCCGTTGTCCCTTGTCCATCTGTCTGTAAAATTTTCACATTTCCGACTTCTTCTCTAGAACCACTAGGGCAGTTTTAACCAAACTTGACAAAAAACATCCTTCGGTGAAGGGGATTTAAGTTTGCTCTAACGAAGGGCAACCCCCTTCTCCAAGGGGAGATAATAGCGAAATAAAGAAAATAAATCTGAAAAATTCTAAAAATCTTCTCCAGAAACAGAGGACCGATTTCAACCACACTTTGCAAAACAAGCATTCCTTTGTGAAGGGTATTCAAGTTTGTTCATATTACTAGCTTTTAATAAAGCTTCTTCTCCAAAACCACAGAGCCAATTTCAACCAAACTTGGCAAAAATGTCTTTGAGTGAAGGGAGTTAAGGATTTTTTAAAATAAAGGGCTATACCCCTTCCAAAGGGAAATAATAACGAAATAGGGAAAAATATATTGACTATTTTTAAGAATCTTCAGAACCACAAGGTTAATTGCTACCTAACTTGGTACATAGCATTTTTATGTGAAGTGGATTCAAATTTGTTAAAATTATGGGCCACACCCACATCAAGGGCAGATAATTACAACATAGCGAAAATATATATTGACGAGTTTAAAAATCTTCTAAAGTAGCATTGGGCCAATTTCAATTAAACTTGGGACAACGCATCTTTTGGTAAAGGAAATTTAATTTTGTTCGAAAAAAAAAAAACAAACCAAAAACAAAACACACACACCTCCCCCTTTTAAAGGGAAATAATTAAGAAATAGAGAAATTGTATTGCTGACGCTGACTTTAATTAATTTTTTTATCCAGAAGTACGTACAGTTGAGCAAGGATTGGGGGGAGGGGGAGCTGGAAAAGAAGTTGGAAGTTGGATATCGACTTGTCTGAAATTCTTCACAAACAACAAGAAATATTGAGAGAGAGAGAGAGAGAGAGAGAGAGAGAGAGAGAGAGAGAGAGAGAGAGAGAGAGAGAGTTTTAGTTTTGTTTGGATCTTCAAATAGTGTAATACTTTTTTCCCTAGGCTTTGATTCGGGCGCTCCATTCTTCCTTCTCTACATGGCTTCAATTCATAACTTCCAAGCTTACATTCTTCTCCATTATTATTACAATAAAATAGTGCGGGGGGGGGGCACCCAATATCTTTTTATTTGCATATGGAAATAAATAATGATTCTATGCGCCTATTCAGTACTTGTGTTCCCTCTACTTACTGTAATGTGCATATCGTCACCATCAAATACATGGAAGAATGTAACTTTTAAATATAAATAAAATAGTTTACCGGATATAAAACTTTACACAGATTGTTAGCTTTAACTATGATCAAAAAAATGTACACATACATAAATCTTGTAAAGTTAGTTCAAGTAAATTTATGTCGTACATTGACTGCATTTCATGATACATGTTTTGTAACTGAGGTACAGCCTCCGTATGTCACAAGGTGAGGGGTAAGTGACACGGTGAGGAGTAAGTGACACGGTGAGGGGTAAGTGACACGGTGAGGGGTAAGTGACACGGTGAGGGGTAAGTGAGACGGTGAGGGGTAATTGACACGGTGAGGGGTAATTGACACGGTGAGGGGTAATTGACACGGTGAGGGGTAAGTGACACGGTGAGGGATAAGTGACACGGTGAGGGGTAAGTGACACGGTGAGGGGTAATTGACACGGTGAGGGTAAGGGACACGGTGAGGGGTAAGTGACACGGTGAGGGGTAATTGACACGGTGAGGGGTAAGTGACACGGTGAGGGGTAAGTGACACGGTGAGGGGTAAGTGACACGGTGAGGGGTAATTGACACGGTGAGAGGTAAGTGACACGGTGAGGGGTAAGTGACACGGTGAGGGGTAAGTGACATGGTGAGGGTAATTGACACGGTGAGGGGTAAGTGACACGGTGAGGGGTAAGTGGTACGGTGAGGGGTAAGTGACACGGTGAGGGGTAAGTGACACGGTGAGGGGTAAGTGACATCACGAGGAGAGGTTACAGTATATATTAAACATTTAATCTGAAAATAAGGTCAAAGTCAAATCATATTCGGGCAATAAATTTTCTTGCTATTGCTGATGCTGCGACGGTTACAACACATACAGTTGCAACTCCATTGAAATATGAGTGTATTAGGTGTTCCACTCATCGGAACATCACCAGCTGTAACTGAAGAACTACAAATTTTAACTCGAGAATATACGTAGAATACACTGGACACATATTTTTATTTTTTATTTTTAGGTACATACAGGTTGTTATGTCAAGTTCAAAGGCTTAATTGATTAATAAAATATAGCATTATTTTAAGTTCCTAAATCCTTTATTTATGAAAAGTTTTAACTCAATCTGTGCACAAGGCCACTAAAGTAGCTCTTCGGATGACGATGCTTATGGAAACGTTAGTAAATAATAAAGCTAAATTTATTTTTTTTAATCATTAATATTGTAGTAATTTTATTACTATTAACTGCAAATGAGATAAATTCACAATGATTTCATGATTTATAATTGACTATGACTGCATTTTAAATCAAATGAAATTCGAAAGTAAAACAAGAACAAAAATAATTATAAACAAAATACTGATATTGCAAAGATATTGAAGATGGTATTTAAATATGTATGATAATTAAAAAGCCGCCACTTAACATTTATATATTTCTCTAACAACTAAACCAAATATTCTATCTTTACTAAATATAAAAAAAATTATAATTTACAATGTTACCGCTTTTCATTTTTTCTCCTGTTGAAATATGTTCATTCTGCATTTAGTCGCAAGTTAAATATTCACAATCGCCGGATGTAATTACGACGCAAAAGTTGCCTGATTGGTAGAACCTATATAACCTTTAGTTATGAAAATAATGTAGATTTTTGCAGTAAAATTGTTAATTCAAATGTTTATCACTTACAATAAACATCGTTCGCCTTGTTTCTATCAATAGTGGTGCTTATCTATTTATATACAAACATCAGGTGACCATGACAAATACAGAACCAAACGAAAAGTAGTTCAATGTAAGTGCTTTATTTTGTTTACGTCTATTATACCAACCGTCGATAAAATTTTGCATGTGGTCAGTAAGATAGACCACATGCTATAGCATACCAATTTGTCTTCACAATTTGCATTATTTACTGCAAATATGCAATTACCTGTGAAAACAATGGGTTACGCTTTACATTGTGAAGCCCTTGCGCAATCTACTGGTTCGCATTCCCAAGTTCAACTGCGTACACTATATTACGAATCCCTCCGTGTCGCATTTATAAACGAAAGAGCAGAGAACCAGTTTATTTGAATAGATCATCGTAATGCCCTGAAAATACCCCTAAAAGCAGAAACGTAAACATAATGTTTAACGAACTTAATGTTACTTATGTATAATATTAATAGACTGTATTGTGATTGCTGGATAAAGAAAACACGCTAGTTTATATTTGCACGCATGATAAGTTCGAAAATGATTAATTCAAATATACTTTGATCCAAAAGAAAACAAAACTGCTACATATTTTTAATCATGTTGATTGTTGATGTCATTTTTTTCCTTACAAATGAGTACATTCACATGATCCATTGACAACAGGTAACTATTCCTTCTGGTTCCATTGACTATTGATATGCTTTGGTGTGTGCACCAGTGGCGGATTTAAGGGGGAAAAGGTGGGAGGTAGGGGATTTTCCACCAAACATTTACAAAATAATGTGAGTAAACGTCCATATTTGGCACCCAAAATGGCTGAGCATTTTGGCTAATACTTGATCTTCACATGTGACCCTCCTTCCTTTCGTAAATCCTGGATCCGCCACTGTCCATGTTATATGCTGATCTTCACCCACTATACGTAATTTAGCACATGAAATAGCTAACTAGATTGATTGAATCTATTCTAACAACCCGGATCAAATAGCTAACTAGAATTCACATTACGTGTTTATTGTTCTTTCTCTAACAAGTCCTTACTGATGATGATATTCAGAATCTTAGAAAGATCTATCTGCTGTTAGGTACAATTTAATGCTATAGTTAGTCTATATAAATAAGCAATGCCTTTTAGATAAAATTTAGTAGAAGTAATAACACGAAGAAAAGGGTGAATGATAATACTTATAGGTATATAATCTATGTATTAATGAATATCAATACAATATGACACGTAGTACATACAAGTAATAACACAGAAAAAATAGTATTATTCTTCTGTTGATTTTTTTTCTTTTCTAATTTTGGCATAATGCACACTTCCCTTTACTTTCAATACAGTCATTTATTGATAGATACTTCGTAATATTCGAAATCTTGATTTACAAATCTCTACATGATGGCGCATATATATATATATGTATATGTATCTATCTATCTATGTATCTATGTATGTATGTATGTATGTATCTATCTATCTATCTATCTATCTATCTATCTATCTATCTCACTATAAAGTATCACAAAGCCAACTGAGTGAGTTTATACTGAAATAGTTTCTTCAATTTTTCAGGAGTGTACTGAATATTGCTTAATTACACATGTCACTTAGATGTTACTTAGTTACTATATGTAACTAAGAAATATTCAGTATATTCTTGGGGAATTGACGAAACTAGTCCGGTACATATTCAGTTAGCTTTGTGATATTTTTATTACACTACAACTTGTGTAGATTTTCTATACTTATTTCTGGATTATATAAAATATATATTGACACACACGTTTAAGAATTACATGTTGGTAAACGGAAATGATAAAAATAATTACTACTCTACTAGTAGTAGATGATATTGTATTCGCCGCGTAGGTCCCATGTGCTTGCACTGACTTCTATACTATTGGCTACTGAGAGACTAGCTAGTTGAATGCAATGCATCAATTTTTAGATTATGGTACATATACAGTGTAGATATTGTCTGGTATAAGGGTAGAGTAACTTAAAAGTTTAAAAGTTTAACTGTTTTATGTATATGCATCTTGTTATATGATACAATCTTTCTTATTTCACACACCATGTTGATAATATAAATTAATTTTTGTACATTTCACGATGCACATTGCTATCAAAATTAGACAGAATAACTCCCTTTGCAATTTATTGAAGAAACAGGCCGGCTGTCATTTGTATATTCGTCTTTTTTAAATTTTATTTCTACTATGTAATGTTTACAGTGAAATATGCATGTATAATGAGAGGATTAACTAAGCCGCACTGCCACAACGAATCTATGTTACATCACGAAAGGTCATATTTAACTCATTAGGCAGCTCTATCAGAGGACTGAACCTGCTTGGTAGTGGCAAGGGGTGCATATTAAATGTACAGTGCATTACATGCATGTTTCAAAATAAATACATAACTTAGGTAGAGAAACGAATATAACTCTCCGATTAAGATCCATCTCATACCTAATACATCATGCAGGATGCATACATATTTGATAGATACTGCATTTGATTAGGTGAAGAATACTATATATATATATATATATATATATATATATATATATATATATATATATATATATATCTGTGTGTTGCCTGTGTGTGTATGTGCTCTCTCTCTCTCTCTCTCTCTCTCTCTCTCTCTCTCTGTGAACTATATGCAATGTTTACAGTAAAATATACATAGATATATAATGATCTATGTCTCTCTGCCATAATGAGTCAATATCACATCACGAAAGTTCACTATTTATTTTTCCACTGAATCAGACATATCTTTTTTATATCTATCAATATTTATGCATCCTGTGTGATGTAATAGGCATATTTGTTGTATTAGTTGGAGCTTAGTCGGGGCACCGTTCTCGGTAGCTGCCATTTTCTCTAGTTTAAGAAAAAAAAATTATTTGCTTTAGAATAGGCCTGAGAAATAAACTGAACAAACGTGAAAAATAAAAGAAATTCTGCATGGATTTTAAATACTTTTCATTTATCGCAAGATCTGACTTTTTAATTTCTTGTTTTTCTTCAAATTATGTTACAAGATGCTATTAACTTATAAGTACAACAAGCTCTTAATATTTCGAAAACTTCATAAATGTATACCACACCATACCATAATGCGAGTACATGTACCACTGGTTTTTGAAAAGTAAATGTAATGCATTTTCCTTTGTTTGTGGTATTCATGATGTATTATATGTATAAAAGGCAATGGTCGCTTTTCAAATTTCTCCTTCTGGAAATAACTGTGGGGAAACCCCCACGACAATTGTAATATTACAGTGTTCTATACATTTTTTATATTGAATTCTTTTTAGCTTCCTTATCAATGGAAAACCCACACACAGTCTATCCAATCACCAAAGAATTGGATGAAGCTAATAGGTGTTTTTTTTGCCATGGAGTACTCGAAACTTTTAATGGAGAAAATGAACCGGTATTTCTAAATTACCAATGACTTATATATTGGTAAACGACAGACACAGATGCAAAATATGTATGTATATATTGAAAATTTATTAAGTTTCCAATGATTAAAAATAGAATTTTACCGATAAAACACCATCACTCGGCCACGGAGGCCCCCTACCTATCAGTGTATTGCAAGTACTTATAAAGTAAGTAAATTATTATGGCATTTTAAATGAGCAATAAGCATATCCTTTATATAAATCATTTACCTGTCAACTTAACACTGCATCGAGTAGGGATATCTTATTATAGCTTGTAGATCAAAAAAGTTTCAAATCAATCATTCAATTATTGTCATAATCTTTCGGTCACAATACACTCCACCATACCTCACACAATAACACTACCCAATCCACCACCAAACCTGTCACGTTCACTGCGACGTCAAAAAATAAGCCAACACCCATCTGAGCAATAACGTGTGAAACTAGACTCGTCAGAGAAGAGTATGGGCCGGTCATCTTTGCAGAAAGCATACTTGGACGGTTTCGTTGCAAGAATGTGAGTCTGAGTTCACGTCGATGACAATGAAGGGACATTCACATAACATGCATGGGATTGGGCTTTCTGACATCATAGACAGTTGCTTCTTTAATAAACATGAAAACAAAAAAATCTTTTCTTGTGATCAGTCATTCCAAATATTAATATGTTAGACCACTCTGATAATGAATAGTTGATATTAAAAAGATACCGGGATTCCTCATTGACAATATCTTCGTAGTCTTTCATTACTTTCATTCATATATCAGTTCTATATATCCCATGAACTCGAAATAATGGATACCATTAAGTCTTTCGCATCTGCTTCTCACTTGGATATTTTATTGAACTATATAGATATTCACAACAAACTATCACCTCAATTTTATGACAAACGGTTGACTTAGCTCTGCAATCGCCAGCTTCTCATTAGTCAAATGCTGTCTGACGTGTTTCATACATGAAATGCTTTGACGTGTTCATGCATTTGCTAATCGAGATATGTACTGCGGATACGGATATTTGACGGAGTTTAATCAACTGTGAATTGCTTGGAAATTTATATACTATTATGACATTTTAATGTTAAATCACCAAGTTCAAAATATTGACATTCAACTGGTTTTGCGTTACTTTTGCTTGACAATTTCTTATTAATCTCTAAAGAAATGTTTCGTCTGAATTTGTCAGTTTAAATCCACTCTTATTTGATTTCATTTGATTTTTATAGAGGGAAATTTTTCGGAAGAATCAACACTCACATAAAGAATATTTTTATCTTACTTTTGAGACAACTTGTATAAAGTGAAATGATAGCATCTATTTATTAATTGTTATTGTTTTCTGCACTTAATGTACCACATTTGCAATGATAATGGTCGAAAATCTGTACAAATTGAAATTAGTTATTATTGCACACCAGTCATCTTAAATATGAGTATGAAATACAAAATTGATACATTTCAACATTTTTCCTTTTGCTGTCTTTTTAATGGTTATGCATATTTTGCACAGATACACGCCTGCTCAGATGAGGAAAGCAAACGAAGACGTACCATCGGATTTCGAACCAAATGTTTATTTCAAAGTTCAATAATCTCATTTTACTTCTGAGGGTATTTTCATCTGTAGTTAATGGATGGAACTCGCATCAAGGAGAGAGAATGAAGAGAGGAAGTGTACGTAACCACAGTATAATAGTATAGTCATGTTACATGGTTTAAGTTAGTCGTCGCTTCTTTGAATATTAGTTTGCAAACAATATCCATACTTACTCCAACTATCAATTTTAAAGAGTACATGTCTCAGTGGTTTATATTGTAGGTGTATGTAAGAATAATAAAAGTATAGGGGTAATTTAAATAGTTGGCAAAGTAAATTGTTCAGAAAAATACTATATGCTTCTATTCTTTACATTATCTTTATCATGAAGGAATGACTTTAATGTTGGGCCAAATTATACGAGTATAACCTGGGTTGGGTTTGTTTATGCTGTTGTATAATCCGCGAACCATATCGCCATATATATACACATCCACCCACCCACCCACCCACCCACACACACACATATATATATATATATATATATAAGCACTGAAAAGGCCACGACAGTTGGTTACTTCAACCCCAAAATGTTCGACGAAACCCGCGTTTTTATCAAGCGACAAGTATTACATAAGCAGATAATGTATACTTATTCACTGACTGTGAGTGGTATAGCTATTTTATTCAACACGAGACAGGAACTATTTCCCAAGGGCTGGACGCCACCATATAATTGAAAAATTGTTGAGTGTGGCGGAAAACAAACAATCAATAAATCAAAACATCTCCGTTGTCGTAGGAAAGACTAAATGGGGCGGTCCATCGGATGAGACTTCAAAAATCGAGGCCCCGTGTCACATCATGTGTGGCATGATAAAGATGTTTCCCTGCTCAAAAGCCATAAGCGTCGAGCTTTTACAGCCCTTCACCGGCAATGGTGACGTCTCCATATGAGGGGAAAATTCTCGAGCGGGACGTTAAACAATATATAATCAATCAATCAATCAAATAATCTCCGTTGAAGGTAATTTCTCCATGTCATCAATGGTTTCACCAAGTCTTGTCATTAGATAGTCTCCTAACAGCTTTAGTGCTACTTTCACGACTTTTTGTGTATTTACTGCCTTTCGATTCGAGAAGTGCATCGATTTTGTCGTCGTTCAAGGACTTGTATCTGCTTGTGATACACCCAGGCTACATTTAAACTTCCGCTAGAATTCGTTAGACGAGGCCTCGACGGGGAATTTGAGACGACATATTGTTGTAGTGGAACTCTTCAGCGTTGTTAACGCGGAAGATACCGCCAACCCATCACACTACAGGAAGTAATAATAATAAAAAGCAAATATTAATATGTACATTGTTAACAACAATAATAATGATACGAATTACCGAATAACTTAATTAACTTTAGTTACTCTAAATTATTATCTTATAATCATTTTATTCCACAATTCTATTGTTTTGTAATTTCTGTCTCTTATTTTGCTTACTTTCCATAAACTTGAAAAGATATATACAGTTTCATCTCGACCCGGTGAAAGTACGAACTCTGTAGATCGGCGTCTGTATTCTTATCAGACGCGTTGGTGACGTAGCAGATTTCAAGTTTTAGTTCGAGTTTGTCTCATTCTACAATATTTTTGCAGTTAAAGATTGTTTATTCCTTACATTTTGTGTTTTGTTGACAATGTAGATTATTTGTCGGTTATTTTTAGTATTTGTCGGTTATTTTTATTTTTTTTTGTCGGTTATTTTTACTAGTATGTAATATCTGATATGTGCTTATGCTATACATGTCTCTTAATAAAGACGCGAGTTGTGTCGACAATTTGAGTCTTAGCCTTTTCAGTGCTTCTATAAATTCCTTATATGCATTCCATGTTTAAGAAAAAAGGGTGTTGTTGGATTTTCGTGTTTATATACATAAAATGCAATCAATACAGAGTTCTAACCGTGAATCCTGTCCAGATGTCCTGTGTCTCGCCAAAGAGGTTATCCCTACCCCCCCCCCCCCCCCCCCCCCCCCCGCCCCCCGCGACTCGTGTCTGAAACTATCCTTTTAGTAACAGCCATTCACGGCGATATCGTGATCTGGACTCTGTGCTGGCTAACTCCTGGTGGTAACACTGTTTCTATAGAGAAATTCCTGGCTGGTTGTAGCCCGATGTACCGTAGCGTTGTCCTACCGTAATTTTCAGCGGGGAAATTGCGGATTATAACTGACCACAAGTTCTCATCAAGGATCTCTTGATATTCCCCAGCATTTACATTACCATTTACAGACGTGATTGTCCCCACACCTTCCCATGTTACACATCCCAAAATCATCATTTCATAACTTTGTCGTGGTGTCACTAAATCATACCGTCATGTCTATCACTTTTGAGCCACATATATACACGAGAATCATGTCCTATCATGATTTTAGATTCGTCAGAAAAACAAAAACTGTTCCAGTGATTTGTAAATCGTCTCTCTTCCCTGCATCTTTTCTTCTTGTTAGCTGCCGTTACAACCACTTTCTTCATAGACACACGCCTCGAGATTCCACGCTTATGGAGATGAAACTGGACGATACGTTTGGCAACAGATAATCCACATTTTCATTAAAGATCAAGCAAACTTTGCCTTCTGTTCATTTTAACCAGCCTTTCTAATTTGCAATAATAGCGATCTTTTAATTTCGGAGGTCGGCCGCTTCATTTGGTGTTTTCCACTGAACCAATCTCCTGAATACATTTTTTATAAATGTTAGAAATTGTTGTAGGAGGAATGCCGAACAATTCTGACATATTTAGAATAGAACGTCCATGCTCTTAGAGGCTCCATACCCCTTTTTGCAGATCGTTTGACAACTTTTTCCCCATTTCTACCCATCTCGCGTTCACTTCTATATTTACGGAGATACAGCAGACGATAACATGAATGTCCCATGGCTAAACAATGGTATAAATAAAAAGGCTAAGATAACTAACAGTATGCAATCTCGTGATAACTATCAGAATTCCTACGCTATTTATTGACCCTAAAATTTATAAACACTTCCGTGAAATATTTTGACCATGTTACAGTCCTCGTCAGTCGACATGACTGATGACGTCTGGTACCACGGTCGAAATATTTCCAGAAAGTGTTTAGAATGAATATATATATATATATATATATATATATATATATATATATATATATATATGTGTGTGTGGGGGGGGGTGGTAATGAGCAGTTTTGAATAATTTAACAAAATGAAGTCCACTAATTATCACATATAATAATCAACAATACTATAACAACTGAAGCTGTATTTTTCTGGCATGTAATTCTCTTCCGATGACGATAAACCCCTTGGAGTTTTGGGTACATGTTGGTAAGTAGAAATTAGAAGACGGTCAACGTTCCCGATGTTATGCTTTTGATACATTTACGTGTATGAATTTTGTTATATATAGTGCGTCTATTTCAACGGCTGGGGATTACGAGCTGAGTTGAAAGCTCAAGGAATCTTTTCTGATGACCCGTTCGTTGTCCGTCTGTCTGTCTGTCCGTCCGTCTATTTGTAAACTTTTTCGACTTCTTCAGAACCACTGGACCAATTTCAACCAAACTTGGGAAAACTCATCCTTGGGATAAGGGGATTCAAGTGTGTTTAGAAGAAAGATAACGCTGTTCTCAAAGAGGAGACAATAACGAAATAACAAAGAAACATTGACAAATTCTAAAAATCGTCTCCAGGGTAGAATCATTTAAAACTTTCTCAAGAACCACTAGGCCAGAAAAGTTGAAAGGTGCAAATTTAAGTTTGTTATAAACATGGCCCCCGGGGTAGGGTTGGGGCCACAATAGGGAATCAAAGTTTTATATGAGAAAATATATGGAACAACCTTCTCCAGAAACACTGAACCAATTTCAATCAAATTTATTACAATATCGAATGGTGAAGTTAACAATGTGTTAATCACAATCAAAAATTACAAAGAACAGGTTCGAGTGTAGGGCAACACGGACCTCCGACAAAGCGAAGGTTCAGGTTCCATGTAGGAGTAAGCATCCTCTGCTGACCGGTCACACCCGCCGTGAATCCTTAGTCGAAATTAGGTATACGGGATTACCAGGAGTCAAAGTTAGTATGAAAAATGACAGCCTAATAAAGGGTATGAAGCAAATCATTGAACATATGTCCCAGAGACACTTTGTAATCACAAACAAGGTCATTATAGCGACCGTAAAATTTGCGAAATGATGACTTCAAACGAGATTCGTTGTAACCCTACAACGTCAATTTCTCTCTCAGTAGTTGACCTTGCTTTATAAAATTCACATACACATGGCATGCTCTCGCGTATCGAATCAACTGGGAGATATACACACCATAAGCAGGCGAAAGTGGTATATTACTACATAGACCTGGAAAGTTGATTGCAAAGTTGAAGTCATCACGCTTGTCATATAATGTAGTTGTCAGTCTGCCATTAGAGTCATTATTATGTAAAATATCTAAATATGAAACAGACACGTCAGATTCTGCAATGCCCTTTATTTCAAGTTCATCGGGATATATCAAATGGACATAATTATAAAAATTATGATTGTTGATTGATAAGACGTCATCGATATATCTATATGTATGGTTGAAGGACACGGCAAGTTTTTTGGTTTTTATCCTGTAACAGTTTCTGAACAGATTCCGCTTCATATGAATATAAAAATAAGTCTGCCAATAAGGGAGCACAGTTAGCGCCTATCGGAATGCCAATGGATTGTTGGAAGAGTTGGTCTCCAAAGACTACGTAAATGTTATCTACAAGAAAGCCAAGCATATTCTTACTCTGCTTCAGAGTACTTGTGCGGGCTATCGGAGTGGTGTCTAACAAAATATGTACGTTGTTTTCCAGTCACTAGAAATTCGTAATTTCGAGTGGCATTTTTGTTCAAAAAGCAATTATCTATTATCTGAAAAAGTCCAGATTTTAATTTATCGTCAGAAATTGTTGTATAAAGTGTGGAGAAATCATACGTTTTGATGCTGTCAATTATAGAAAAATCCCAAGACTTTAGATTTTTCAAACGTTCCTTAGAGTTTTTGAGAATTCACATCTGATTGACACCATTTGTGGAATATGTAGTGGAACAGTATCTCTGAAGTGACTCTTTAATAGCTGTTAGCAGTTTAGTTATTAATGAAGATAAAGACTTGGTAGAGCATTTACTGGAACCAGCAATGTATCTTTGTAAGGATTTTTATGTAATTTCGAAATCCAATAAAGGTATGGTAATTCAAACTGATCCTGATTCTTAGAAATGTCGAAAGTATTTAAAACTGAAATATGATTATGAAGAATTTCATCCTTTGTAAGATTGCTTCGAGTATAAGTAGGATTCCCAGATGTTGAAGTGAATCCTAGTTCATTTAAAAGACATTTATAATAGTAACTTTTTACAAACAAAGACACTGTTGTTACTTGCTTTATCCGCTGGGACTAGCTCAAAGTTTTCATGTAGTCTACGTAACTCATTCGTCACTTCAGCTTCCCTAAAAACAGAAGGATAAATACCCCCCTATCAAATGGTGAATGCAAGTCATCCTTGGGTAAAGAGGATTCAAGTTTGTTCAAGTGAAGGGTTAACAAATGTTGTAATCACAAAACTTCAAAAACGAGGTGGGTTAATTTAAAAATCTTGTTCTCAAGAACCACTGGGCCTGAAAAGTTGAAATCTACATGGACTTTGTAACATAATGCAGAGTAAGAATTGTTAAAATTATGGCCTCAGGGGATCAAAGGTTTACATGTAAAAATATAGGGAAAATCTTGAAAAATTTTCTTATCAAGAACTACTGGGCCAGAAAAGTTCATATTTACATTGTAGCTTCCTGACATGGTGCAGATTCAAGTTTGTTAAATCGTACCCCCCAGGCTGTAGGGTGGGGCCACAATAGGGAATCAAATTTTTACATGCATACATAGAGGGAAAAGCTTTAAATATGGGTCAAGGTGACTCAGGTGAGCGATGTGGTCCATGGTTCTCCTGTTTTATATCTATTTACATGCGCTAAGGTTATTTGCTATTTATCCATACTTTTCTTATTTTTAAGAATTGTTTATAACATTGTAAGGTATGCAAATCTTTATTTATCTTACGCTATTGTTATGGTTCAAACTTTTTATTTTATCAGTACATCTTTTAACCAAAACTGCACGTCGGTGAGCCCGTGCAGAAATGCAACAAACATGAAATATTCTAAAACCTGCATACTTTAACCCAAATTTTCTCAAAGTTTTTACGAAATTTTACGTGGTTCTTGGTAAATGTTCTCGTCATATCTTTTTTATTTTCATTAAATGGCAACTTACATGTAGGTTATCTGAGCAAAAGACAAATGTGGACGTTGATGAATTAAGTGATGTGGTGTCAATAATATTTGAAAAAGAACACGTTTGGTTTCATTTCATAATTGTATTTTTCTTCAAGAGAATATCATGCAAGGCTTCACTAACAACAGTGATGATTAGTGCAGGATGTCCGAGTAATCCAGACGCATTAGAACAGAGGAAGCGGAAGTTAAGCTGTGAAACTATTCAGCAGAACTGTACCGAACCCGCCAACTTCCGGTACCACTGTGTACTGAATGAATACGCCAATCAATCTGTCGAAGTTTGCGCAGTGGCTACCAACATAGTAGGTAAGGGGAAAGAAGTGATCAATAGACTAAAGCATAACATGTTCAATTTTAAAATATCTGAGGTGAAGGCACTAAGGAAGTGATCTAATAGATGACTGTTCGTCCATCTCTCTATCTAAAAAACCCCTCACATTACCTATTCCTTTAAGAAGAAATAGACAATTTTAAAAACATTTAGCAAAACGTATTAAGGTCATTCTCGGTAAAAACCAACGAATGAAAAGGCCAAGAAAACCTTACAGTATTCAATCTCTTAATGCCTATAGAAAATACAAATCAGAAAGATGGACAAACACGGACCCCTGATCATACCAGAGGTGAGATCAGGTGCCTAGGAGGAGTAAGCATCCCTTGTCGACGGGTCACACCCCCGTGAGCCCTATAAACGGAGCAATCTGTAGTCAGAACCAGTGTGTCAAAAACGGCTTAACAATTGATATAAAACAGATCAGACAGGATTTGACTTAATGGTAAGTTGTACTAGCAAACTATATAGATCGTTATAACGGCCAAAAAATTTGCGAAATGCTGACTTTAGACGAGACTGTACAAACCCCTGTAACATCAACTTCTTTGTCAGTAGCCCGCCTTGATTTAAAAACTGATCATATGCAGAACAAGCTCTTGCGTACTGAATCATTTGGGAGATATAAACACCATATGCAGGTGATGATGGAATATTGCCACATAAATAAGGGACGTTGACGATGGCAAAATTTGAAGTCATCCCGTTTGTCATAAAGTTGAGTTGTTAATTTGCCGTCGGCATCTATTTTCAGTAAAATATCTAAGTACGAAGCAGACTTGGAAGACCCTGTGGAGTCTTCAATTTAAAGTTCACTGGGATATATCGAATTGACATATGAATGAAAATTATCATTGTTAATAGACAAACGTCGTCGATATATCTAGTTGTCGAACTGAAGGCCAAAGCAACAGTATTGTCTTCCCCTGTAGAAGCTTTTAAATTAATTCTGCTTCATAGGAATATAAAAATAGGTCAGCTAACAAAGGAGCACAATTCGTGCCCATGGAAATTCCAACAGACTATTGGAAGACCTGATCACTAAAAACTACGAAAATATTTTCAGTGAGGACCTCTAGCATCTTTTTAACATCAACTTCAGAGTACTTGTGCGTGGAGTCAGAGTGGTCTTTAACAAAATTATTTTTGTTGAGAGGTAGATCAAGCAATGACCCCTCCCCCTCCTTTCCCCAGTTAGAAAATGTATTTCAAAATGAACAGGGTAATGTTTACAAATTCTTGGTTAATCATTAATTCAAATATAATATCTTTGTTTCAGTCTATTATTCGAACATTATATGTAGAGAATGTATTCATGTTTTACAACAGTGATAAGTGTACTAGTAAATTCTATACGTTTTGCCTGACAACGAAAAAACAATCTGTGTATTAAAGTATGGTATTGTATACGTTGACTTTCTATTTCATAGAAGGCCCAAAACAGTGCTCTAATGTAAATTAAGGGTCTCCATTCCAAACTTCAAAATATTCAAAGGGGGGGGGGGGGGGGGGGGGGCTTCATAATTCAATTCATCAGTTCTACAATGATGTGTCAGCCAATGTATCTTACTTTAAGATGTAAAGTAACTAATGAATGAAGTAAATAAAAGAAAAATTATGGAAAATCAACTTTATTAAAATCAAGTGTCCCCTCTCTGGTTTAACATGCCAGAGTACAAGATATCTTCTAAGGATTTTGAATGGGAATGGGACAGTAACTACCTAGTAAAACAAATTTTTAGGAGACTAACAACAGTTTACTTTTAGGTCCATGCTATGTGCAGTATGATCATACCGTTATGAATATTAGTATCTCACCAGTGGTCATCTCAAAAGCTTGCAGAAATTAGAAACATACCATTCAGAATGATTTATGAAGGTGATCAGTGGGGAAATCACCTATTTTGAAATTATAATTGGTGCTAAAATATTTTTTTTTCATTGGGTAGATGGGAAAAGGGGTATGCAAGTAAAATCCATACATGCTATCCACAGTTCAGGTGCCTGTGCACTAAACTACTCCTGACACCACACAAGTACTGGTGTCTGTGACAGTTTTACAAGAACATGAAAAACTGCATGGGAGATAATGGCATTGATGTCACCAAGGAATTATGATGTCCATCTGCATGCATGGAGTGGAAGAAAGGACTGTGCTACGGGTGTTCTACCTGGACGTGGCATGGAGGTTGTGAGGACATGTCCTGATGCTATTTGTGCAACAGAATGCGGTACCACATGACCTCTGCCCTTGTTAACCTAGTACACAGATTCCTGAATGACAGTTGGATCTTTGCTTTTCACTATATCAATGCTTTTAAAGACCATCAATTTTTTTTATGGCAACTTGCAAGAAATGTAATAAAATGAGAAAGTCCAATAAAATGAAATGCACACGAATCTATATACTGTAATCATGATGAAGTAAAGCTTGCTTATAAGGAATTCCTTGGGAGACACAAATTCAAAAATACTTTTAATCTTTAACCAAGAGTCCTTATAGCAAGATTTTTGTAAGTTAAACAATTTCATTATAACATGCAGTGAAGTTTCTTCACAAATTAACAAATAATTTTACGTTCCTACCAGTAAAAGTGGGACGAGGCTAACGTGCTAGTTGATATATTTAGTGTCCCATTTCAAATAGTAAGGGGGAGTACACACCTTCTCCACCCCAATATAACACACTTAATACATCTTATTTCGCAAAGGAGAATACTTATACAATCTAAAAGTAATATGACGTAAAACTACGTACATTTCATATATAAACACATCTCATTATATGAAAATAGTCCTAAGTATGCCTGTGGCGAATAATTTGTTTGAAATTTGAATGCTTTGTATTGCAATGTAATTATATATGCATTATCACGACTCCTTAATCTAACCTTTATTTATATATTGAAAACTGTTTCTATCTTGTATTGCGCCGCAATTCAGCCAATGAGAGTTCCAAACTTTACTTGCATAAATTAAAGGTCTTAAAAGTTATCATGATAGAAGTTTTATAATTATTTAATTCAACATTTTTCATAAACTTTGCTAGCATATTAAATAATAAATGAGGTGTTAGCAGCATTCTATCAATCTTGCATAAATAACCGATCGCTGTATATAGACTTGAAAGTCTTTGATGAGTTTTGCGTAATGGTGATTAGTACGTATATTACAACATTGGCAGATCAATTTTGCATATTATTCCCTGGATTATTATTTGTGTATGGCAAAACCATATATAAATGAATAACATATAAACCTTTATAAAACAAAGTAATACGCGGTAACAGACATCTGTTCCGCAGCAAAGAATACGCCTTCTAAAATATTATACCATTTAATGGGCTGGCTTGAGCAAGCCCATGATAATGTCCTCAAACTGTTCATTCTGTGAAAAAAAGGACTATTCCCGGCACTGCGGGCCCCGAACAGTTCTTTCTCTCACAAATTCACAAAATGGACAGTTTTCGGAGTTTATCCTTTATATAGAAATAGGTGTAGATGAGTATAATTATACCCTTCATCTTTACAACAACCTAATTAAATATATAAAATGAAACCTTTCTTTCTAGGCCATGTATGCACCGAGTTTAATGAAGGAGGGGAGTTTGTGCAGGAACATTATGCCACATCAGTACCATGTTCAAGATGTCCGTTTATGTATACATCATCTGATGCTCACCAATGTAGGATTTTTGCAATTCTTTGTCTAGCAATTCTTTCTCATTATTATAATAAGAATTATATATATATATATACAGTCCCTGAAACGTTCTACTTTCCCATTTTTCCGTTCGTTCAGGGTTCGTTCACCGTTCGTTTAGCGTTCGTTCACCGTTCGTTCACCGTTTTCCGTTCACAAAGCGTTCTCCGTTTTCCGTTTACCGTTTTCCGTTCTCCGTTTATCGTTCACCGTTTTCCGTTTATCGTTCTCCGTTTATCGTTCACCGTTTTCCGTTCATCGTTCACCGTTTATGCTAAACACAATGTTATGCTGTACATGTACATGTAGATGCATAAATGACAAAATTTAAAAAAAAAGGGGTGAAAGGGGGTATGGAATTTGAAATAGTGGAAATTACAAAAGTTAATCAAAGAAACATGGGATATATTTTGATGTTGGTACACGTGATCAATTTATTTACTTAGCAAGTAAAGATGTATCGTCACATGATTTATTAAAGGTTATGTACAACAAGGAGTACAGTAGTAAAGCATGCGTTATTTGTAAATTTTGATTAAAATGAGAACGGCTTTAATTTTTTATTTTACCCGTGTGTCGTTATTCATGTTTTTTTTTTCTTTCTTTTTTTTCCTTTTCTTTCTTTTCTTAATTTAATAGAAAAAAAAGTATGAAGACGCACTACTCCTGAAAATCGAATGTCTTCAATGTCTTGCAAGTATTAGCTAGCTAAAACCAAAACACACACACACACACACACATGAAATATTTGAAACTATTTGTATTTTTGGGAGAAATTACCAGTGGAACATTTACAATATTAATAATGTGTTTATATATATGCATCACTATGTTAAGTTTGTAATTACATTATATTTTCTACATTTCAATACTTTATATCTATACATGTATCGTCTGTGTTGTTTAATGCCTCTATCTTGACACCTTTCGGTGGCTTTTGTTAATTACAGGTATCTCCGTTTATCGTTCACCGTTCTGCGTTTATCGTTCATCGTTTTCCGTTTATCGTTCACCGTTTTTCGTTCTCCGTTCACTTTCCATTTAGCGTTCGTTCAGCGTTCGTTCACCGTTCAAGTGGGAAAGTAGAACGTTTCAGGGACTATATATATAGATATATATATATATATATATATATATATATATATATATATATATATATTAAGAGAGGGACTAGTAAGTTGTTAGAACTTGTTCCCAATCCTTTTGATTTGATCAATAAATATGTTCAAAACAAATTATATATATATATATATATATATATATATATATATATATATGTGTGTGTGTGTGTATGTGTGTGTGTGTGTGTGTGTTTACAATTACAGAAAGGCTGATGATACACAAGTTTTTGAATGTTAAATCAATGCAAGCTGTAAATGATGACATTTTTCAACTATACAATTATGCACCAATTGACACCTATCGGTATAAGTTATAAGATACTGAAGATCGGAAGAAAAATTTAGCAAAATAAACAAGAGAATATTGTTTGAGAGCATACCTACAACAATGAGCGTTTCGAATAAACTTGCCATTGCATCGTATACACGGTCATGGGAACGATGACTGCTGAACATAATTATTTTATTCGGTAGATTGATTGATTATATATTGTTTAAAGTCCCGTTCGAGAATTTTCCACTCGTATGGAGACGTCAGCATTGCCCGTGAAGGGCTGCAAAATTTAGGCCTATGCTCGGCGCTTATGGTCTTTGAGCAGGGAGGAAGCTTTATTTTGCCACCCTTGCCGTGACACGGGACCTCGGTTTATGCGGTCTCATCCGAAGGACTGTCCCATTTAGTCGCCTCTTACGACAAGCAAGGGGTACTGAGGATCTATTCTAACCCGGATTCTCACGAGATAGTTCTGTAGATAAGGCATTATCACTCCAAAGAATATGTTTATCAATAATAGTCAAGTTTTTTTAACTTTAGCAATCTATCCATAAATTTATATCTATCATTTGAATATTTATTACAAATAAAGAAAAAGAGATATGTGTCTTCACACATGCCACAAGAACATATGGAGAATCAACAATATTGCGTCTATATAGAGCATAATTCAAAACACAGGTGTGTATAAATTAGGTATGGTTATATTCAGCAAGCGAAAACCATACAAAAAAAAATATACACGTGGTTTAGAATTGTTGATGTTACTAGAGCTAATACTTTTACACTAAAAGTTCGGAAAGTGAACATAAAAAAATGAGGGAATAATGTGTTCCTGTGGTTCAAAAGTCCAAAAGAAAAAAATACAGAAAGCTTATTGAAGTATGAATTATGAATACAAACGAGCAAAAATAAGTCATGAAAAAGTGAGTATCATCAAAGCTAACAGAAATAAGTGGTTTGGATATTACATATTATCATAAATGATTGCAAATACAAAAGATTTTGCAAACAATTGATGATTTGTGGTGGTAGCGCAATACGGAGGTAGGGCACACTGGTACACAGTACAAGCATTGTGTATAAGTTTCCATCCAAGTTAAATAGTCTGGTCCAGATTTTGAAAAAAGAGGCTAGAAATGGGTTCTAACGGCAAATTATTATTATTTGGTCCAACATAACTTTTTAACCTAATTTGCGTATGCTGAATCCGAAAAAATATGTTGAACTTCATGAAAATGGCGTTAAATAGGTCAAAATGGCGATTCAAAATGGCGGTGTTGAAATTTGCAAAATTATCTATATGGCTTTATTTTAAAAAAGTTTATTGCAAATTAAAGCAATTTAAAGGCTTGTACTAAACTTATATGTGTCTGAAAAATAGAATAAATTGTTCAATGTTCGTTAAACAATTAAAATTGTGAAAAAAACGATTAGATCCCAATTAACTCATTTTTTCGCAACCGCATATTGACGCACAGTATATATATGCATTTTGATATGATATTTAATGCTTATTTCCTTCTAATTGTGCAAATTATTCAGTTAACGTATTGCATACTTTATGATATAAATGCACTTGAAATTCAACACAGTGTTCAATGGTTTTCACAATAGCGCGACCGACACAATCGAGGATCGAATTAACAAATGATTCTGACATAAGGTATAAAACTGATGGCCGAGGTTATAGGCTTGTCATATCTCACCACTCATTGATTAGAAATCATGACTGAACGATCACTTAAGCGAAGTTATCAAATAGATACAGATTTGTGTGTTATATGTCAGGAAAAAAAGACAGACACGTTAGAATTAAAAAGCAAAAAGTCTATCGAAACGTTGACCGAGAGGGCATCTCGTCGTAAGAAAGTTAAAGATGCCAGGAACTATGATGCCATTGACAGAATAGAAAAATTAAGTCCGAATGATAGAGTTCTATGTCATAGGAAATGCTATAGTGCATTTACTCACCCCAGACCAATTCAGTTAATGGAAAGAAAAGCATGTTTGCTTACAAACACATCTGATACAATCAACGTCGATACAGAGGATGATGTACCGTCTACGTCATCTTGCTCACACCCTTCTGCAGCAGCATCCCGAACTTTGCGAAATGCATCTACACCAATAGATTGGGAGTTATGCATATTTTGTCAACAACAAATTAAACAGAAGCTATTCAACATTACAACATTTTCTGTTAGCGACATGGTTCTTAAAAATGCAAAGTATGACAACATACTTCGTGTTAAGTTAGGAAACGTTAGCGATTTGATAGCTGCAGAGGGTAAGTACCATCTAAAATGCATGAATGCTTTTAAGTATGATACACAAAAAACAGAAAAGGAGTCAAAATGTGAAGATCTGGCCATGATATTTCTTGTTCGAGAACTGGAGTACGCAGCCAGCAAGTGCCAAATCTTACAGCTCTCTGATACATGGAACAGGTACTCCAAGTTGGTAGAAGAGGTAGGATCTGAAATGCCACAGTCTTTTATCACTCGTAGATCAACGTTTAAAGAAAATCTGCAAGCCAAGGTGCAGAATATCTTCCAGTTTCTTCGTCCCCTCGATCGAGCAGTATCTGAACGCGAAACTCTTTTAGTGCCCCATATTCTTTCTAAATCTCATTTTGGAGATATGTTTCATGATGACCAAGATACCATGGATGACGAATTACTCACTATGCCATGTTATAAACCTCCACACAACTCATTTCATGAACTGGTACATGTTGCACTAAGATTAAGATCAGACCTGCAAGATAGACCTGGTCACATGGGTTTGAATGTTTGTGAGGCTGATGCCGTAAGTTGTGTCCCAGATAGTATCCTCATGTTTCTGAATCTTCTTTATGGCGGACAAGAGGTCTTTGATTGTACTGATGGCAATGACAATCCAGATTGCAGCAGACAGAAGAAAATAGTGAGCGTAGCTCAGGATATTGTGTATGGGGTAAGTAATGGAAAAAAGTGGACTCCAAAGCATATTGGCCTTGCATGCACCTTGCATCAAATGACAAGGTCAAAACAGCTGTTAAACTTGTTTAATAGTGCTGGTCACACCCTGAGTTATAAAGATGTTCTGCGTGTTGACACTGGGCTTGCAGAGGAAAGCCTTCAGTCTATGGACGAAAGGACTGGACATTTCCTTCCCTCGAATTTAAAGCCAAGCGTTTTCACACACTTTACAGCTGACAATATTGATATTAGTGATTCAACACTGGATGGCAAGGAAACATTCCATGCAACGCAGATAGCATGTTGGCAACGAGGGTCGGGAAATGACATTAACCTTCAGCACATAAGTCCATCTTCAAATGAGACATTGAAGGTACCTCCTCAGATGAACAGTATTGTCATTTCCCCAATAGTAGAAGGAAAATCACAACCTCACTATCCCAGACCAGTTACGTTAGATATCTTCCAACCTTCTGACTCAGAGAATCAATTGTCCTCTCAAGAGTTTGCTAATGAATTGGCGTTTCATTTGCACAGACATAAGCAGAAAGTCCCAGCTAGTTGGTCAGGACATAATCAGTCTGTCAGTAGTAAAAACCCGGATCTCACACTTGTTGGTTACATGCCTATTGTACAAGCACCTGCTCATGAAATGGATACACTTAACACAGTTGTCCAGAAATGCATGCACATATCTGAGCATCTTGGTCAACGTCATACAGTTATCACAGTTGATCAAGCTTTGTACTTTAAGTTGATGGATTTAAAATGGTCAGTTCCTGAGTATAGAGACAGGCTTGTTCCAAGAATGGGTGGCTTACATATAGCTATGAATTTCATGAAATGTATAGGAGATCATATGAGAGGTTCTGGTTTGCATGAACTGTGGATGGAATGCGAGTTATTAGGACCTGTGGCTGCTGAAAATGTATTAGGTGGAAAGCACTACAGTCGTGGCATGAGAGCCCATAAAATTACTGCTCAAGCAATCTGGAAGATTTTACTGCCAGACTTTGTGTTATTTGTATCTACCAAAAATGTTGATCATTCGCAAACATTGAATGGCATCATGACTGAACAGCAAGACATACTTTCTAGCATTGACCAACTGCAAAATCCTGTTTTCAAAGAGTATTTTTCAAGTTTCAGACAGGAAATTGACAACCCAAATGTCCTGTTTTGGTGGTCATATTTGGACATGGTTTCTATCCTTTTAATGTTTACAAAGTCAGAAAGAGATGGGCTTTGGGATTTATATTTGAAGTCTTTCCGTTCAATGCTCCCATGGTTCTTCCGATATGACCATACAAATTATGCTAGGTGGGGTAGTGTGTATCTTGCTGATTGCCACCAATTGCCTATTGAAGTACTATCAGAGTTTCAGGATGGAAATTTTGTCGTCAAGAGAAGTGCTGGAACTTTCAATCAAGTTGACCCAGACCAAAGTCAAGAATGGCTAAACGCCACGGGTAAGAAAGGTGGTGGAATTGTAGGAATTACTAGGACTCCATCTGCTCTCAGTAGGTGGTCCCTTTCCTACAATCTGAGATCTCATATAAGTCTTCTTACAAAGGTGATGTACGATGTGAATCCAGATTCTCACACACAAGGACGCATCAAAGAGTCGACAAGTTACTGATGCAGTGGATGAGGATTCGCTCGTTGATGCAATGAAAAGGTTTAGAGTATTTGACCTTTTGTACGAAAGAGATCAACTGATCAATATAGTTACAAAAGACAAAGCTACAGATATGATCAAGGAGTCCTTACTTTCTGCAGCAAATTTGGGACAGATATCAGTAGAGAATTTCGTAAAAGATCGTCTGATACGAAACATAGAAACAAGTAGTTTACAAGTTCCTTTGAGAAGTGTTCTGAAAAAAAGCTGCTCATTAACATTTGACTCCTTATACAAGGTACAAGTTGTACCAAAAGCTGTGGAAAAGAAAAAAATTCTAAAGGCAGATCGGAACATACTGCAGAGACTTGTCATTGCATATAAGGCCGGACGAGAGGTTGATTTAGAGCAGATTTTGAAACACGAGCTCCTTCCTGTGCCGATATCTATAGTGGATACCAGCGGTGCACTAAAGTCTGGAAACAAATCTGTTGTTTTAGAAGACATACTTCAAGATGTTGATGTAAGGGCGCGAGTCGAAAATGTAGGCGAATCACCAGCTTTGATCATAGATGGCCAGGCTTTAGTTCAGAGCATGAAAACACATGGCATGAAAACATTTGGAGACTTTGCAGATGAGTTTGTTTCCACTGTGGTGAGAAAAGGGGCCATGTATTCAAGAGTTGATGTTCTGTTCGACCGTTACAGGGAACAATCTATAAAATCGGGCACTCGTTCTCGTAGGGCAAAAGGGCAGCAGCCAGTTAGAAGGGTTATTGAAAATAAGGATGTGCCACTCCCGAATAACTTTTCAGCTTTTTTGTCTTTGAATGACAACAAGAAAGACCTAGCTGCCTTTTTATCTGAGCAGATAATTCTTCATGCACCCACAGAGAAAACTGTTGTTACTGCTGGTGGGTTTCTCGATGAGAATAGCGTTAAATGCAATGACGAATTCCTCGATATAGCTGCCCTACATGCGTCACATGAAGAGGCAGATACTAGAATAGTTCTTCATGCCATACATTGTGCGAAAGAATCCACTTGCAGTTCAGTTGTTGTACTAGCATCTGATACTGATGTTTTACTGCTACTTGTATCTTTCTTTTCAGAAATAAATATACAGTTGTGGATGGTTGCTGGAACATCTGCAAAGCCCAAGAACATTCCTATTCATGCTGTTGTAGAGAAAACCTTTACCTCTCCAGAAATGTGCACGAATCTGTTAGCATTCCATGCTCTGACTGGATGTGACACAACTTCTTTTTTCTTTGGGATATCCAAAAAACTGGATTTAAGGTTTACAAAGACAATGTTGGGCTTCTTGGGGGTTTTGGAGAGGGCAATTTAACTGAACAGAAAATAGTCGACTGTGAAAAGTTCGTATGCAAGCTGTATAACCAGGGCACAGTGTCGTCAACTGACTCGGTTAGGAACATTTTATTCGGAAAATCCAAGAGCCCCGAAAACATGCCCCCCACTAGCGATGCCTTGCATCTGCACATTAAACGTGCACATTATCAAGCGCTGGTATGGAGACAAGCAAATATAAGTAACCCCACATTACCATCTCCAACTGAGATGGGATGGAAGTTGAATGAAGGTATTCTAGTGCCTATTCTGATGACTTTAGACCCAATTCCAGAATCTTGTTTAGACTTGATTGCATGTAGTTGCACAACAGGTTGTAAAACATTGAGGTGTGGGTGCAAGCGTAACAATTTGCTGTGCATGGACCTTTGTAAGTGCAAAGTCACAAGCAAAGAACAATGTAGGAACAGTATACGTTGAATTTTGAGGAAAAACAGAGAAAATTCGGGTTTTCTTTCGTGCAATGGCTTTTTTAGGGTCGCATGCTTATTTCTATCTTTTTCTCGATGCTATTGTATTTTGTAATCATAGTTTTTACATTTTTTTTTCTACATGCGCGTTTCAAAACGATTTGAAAAAAATTACTGTCCGCCATTTTGAATCGCCATTTTGACCTATTTAACGCCATTTTCATGAAGTTCAACATATTTTTTCAGATTCAGCATACTCAAATTAGGTTAAAAAGTTATGTTGAACCAAATAATAATAATTTGCCGTTAGAAGTTCTTTTTAGCTGAAATCGGACCAGACTAAAAAGTGTAAAGAAATAAATATGAAATGAAAGGAGTTTGTACATGGTGCGTGTTTATGTGAGAGTGACGGACGTGAAATAAATTTTACATACAAATGCTAACCATATTTTGTTTGAATTTTAAAGTGCTTGATATTCGATTTGAGTTTAGAATTATAGAGAAAAATATCTTTGGGTGTAATATGGATTCAAGGAGCTTCTTAAACTAGTACAATGGTAAAATTTATCTATAATTTATCTCTGAAAGAAGATCAAGTAACAATGCCTTTGTTATTTAGATCAAGAATGCTATGAAGACATAAAGAACGTTTCATCCAGGCCATCAACATCTACAAAATCAGTTATAAAAATGACTCATTCCACCATGTCTACATCTATCATATCAACCTTACCAGGTCGAGAAGAAGAGTAAGATTGTATTACAATATGATTATAATGAATTTACAGCATAAATAGATAAGATAGGTAATTATTCAAAACAAATCTTTGTAATATGGATGTATTTTCTTTTTCAGAGGAACAGTTTTGTGGATTCCAGTAGCCATCACCACTTCATTTATATTATTAATATTATTACTAACAATCGTAATAATTTTATATATCAGGTATAAAAAACGGCACAGAAATCGTCACCAGGAATCGGAGGAGACTGAATTTAAATTGATCCATGTTGATGTAAAGCTGTAGAACTCGTAATGTTTTAATGTGTACATCGTTTACGTATATTTTAATTTTATCGCTTAATCCTTTGAATAAGTAGCGATTAGCGTAACAACCATGTAACAGCACATATGATGTCATATCGCAAAAGAAAAAAAGTGCGCAATTTTGAAAAAAAACAAAAAACTGGCAATAATCCAATTCTTGAATTGATTTTTAATTAAAGATCATAAACATCGGGTTAAAAAAAAAGTTGTGCAATCTGAACTTTAAACAGTTCATATCTTTTCAAATTCATTTATTGGTAAACAACATGTGACGTACAATCCCAATAGGTGCTAGACGGCGATATCGTAACTTCGAAAAATTCTTGTGCTTGTTTGGTAATATTAACCACATCAGAGGTACGATAACTTTTCTAGGCATCGAAGGAGGTGCACTTATGTTCTTTGAGACGGGAAAGAGCAACGAAGCGTTGTTTTCATTCTGCCCACGTGCAGAGATGCAGACTCCATGCTCGAGCTAGACAGTATATGTTCATACACCTAACAAACTTTAATAATTCGGTCTTCAGTTACAGTCTCTGAAAAGTTCTATTTCACCATTTTCCCATTCGCTCACCGTTCGTTCAGCGTGTGCTCACCGTGCACTATTCGTTCACAGTTTTGCGTTCACAATTTGTTCAAGGGGCGTTCACCAGTCACTGTTCTTTCATTGATCAAACTTTGCATTGTCATTCGGAACATCACAGCGAAAGTAGCGATATTCATCGCAAGAAGAAAGGAAGTGTACAGAAGTAACTAACAATCCACAGGCGCTCGACGTTTTAAATATCTAAAATTAAGAAAATTGTCTTCCCGTAAACAAACTATTCACAAGGCATATCACGCCGCCATCTTGGTTTTCAGTTTTACCAGCTGCATCGCTCGCACTTTTCGGCGAAAAGTTAGATATAATATTATAACTGGACTCCTACAGTTTAGAAGCAACTCTGTCAAAGTCTTACCTTATGTCAACTATAGATGATAAGTCAGGTTATGATCACATTTCTCTGAGTGAAAAATTCAGGACATATTTTGGATTACAGTATGGGGCTGGTTTATATATGATGTTCAATATTCTTCCATTCGATTTTAAACCGGGTACTTTCATCTATCAAAGAGCAGACATTGTAGCTATTAGTTATTACAGGTTTTTTTTAGGTGTACCATGCTTGCAATACCTTGGTGACAGGTGGGTTAGTGGATTTTTACAGTGTTTACTGTATAACTTAAAAGTCTTTCTAGTTAGTTGTCACGCCGCAGAAGAAGGCTTTGTACATTTCATCAATTCAAAAGAAGGGTTGTAAAAATATGTATATACGATATCAAATGTTCTAACAATTATTGGAGAAGTATAAATTTCTCATATGAAACGCAGGTTTGTATCGGTAAACACAGTAAAGTGCATGCCAAGAGAAGAAACGATAGAAAGTAGTTCTAGTCTTGTCTCGGAAAACGAAACTGACAAATCTACCGGTCCTGTTGTTAATGTCATGTTTTGGAAATGTAAAACTTTGACGGTGTCAGCACATTTATGCCTGTAGCGTGAATGGGAACATACATTCCCCAAATGTACACATTTTATATTTTAGATGAAAAACTTTGGTCAGTTGTGAACAATTTCAGCGCTACATATTATCCCTGGAATTTCTCTATGTTGTATGTATGTTTGGCGATATATTAATTGTGTATGTTGTAAAGCGCTTAGAGTAATATTGATAATGTTAGATAATGCGCTATATAAATGCCTTGTAATAATAATAATAATAAATGGTCAACGCAAAACCTAATATTAATGTTATACAAAATATCCGGAGGTACATCAAATAAAAATCTAATTGCAGAAGGTAGTGTGTAAAGATGACTTAATCAGGGAATCGACGTTTGCATGTCTAATTAATCTGCATACATAAAATCATGAATAACTCCATTCATACACGAATTCGGAGTCCCTAGATGGTCATTTGTATTGTGTCGCACACTGGTACACTGTCGGAGATTTATTTCGCATGTTCTGAGTTCAACCCTGAGCAAAGACGGAAATGGGTATCCAGACTTGAACATCACAGAAGAGACATAATTTGTCAAAGTGCGCATCTGGTGCATTAAAATTGGTACCGTTTATGTTATATAATGCATAGAGAATTTTTCTGTGCTTTATATTCGATACTTCTTCACCTTGAGCAGGCATGTTTATTTAAGAGTTACAATGTAATTGCAATCTTTATAAAATACAATGGGAATGTAATATGGTCCTTAGGAAGTCGAGCTGTTTAGCGGGCTTATCAGACGCTGCTTTGAAATTTTAATTCACATGCCATGAATTCAATATCTAACAGGGACGGAAGTGGGTTTCCAGTCTAGTGAATGACACTATACTTTCGTATAGAAACATTGGTTTGTGTTTGTTTGTTTATTATATTTGTTTCCTTCCTTTCTGTAGCATGATATGCATTCACTAGTGAAACAAATTTAATGATTAACATTCACACTATCGAACGTATCAAGATTGTTTTTGAATGCTAATTAGTCATATTCCTATAAATAAAATTAATGTTCTATAATTTCGATCTCCATACCACAGACACTGCTGTCTCGTTAATCAATCACTTGTAAAATCAAAGATTCTGTGGTCAATCCAAAAGTACATGTACATAGATCTTTTAGTTCTATTTATAGAGTAAGAAAGACACTGTCATGGAAGGAATTAATTTATTTTGCATAATCATTCAGTAAACAAAGATGCAGTTAATCTATTTATCCATGATTATTTTAGTTTGGTTCATTGAAACCATGTCTAATAACAGTTACGTCTAAATACATATCCCATGATGGATCTGGGTTAAAATAGGCCCTCAGTACCCTTGATTGTTGTTAGAGGCAACTAAATGGACATTCAGTCGGGTGACACCGCAAAATCCGAGGACCTTGTCACAGTAAGTGTTGAACATTAAAAATCCCTCCATGTTCAAAGGCTTTAAGCGCTGAGCATAGGCCTAAATGTTGCAGCCCTTCACAGACAACGGTTAGTAAGTCTCCATATGAATGAACAATTCTCGAGAGGAACTTTAAACAACAATATATACATATTTCTAATGATCATTTTTGTTGTGATCTGTGTTAGAAAAAGAACATTGACATTTGTGAACGATAGTACTATCAACGTTAGTAGAATTCAATGGGATTCGTTGCTCCGTTGCTATTTTCATAGTACACATTTCTTTCTGCGTTTCTCGTGTACATTGTGTGTCGAATGTGAATGGTTTTTTCGAATAAGGACATTCCAATATAGGCGATAAGTCCGAGACAAAGGATAACAGTGAGAACGGCCACTGTGATCTCCAGTAGCGAGCTGTTAGCCGATACTAATGAATCTGGCGACAGCACTGGAGGTACCTCTGATGAACGCTTGATGTCATAAAACGTCTGGTTTGCTGGATAATGTGAACTTGTGCCTGCAAATATAAATGATTATATATATATATATATATATATATATATATATATATATATACTGGACAAAAAAAGTTAAGGATCATGATTTCAAAATTATTTTATTCATAACAAAACCAAATAAATTATGTTAAATATATACTTAAAATGTTCAACGACAATCGAACAATACATTTTAAACCTGTTTTTACAAATTCATCAATACGTTAAGCAGCCAGATCAACCATTGTCAGGTAACCCCCCAAAACAGTTTGAAAATCGGTATGAGCAACAATAACAAATTTCATTACAAATGATTGAATCTTTATAAAGGCAATATCAATAGGGTGTATGTCCACCCTGAGCCTGTATAACGGCACGACAACGCCTCTGCATACTTCTGATGAGCCTGTGGAACGCAATTTGTGGCAACCTTGCCCATTCCTGCTGTAAAGCTAACGTAAGGTCCTGGCGGTTTGTCGGAAGTACAGGGCGTCTGGAAACAGTTTGCTGCAACATGTCCCAGGCATGTTCTATTGGATTTAAATCCGGAGAACAACTCGGCCAATCCATACGTTCAATTGTCTCTGTAGCAAGGTAGTCTGTCACTATACGTGCTCTGTGGGGACGAGCATTATCATCCATTAACACAAAGTCGTTGCCTATAGCTCCCGCATAAGGTCTCACAATTGGATGCAGTATCTCGTCCCTGTAAATTGCACCGGTAAGATTGCCATTAATCACGTGCAAGTCAGTACATTCACCAATACTGATTCCGGTCCAAATCATCACAGAGCCACCTCCAAAACGATCATGCTCTGCTACACAGCAATCAGCGTACTGCTTTCCACGCATGCGCCATACACGTCTACGACCGTCATGAAAGTCCACGCAGAACCGTGACTCGTCTGTGAAAAGAACAGGCGTCCAATGACGCAGTTGCCAGTTTATGTGATTTTGAGCCCAACTGAGTCGTGCTACACGATGTCTTCTCCTCAAAATGGGACGAACAGCAGGTCGATGAGCCCGAAGGTTAGCAGCATGAAGTCTCTGTTTGAGAGTTTGTGGTGTTATGCGCACCCCAATTGCTGCATGAAAGTCAGTATTGAGTTGGACAGCTCTCTGAAACCTGTGTCTACGAGCCATAAGTGACAAATAGCGATCCTGGCTAGCGGTTGTGAACCTTGGACGACCTGATCGCGGTCTCAGAAACATTACCTGTCTGCCTAAAACGATTCCACAACCTTGAAATCACACTTTGGGACACATTAAAATGTCTAGAGACAGTTCTCTGGACTTGGCCAGCTTGAAGCATACCTACTGCCTGACCAGCTTCCAGAGCAGTTAAATGACGCCCCATGGCTTTTAATGTCAATAATTGTTCACCTAAGAGTCGATTAGAGCAATAAATACCCACAATAAAATGAAAATCGCAATTTTTCAATTTCAATATACACGTTGGCACACTTTGATTTTGACCCCTTGCTTGTGTTTGGGCGCAAAAATCTTGCACTTATGACGTCAATATGAAACCAGGTAAATCTATTGTGTTAAGGACACATTGGAGAAACTATACATGTTAAAATTTGTCAAAATAATTATTTGTTTAATAAAAATTTTTGAGATCAAAATTATGATCCTTAACTTTTTTTGTCCAGTATATATATATATATATATATATATATATATGTTTAAAACAGTTCAAAATAATCATGAACAAAATGATAAATTACCTGAGGTTAGTTTGTTGAAATACATATCTATATCATTTTAATTTATATCTTGTTTTTATATGCACTAGTTATTTTTATTAATTTTTCCCTTTGCTTGTTAAAAACATAATATTTGATCTACCACACCATTTCTTAAGGGAGATTAATCTGCATTTGAAGAAAATATTGCTGCAGTTCACGTCTTTTCCCCAATTAACAACTATTCTGTATTAACCTGAATTAAATACTGTTCATACTCAATAACCTTCAAAATAGAAAATATGTCAATTCCACGCCTACAATTATTAAAAAGATCAACTCCTGGATGCACTTTGACATTTTGAAACCAAAATTGTAGTTAAAATTATATTTTAAAGAATGGCGTCTGCTGCAGGATTATAGTAAAAGTGAATATAATATGAATTTTATTGAATACCCCTTCCCCCATGCCGAAAGACTCGGAAAGTGTCTATCAATGCAAGAAAACTATTGCCATTGACAGAGAGGTGCAGCATTATCATCCAAAATTCATTGTTTTTTCATTCGATTTTCTCCTAAGGTTAATTTCATACGATTTGACGAAAATATCAATTCACGACAACCCCCCCCCCCCCAACCCCCAAAAAAACCCCTGCAACATCGTAGTTCAGCATCAGTGCACACCTCAAAATGTCCCAGCACTTCATGGTTTAATACGGAAGTTAACACTAAATTAACACCTTGTTAAAGTTAACTAACATTCGAAAAACCGGGCCCTATACTTCAAGTGATAAACCGAAAAAATCAAAACAGACATAAAACCCGATCCTAGACAATTCAAGTTAAGGGAGTTTTTTTTCCATGAGTATGAGGACAAGACCGGAATGAGTCGGACATTTGAAAAAAAAAACCAAGCATTCTGAGTGTATTGCAGATAATAAAAAGTCCCATAACGGTAAGATGATTCAGTCAAAAGTAGGGCAAGCATAATAAAACTCAAACTTCATCTGTAACTATCCAAGACAAAGCCACATATCATATTTCAATTGAATATCTTCATCCAATGCGGAGACAATTCTGGAAATCTGATTCTTGCGATTCTTGATTCAATCAAAAGTAGGTCAAGCTTAACGAAACTCAAACTTGATCTGTAGGTTTCCAAGACAAAGCCATATATAAAAATTCAATTGACTGTCTTCATCCAATGCGGAAAAAGTCTAGAAAACTTATTCTTGCAATTTACCAAGCGCTATAATTCAGTCAAAAGCAGGTCAAGCGTAACAAAACTCAAACTTGATATGTAACTGTCCAAGACAAAGGTATAGATAAAATGTCATTTGAATATCTTCATCCAATGCAGTGAAAAGTCCGGAAACCCTCAAGCATTCCTCTAGGGGTGTAATTCAATCAAACGTATGTCAAGCATAAGGAAATTGAAACTTGATTTGTAACCGTTCAGGACAAAGTCGTATAAAAAATTTCAATGGAATGTCTTCATCCAATACAGAGAAAAATCCTGACACGTTGTTAAGAATGACAGACAGACGGATGGACAGACAGAAGGTAAACTAATAGTCCTTTGGCAAAGCCGGTAATGGACCAAAAAAGCAGTAGTGGAGGGAATGCTCAGAAAATTCGAAAACAAGAAACAAATCTTAGTTTAGATGCTGACTGTAATGCCTTGGAAAATATCAACTTACTAGATATTCATAAGATTACTTCAAATCTACACTATTAAAAAAAGTATGGGGATATTGTATTTTGTGATCAAAATGTTCACATATACAAAGGATAAGAAACCATGATGTATAATTCCTTAAAGAGTAAGCATTTCCAAAGTAATTCATCACCCAAACACATTAATCACACTCTCAAGATCTGTATGGGATGCTGCTGATGATCAAAGGTGTTGTGCCACAAATTTGCATGCCTCTGAATTGGAAAGTTAGAGCCACTTTAAAAGAAGATTCTGAAGAGATAGCATCAGATTATCAGCTGTTGAAGTCGTTAATTAAACAGAGACAATGCACAGGATGGGAGTTTATGTGCCCTTAGCATGCTACAGGTTGGCACAAAACAGGTAGCTATGGCAAGGGCACTGTTTCCCAGTCTGTTATCAGCAGTGTATGGTTCAGACAACGTGCTACAGCGTCTTTTCAGGATAGACCACGATCCAGTTGACCAAGGACAACAACTCAGGATCAGGACAGATTTATCCGCACTTTTGCATTGAGAAATTATCTGATAACAGCAAATCAGATAAGGTCCCAACTTCAAAGCGATACTGACTTGGTAGTGAGTGGCCAGACCATTGGGATTCGACTGCACATATTTCACTTACACGCCCAACGTCCTTGTGCCATTCCCTGTTTGAGGGATCGTCACATTAGGGCCCGACTCCAATGGTGTCGTCACCATCAACGCTGGGATAATCGCCGATGAAACCACATAATATTCTCGGATGAGTCGAGGTTCACTGTGGACTTTTTGGACAAACGCAGAAGGATTTGGCGTCGACGTAACGAACGTTTCCATGACGTTAATGTCATTAGACATGATCGGTATAGGGGTGGATCTGTAACGGTTTGGGGATGCATCACTGTTGCCGGCAGAACAGACTTGCATGTTTTTTGCTGGAACTGTCACAGGGCAGTACTACCGGGACAACATCTTGGCAGCCCATGTTGTGCCGGTTGCACTTCGTTATGGACGCCGTTTCATTTCTCAAGATGACAATGCCAGATGTCATAGGGCCAGGATCGTTACAGATTATCTCAAACAGCAGAATATCACCATATTACCGTGACCCGCACTCAGTCCGGACCTTTCCCCCTATCGAGCATGTCTAGGACATGCTTGGACAACGGCTACGCCAACGTCAGCAAACCTCCTGCCAATGTCCAAGAATGGAATAACCTTTCCCAAAATGACCTGGGATGTCTCGTTAGGTGTATACCACGTCGAATCCGAGCTTATCTGGCCAACCGAAGGGGGTTTACTGACTTTGTTTCACAGTGTTAGAGTCGACCCTTATTCTGGAGAATCGGACTGTACATAAGGTTTCGAATAAATGTTCAAATGTTTCCTTATTGTTTTTCTGTCATTTGTAACCTTCCTGAACTCATGATTTGCATTTCATTGCCCTTGTAAATCTAATATCCCCTACAAATGTATTGTTATTAAAGGTGCCGGTAAAATATTGATTGATTGATTGTTTGTTGTGTTCCACCACTCTCAACAATTTTTCAGTTATCTGGTGGCTGCTGATAAAGGAGGAGAGGTTGTTATATGTATAATAATGAATGAAGACGTACCAAAATAAAATTTTAGCGATGTTAGAAAACTCCGAATTTATACGAGAGTTACGGAAACGTAGGAACAGAAAATCTAGGTTAAAGATTTAAAAAGAAACAACTTATTGTTGGACCTTTTTTTCGACATCGTAACAAATACGGAAAGAAGTTATCTGATTAATTTTGATCTTCGGGAATATCAATACTAGTTGCCGAAAGTACGCAAATCGAATTACATTAAGACCGCATTCAGAAAACCGGTCTCTTCCAAAGGATTACTTGTCTAGATTTATTGTAGGGTTGGGGGTGTGGGCTGACTCATCTACTCAAACGCTGATGAGTCATCTTTGGACATCTTACTGAAGTCATTTTGTGCTAGTATACCTAGTGTATTTATCATACAACGTTAATTCTAACACTAAACTGCCGACGTTTGATGTTGTTAATTTGTACACTACCATTACAGCTGAATTTGAAATGGAATCGGTTCAGTTCCAAAGTTTGAACATGTTCATAATTTCACCATAATTTTGCTCGTCAAAGGAACGTTTCCACGGAAAGACAAAGACCCCCCTGCTACAAAGTATCGGTAGGGCTACTAGCAGTTTGAAGATTTGATATCTGGTGGATGAAAGGTTGCGCTTTCCGTTGTAGTGTGACTAGGACTGAACCAGTTCAATTTAGGATCACAAGAGATTCCATTGACAACAACATGACACTACACATGCATTTACAGTTTTAAAAAGTGGGGGTACAATAGAGTTGTGTTCTACATTTTTGTTGTTTTACTTAACAGTTGATGAAAGTAGCATTGTTATACATGTATTTACTGACACCTGAGATGTCGGATAGCGTGTAAGATGGTACACTTCGTATTTATGAATTACCGTATGGAACGTTATATATGTAATGATTGCACACTTCTGTGGTATTGTTTACTCATTTCTAATTTACACCATTGCACACGAATCCAACTATTATGCATAATTTAAGACGAATGATTAAACCTGAATGAATATGATGTAATGTACAGAATAATTTCATACCTGGAATTGGTGAGTGATCTGAATCTTTGCAGCCCAGAATAGGATCACACTTGCTTTCCGTACAGTTACATTTGTTCATACAGCGCAGTCCATAGTGCGGCTGCTTACAGAGACTGTTGCAGGACTTTCCATAGTAACCCGGATGACAATCTGACAATTCAGAGAAAAACAATCATGACTTCCTTCAGTAATGAACGTTCCTTATGGCTCAGTAACATTGTAGTATTTAAGTATTACATGCAACAACTCGACGCTGTATATCTATGTCATCAAAGCAAGTTATAAAATTTGTTTTGAACTGATGATAGATTTCTCTCCATGCTATCACATGCTGCACTGTCATTGATAACGAAAATGAAACGTAACGTAAACTCGAACTGTTGAAACTCGATTACCCAAACGTTAAACCCAAACACCAAAATAGTTAATAATTCCTTCGCCAGGCGCTTGGCATAAAAAGTAAAAATCATGTAAAGTCACATATCACAGTAGGCATTGGTATGGGAAAGAACCATTATCGCTGCGGTCTCAAGTGAAATGGGTACCTACATATCTGTATCGAAAAAAAATTCTATAATGGGATGTAACAAGAACAAAACAACTGGATACTTAGGCCAACATTTTTTATTATCTGTTTTACGGGAGCGCCGACTCAAATTTTGGCAAAATTGAAATAAGAATAAAAGTACCCGTTCGTTGTTATATTTTTATTTCATCCGCCAACCGTTCCATTTTCAGTGAGGAAAAAAAAAATAAAACGTCAGTCTAATTCCTGTCCCCTTCACTTATAAGCACTCCTTTGGAGTGATTAATGAGTGGCAGGAACGGGAACCAGACTAATAAGAGTATATATAAAAGGAGACTTGTCATTGACTAATTCCATGGAAACCATCCAATCAGAGACATCGAAACGGATGACGATATTTAGCTCGAACATGACACCGAAGCGCCAAGATTTCAGATTCAGCTTAGAACCCGAGACATTTGGTTATTCAAGATAATTACTGTTGACCATAATGGTAAAACTTTAAAGTTATGGAAAAAGCGAGTCTCACTTTCTCTGTCAATGACGTGATTAATGAAATGGATGATTCTGTGGCCGTTATGAAAAGTTATGGTGAGAGTCATGTTGAGGTTGACAGCAGTGTTACGTAATCTTGGCTGAGATTCAGCTCGGTTGGCTATTTGGACTAGTAAATCAAGGCGTCAGTCCAAATATCCAGTCCAACCTAATCTCAACCGAAATAATATCACTAAATATTTCATTAACACACTTTACAGATTTTAAAATAATCTGGTTTTGTTTATAAAAGTACAAGAAAAAGATTGAGAATTTAACAGGAGCTATGATGGAGGAAAATCGGATGCAATTGTTCCACAATAAAATCGATCGATATATAATTGTATCAATTAAATAATGACATCCTATATAATCAAGGCACTTATTAACAGTTGTGTGACAGTGCCTTAAATAAAGAGATCCGCAAGCGTGAAGATTAATTGACTAGAAGAGCTTTCTTAAGCTATGTAGCTCTTTAAGCTATTTCAAATCTTTCATGAACTTAATTTCTAACAGTATAAAAATCAAATTTCATTGAGTGAACATATTTCATCCTTGTACTCCAGAAAACACAATGTAAACAAAAAACACTTCTTAAACTAAGTCCTGCAGGAAGAAAGTTTATTCAAAATTGTCACATGTTTAAGATTATTAATTTGTTATGCAACAGTTATATAATCTACAACACAGAATAAAAGGTGAACAGAATAATGGAAATGCATCAGATTCCTCACGATAAATTAAAATCTAGACTTTTTCAGATAATAGATAATTGCTTTTTGAACAAAAATGGCACTCGAAAATACAAATTTCTAGTGATTGGAAAACAAGGTACATATTTTGTTAGACACCACTCTGATAGTCCGCACAAGTACTCTGAAGCAGACATTAAATGTATGCTTGGCTTTCTTGTAGATGTCATTTACGTAGTGTTTGGAAACCAAGTCTTCCAACAATCCATTGGCATTCCCATGGGCACTAATTGTGATCCCTTATTGGCAGACTTATTTTTATATTCTTATGAAGCGGAATTTGTTCAGAAACTATTACAGGATAAAAAAAAAAATGCCGTGTCCTTCAACCATACATATAGATATATCGATGACGTCTTATCAATCAACAATCATAATTTTCATAATTATGTCCATTTGATATATCCCGATCAACTCGAAATAAAGGACACTACAGAATCTGACGTGTCTGCTTCATATTTGGATATTGTATCGAATATTGACTCTAATGGCAGACTGACAATTACATTATATGACAAGCGTGATGACTTCAACTTTGCAATCATCAACTTTCCATATCTATGTAGCAATATACCACTCTCGCCTCCTTATGGTGTGTATATCTCCCAGTTGATTCGATACGCGAGAGCATGCCATGCGTATGATAATTTTTTATAGCGTGGTCAACTACTGACAAAACAGTTGACGTTGCAGGGTTATAACGAATCTCGTTTGAAGTCATCATTTCGCAAATTTTATGGTCGCTATAATGACCTTGTTTGCGATTACAAAGTGTCTCTGGGACATATATTGAATGATTTGTTTCATACCCTTTGTTAGACTGTCATTTTTCATACTAACTTTGACTACGGATAATCCCGTTTACCTAATTTCGACTAAGGGCTCACGGCGGGTGTGACCGGTCAGAAGAGGATGCTTACTCCTCCATGGCACCTGATCCTACCTTCGCTTTGTTGGAGGTCCCTGTTGCATTACACTCGAACTTGTATATGTCATGGGGATTTATGATTACGATTTACACATTGTTTACTTCGCCATTCGATATTCCACATTGTAAAGTCATCTTACTTGACTATGCTTCAATGCACACAGGGTAGTGGACAGTTAGCAACACAAAAGAAATTCTCTTTTCATAAATAATATCTTAAAACGACCAGTATTGTTATGAACTCTAATAAGAAAAGTGTTCTGATTAGTTCAAAGTATAAACATGTTTAAACATTATTATGTCACTTTTAAGCTATGTCATTGCACTTACAAAATTCAATCTAATTCAATATAAGCTAGCTAAATCAAGCTACTTCAAATAGATTTATATAGCTATATAGCTTAATATAGTTAAATATAGAGATTGTGCTGGACCTGTAGAAATTAGAAGGAAAAAATAAAAATATTCCCACTATTTATTGGCTTTATTTTTATTTTTTGGACTGACTGCTTGAATTGATAACTTTTAATTTGATTTTCATTTCGACCCCCGACCCAAGTGTGTGTGTGTGTGTGTTTTTAAAATTCCCGTAAAAGCAAATGATAAAAAAAGATGGCTTAATGTATTCTTACCTTCGCATGTGTTAGACACATTGTTCCATAGCTGTCCCGAGCAGCACCTGGATAGAAGTTGGATAAAATGTAAATTAATGATTAAAGTTCAATGAATTTATAATCCATCCATACATAAAGGGAGAGAAGAGAAAGATATCTATGAGGACATCCACGAGATATTTCTGGATATCGTATTTCAGTAGCAATTTATGAATCCCTAAAGGACATTTGAATTGCTTTGAGAAATTTGATACTCTTTTCTGTTGAAAAATGAATAATATTGAAATTGTCATAAAGTCATGATAGTACGAATTATAAGACTTTAAACGCCTGTATATCATATTTTTCTGTTAGTAAATTAGGAATAAGGCATTATGACCTTACATGTACATATTGTACGATCTCCATATACAATGAAGCAATTCACTGTTTCATATGAACCATAACTTACAGATGAATCTAATTTTACAAACTTGTTTGAATAATGTTTATTACAAATTATAATCTTTTAAAAACAAATTGTGATGATTAAACACAAAATGAAATGACTGTGTAACATATTTTGTTAAAATTAGGCTTTAAATAAATGAATATATACTATTAAAAAAGTAGGCGATATTGGGTTTTGTGATCAAAATTTAAACATATACAACGAGATACGAAACCATGTTGCATAGTTCCTTCCCGAGGAAACATTTCTAAAACAAATCATCACCCAAACACATCAATCACACTCTCACGATCTGCACGGGATGCTACTGATGATCAAGGTTGCTGTGCCACAAATTTGCTTGCCTCTGAATTGGAAGGTTAGAGTCACTCTAAAGGGATATTTTGAAGAGAAAGCATCAAATTATCAGTTGTTGAAATCGTTAATTAGACAGAGTCCATGCGCCGACTTACACAGGATGAGAAGTTATGGGCCATGGGCTTGCTACAGGTTGGCACAAGATAGGTCGTTGTGGCAAGGGCAATGAATGTTTCCCAGTCTGTTATCAGCAGATTATGGTCTAGACATCATGCTACAGGTCTATTCAGGATAGACCACGATCCGGTCGACAACTCAGACTCGGGACAGATTCATCCGCATTATTGCATTGAGAAATCGTCTCGTAACAGCAAATCAGATAAGGTCTTAACTTCAAAGGGATAGTGGCTTAGCAGTAAGTGACCAGACCATCAGGATTCGACTGCACAGATTTCACTTACACGCCCGACGTCCTCGTGTCATTCCCTGTCTGAGGGATCGTCACATTAGGGCCCTACTCCAATGGTGTCGTTACCATCAACGCTGGGATAATCGCCGATGAAACCACATAATGTTCTCAGATGAGTCGAGGTTCACTGTGGACTTCCTGGACATACGCAGAAGGATTTGGCGTCGACGTAATGAACATTTCCATGACGTTAACGTCATTAAACATGATCGGTATGGGGTGGATCCGTAATGGTGTGGGGAGGCGTCACTGTTAACGGCACAACAGACTTGCATGTTTTTGCTGGACCTGTCACAGGGCAGTACTTCCGGGACAACATCTTGGCACCTCATGTTGTGCCGGTTGCACGTCGTTATGGACGCTATTTCATTTTTCCAGATGACATTGCCAGATGTCATAGGACCAGGATCGTTACAGATTATCTCCAACAGCGGAATATCACCACATTACCCTGGCCCGCACTCAGTCCGGAACTTTCCCCCGCATCTGGGTTGTTAGAATAGATCCTCAGCACCCCTAGCTTGTCGTAAGAGGGGACTAAATGGGGCGGGCCTTCGGATGAGACGGGAAAAGCCGAGGCCCCGTGTCACAGCAGGTGCGACACGTTAAAGATTCCCCCTGCTCAAAGGCAATAAGCGCCGAGTATAGGCCGAAATTTTGCAGCCCTTCACCGGTAATGGTGACGTCTCCGTATGAGTGAAAAATTCTCGAGCGGGACGTTAAACTATATATAACCAATCAATCATCGAGCATGTCTGGGACATGCGTGGACAGCGGCTACGCCAACGTTTACAACCTCCTGCGAAAGTCCAAGAACTTGCTGCATCATTGCAACAGGAATGGAATAACCTTCCCTAATATGACTTGGGACGTCTTGTTAGGAGTATGCCACGCCGAATCCGAGCTTGTCTGGCCAATCGAGGGGGTTTTACACGCTACTGATTTTGTTTTACAATGGTGGTAAATTTGCTGTGTGACCATGTGTTGGTGTCCACCCTTATTCTGGGGAACGGGCCTAATCTGACTGGGTTTCCATAATATTCATTTCATTGTCCTTGTAAATCCAATATCCCCTATTTTTTTGAATAATATATATATATATATATATATATATATATATATATATATATATATATAAGGAAAATGAAATTACAAAATGATATAAGGTAATAATGATAAAAAAAACAATAAAAAAAAATAAGTAAACATTTACTATGCTTTTGTCTTCAACATAATTTCCGCCTAAAATATAATTCCTCCCCAAAATGCATTTAGTATACAATGTATGTCCAATTGTAAAGTTTGAAATTAAAGAAATTGTATATTGATCCATGAGGTTTTCATGAGATTTTCTTTAAAACGGGTTATATTTTTTATTGCTACCATCATCACACGACAAAACAACAATGAGAGACATCTGTTTTATTGCGTATGTTTATATTTTTTATGTATTTTAAAAAAATATATAAACCAGATATTCAATACGGAAATATCACATCGTTGACCATTACGTTACTTTAAACGGAACAACCCATACATTGTATCTGGGATCTCCTCCACCTACAAAAATTTTCTATGATGAAAGCAATGCCAATTTCAAAGACATATAAGAGAAGAGATTCAGTGAATATAAATATTTCACAATAGCTAAATTATTTTCCAGCATTTTATAGAGATTCGTTGCAAGAGTCGCTCGTGGCAAGATGGACCGTTCTGAAGTTTATACATACAGATGCATATTAATCTATTTAATTGTAATGTTGTTTTCGTGAACATTAGACAGTTAGTTTAAAAGGGTTCCGCCAATGCTTTCAATTGACGTCAAAACAGATGTATAATCAGATGCAATGGCTTTTACTTATGTTTCACACTACAATTTACAATTTACATTCCGCATGCTTTGTATTTGTATATGCATTGTTATATTAAAATTCCTGATTCAAATAAACTTTTCAAAATCCCTTGCAGATGGAAAATGTACTTACATTCCTTGTATAAGTCCAGTGCATTTCCTACTGTGACACATACTAAATACTATAAATTCCATAATAAGTGATACGAGAAGAAAATCCATTATTTCAAATTTTTCTACCAAAAGCATGAACGAACACGTATGTTTATATATGCATAAATATACGTTACATATGCATATATATTTTAAAAACGGGAAATTATTATAAGTGTCATGCTTATAGGATCCTTTTTGTATTTTTATAGGAATTTTGAGATTGATCAGTGTTCGTTATCGTCATCGTTTTTATTTATTTTTTTACTGCTGTAATTTAACTGAATTTCACTATCATACATGCAGTTTCTAAAGTACCTAAATGGTTCGTCTGTTACACTTTATTGTTATTGTAGCCCCAGCAGAAATATTGTAAAATCACTAGAAATATTGTAAAATCACTAGAAATATTTTGTTTGTTTGTTTGTTTGTTTATAGCCGCCTGAGCAATTTTTCAGCTATCCGGCGGCTGTCACCATTACCGGTGACAGGGCTGCACATTTAGGCCTATGCTCGGCACTCAGGGCCTTTGAGCAGGGAGGGATCTTTATCGTGCCACACCTACTGCGACACGGGACCTCGGTTTATACGGTCTCATCCGAAAGACCGGCACCCACGTCCCACAGTGGGATTCGAACCCCCGACTCAAGGATCATCAGATCTTTGAGCCCGACGCTCTAACCACTGCGCCACGCGGGCGGCTAGAAATATTTTGAAAAGGGGAAGTTAAGATATAAGACCTCAGAGTAGGTCCAGGGAGTCCGAAAATAAATCAGACAGGGACGAATTTTTTATGATATTTTATCATTGAATTCCAATATACAATTAAGCGTATATAGGATTCTGATTTCGTGATAGAATTATTGGTGTTTAATTTGTAGATGTGCACTAAATTTTCGAATGCTACAACGGATCTAAAATAATAAGAGTACAATCTCTTTAGACAAGTTCAGTTCTGAGTAACTTGATGTTTTAGAATAATAAACTTACAAACGTATACCCGTACACGAATTGCTATAAATAAAAAAAATTGAAACTTGCTTCAGAAGATGTAGTTGACGTGTATTTTATGCAGTTGACATATATTTTCCGAAAGTATCATCAAATATTTTTCAGCAGATTCTATTTATAATACATGTACCTTAAATTTCTAGAAATCTTAGATACATGCATATTCTACTAATACGGGTAACCTACTTTTGAGTTATAAGATACTTTCAAACAAAATGGTGCAGTATTATGTCTGGAGCATTTTTTATTACTTAATGAAATTATAATCTTTGCATTATTACGGATTATAACACCTCGTAACTGTTAAAGTCTTAGTTACAGGTATATGGGCTCGAGAACACTGATACCAGCCTATGCTTAAAGCGCAGCTCAATCCTCGTTCGCACCAAATCGTGCCGTGAGAAAGAGCTCACTTTGTCTCATTTCCTTGTCGTTCTACTTGCTCTCGTGTCAACCTGTATAGCTAGTACGGAAATATACTCTCTAATAACGAGATATTATTGTATTAATTACCACATGGATACATTTAGGTTTTTGTTTCCGTCCAATTTTTTAATTTCTTGGTGGGCGTTTTTCCTGTTCATAAGATTTTATTGCAAATTGATCGGTTTATGCAATATATAATAAGAAGGGATCTGTTACTATGCTACACATTTATATTGTGACTTATGTAGATAGACCTCGCTGGACATTACATCGCGTAATGCCTTTTACAAAGTAACGTGGTTTTGTTCCTTCAAAAAAGAATGGACGTTCTTTTGGTTTTTTTTAAAAGTAAAACTAGATAGCTGTGACAAACAAATTATACAGCACCATAACTAACTGATTACTGTACATACTTTATTAAAGAGGAATGATACACTAGTGACATATATTATGGATAAAAATTGTAGGTATTCTACAACAATATTTTGAAATTGAATTTTGAAGTTGAGAACTTTCAAATTTACTTTACTTCTTCAAAAATGCCGTTTTAGTATAAAGTAAACTGAGCCAGCCTCAAACATGCGATTTACAGATCAACAGTCAGTATGTTAACCCTCTGAGCTACTCAGCTAACCAATCAAATATAAATGAAATGGAAAAATATTGTTGACAAGGAAGTCAGTCATTATGACGATATAGTATACTTATTCTAAACAAGCAAGAAGTTCAAATGATTATTGATTTATATTCTCCGTTTGATAAATTGTGAAAGAATAAAGTTCAAAATATACACTATTTATGCACAAAATGAACACCATATGTTCTTAAAATGTGGCCACCAACTGTATTTATCTTGGTTATGTACGAACAGGCGTTTGTCCGTGTGTTTATTTACACAGGACAACCATGTAGTAATGTCGGGTGAAGTCTGTTTATATTTAAATACATGTCCGACAGGTATGAAAATATATCTGCACGCTTCGGCGTGTGTAAGATCGATGCAGTAAGACGTATACATACCCACTTACCCATACGAGATGAATCTTCCATGATTATCTTATAATTTACTACATGCTCTTTTGTCATTGTAAATACATGTGAAAAGATCAAGATTATCTTTATGGATTATACTTAATAAACTACACTTCTTAGAGCGCTTCTATACTACTTTCCAATACATCAGGGGCCTCCTTGGCCGAGTGGTTAGAACATCGCGCTCAAAACCACAAGGCCTCTTACCTCTAGTCGGCAGGGGTTCGAATCTCGCTCGCGCCGATATATGTGAGAAAGTTTGCCAGTTTACTTTCGGAAGGTCGGTGGTTTCTTCCCAGGTACATTGTATCTGGGTTCTCTCCTCCACCAATAAAAACTTGACGCCACCAGAAAACTAATAAAATTGTTGAGTGTGGCGGAAAACAACAACAATCAATCAATCCAATACATCATTTATTGCCCCTACATTGGAATTCGTTTATGTGTACAATGCACACACACCGAAATAAAGTTCACCTTCCGCAAACTACCCGTAACAAATCGGGTAAATATTGCTGTATTTGTAGTAATTACCGCGGGAAAAGTGGCGGTAAAATAAATACTTTTACTGATTCCCTGCAAATGCGACCGTTCATCGTGTTTCGCTACAGAAGTCAAAATTAACTCTTGTCGTAAGAGGCGACTAAATGGGGCGGTCCTTCGGATGAGTGATGACGTCAACTTTGCAATCATCAACTTCCCATATCTATTTAGTAATATACTACCGGATTAAGGTGTGTATATCTCCCAGTTGATTCGATACGCGAGAGCATACCATGCGTATGAGAATTTTTCAAAGCGAGGGCAACTACGGATAAAAAAAGCTGATGTTGTAGGGTTATAACGAATCTCGTTTGAAGTCATCATTTCGCAAATTTTACGGTCGCTATAATGACCTTGTTTGCGATTACAAAGTGTCTCTGGGACATATGTTCAATGATTTGTTTCATATCCTTTGTTAGACTGACATTTTTCATACTAACATTGACTACGGGTAATTCCGTATACCTAATTTCGATTAAGGGCTCACGGCGAGTGTGACCGGTCAGCAGAGGATGCTTACTCCTCCATGGAACCTGATCCTACCTTCGTTTTTTCGGAGGTCCATGTAGCTTTACACTCGAACTTGTATATGTCTGTAGGATTTATAATTACGATTAACACATTGTTAACTTCACGATGCGATATATGAGACCGTAAAACCCGCCCCGTGTCACAGCAGGCATGGCACCTTAAAGATCCCTCCCTGATCAAAGACCAAAAGCGCCGAGCATAGGCCCAAATTTTGCAGCCCTTCACCGGCAATGGCGAAGTCTCCATATGAATGAACGATTCTCGAGCGGGACGTTAAACAATATATAATCAATCAATCAATCGAACTGTTTTGTCATATTAGCCGGTATATTTTAATATGAAATCCACAGTACGATAGAATGCGTATCACATTAAAAGATATTGACAGTTTTCTCCTGAACGAAGGGTGATCAAATCTCATAAATCCTATATGAAATACAAATTATAGAGTTTGACAAACACGGATCCCTGGATATAACAGGTGCCTAGGAGGAGTAAATATCCCCTGTCGACCGGTCACACCCGCCGCGAGCCCCATATCGCGATCAGGCAAACGGAGTAATCGCAGTCAGAATCTGTGTGTCAAGAACGGCCCAATACTTCAGACAACAATTGACCTAATAATGGGTTGTTTTGGCAAACTATACATGATTATCATATAATTGTGCAGATATCCTTGTATGTATCTAACATGTATGTAACGATAAAAAGCGATAAGAGTGGAATATGTAGCAGATGGAAGGTAGTCAATGCTCGTAAAATAATCGGTGAAGCCCACCGCATTAGACGATTGCTATCTGTAATGTATTCATCTGGGTTCGTTTCTTTATACCAATTCTCGTTTTGCCATGTATTGAGTGGCAGGTGCCTTTCACTCCTTACAAAATTAAGATGATGACAGAATAGTCCTTATGTTTTGAAATAAAACCATTTCTATGCAGTTAATTTCAAGATAACCAATTGTAAAAGGGAAACAGAATAATGATAATGAAACTGTGGTTTTTTTTATCCCTTGCATATGTAAATGTCTTCCCAAGCTTAGATGCCGATTAGGTAAACAATTGATTTTGTCATGTAAACGAATTACTAACCTAAGAAAGATGGAGCATGATATTGAACTGCACGTGGCCATCAATGTGAATATAACGTTTGATTTCTAGAGTAGCAGGACGAGAATCATAGCATGCTCTCAGCACATTTGTGACAGATTGAAATAAGTGTCTTTAAAAACTGATTTACGTTATTACATAGATTATTTTCTTTGACATCAGTATTTTTTCAAATATTTTGCTAACTCTTGCAGAAAATAAGTTTCGTTGTAATTCTGATTTTAAATACAGTATTCACTTTTAGTTAAGGGTGATAGTTTCCTGTTCCATTCATTTTTAAAACATTGTATGTACGAAGGAAATACATCGTCTTTGTTTAAAAATGAAACTTTATACTTCACACCCAAGGATGCCAAAGTAGGAGTAGTTAGGGCTTCACATCCTAAGACTGGATGACAATCACTACCTGAACAGTTACATATATACAAACAGCGCATTCCGTAGTACGGAAACTTGCAGACGTTGTTGCATTTTAATCCCCAGTAACCAGGAGGACAAGCTGAAAAGATATACAGAAATATTGTTGAGGAATTTCTTTCAAACAGAGGATAAATATATCATTAAGAACATTTAAGTAGATAACATTTTTATTATATAAGTACTAATGATCTAAAAAAAAAATCATACGTTTAAAATACTTTGCTGGAATTTTGCATACGTGACACTTTCCAGATATGGATCTACTTGGACTTTTATCACGCATTGAACGTAATTACGGAGCAAATCACTTCCGGAAACTATATGACAGCTAAGTCAACAAAATCGGAAAACACTAGTTTTTCAAGAAAGATATCACTACATTAGTCATTCATAGGAAAACGCATTTGGTTAAATTATGCGAATTTGCGAGGGAAATAAATCTCGAGGTCGAGGACGTACACATGAAAGACAATTACGCCGACAAGGATGAGGATATCGGTAAACTTCACTTATATAAAAAATTCTTTTGTTTGGCTTACTAAGGCAATTATTACCATAAAAAACCCACTGGAAATAGGTAAGATTTTAGTTTACTTGAGACATTTTCTGAACAAATTGAAATGTCAAATTGATATCGTTGCAAGAAAAGAATTACGACTGAAAATTTCTCCAACTATGAACATTATAGTAATCAGTAAATATGAAAGCCTTTAGATTTAGTTACATAATTTATTTAGTAATAAAACGTTTGATTTTTCCAACATCGAACCAGAATTTTCTTCGATGTTTGAAAGTAAACCATTTTTTTAGTACTATGAGTAACGTTAGTAATGATATCCGACAATTTCATATTATAAAATTAGAACATACGGCTTAAAGAAATCAACCATACAACACAACACGAACTATTAGTGAAAGAGACACGTACAGACTTTGCATTACCCACACAATGGTCACTAAAATCAAATGAGTAGTTCAAAGTATATGGCTTAATGGTCACTGGAATATGACAGACGGCTCATTGAGATTACATTGAATAGTCACTGAAACGTGACTGAATGGTCACTGGAACTTGACTGAATGGTCACTGAAATGCTCCTGCTATTCAGTGAACTGAATGATAGCGAAATCGTAACTGAAAGGTGACTGAAAAATACTTTATCAGTGATGATTATCATTCAATCACCTTGCAGTTCACAAAAAGGTAAGATTTCATCCAGCGCTCGTTCCTCTTAATTCCGCATGCGCACCGATTATAGAATTCAAACTACTCGGTTTGAATTTCGAAATATGTTGTCATTTTAGCCGATCTATTGATTGATTAAAGTTGAACCGTAATAAATAGATTTACAGATTCAATTATGAAAACTACATTATGGTACAATGCTAAAGGCAGTTTTCTCTCGATTAGCCACCATTAAAGGATAAAACATTCACTTCATGATTATGTTATAGTAGCATAGATGCCCTTGTATGTATCTAACGTGCATGTAACGCTGATAAGTGATAAGGGTGGAATATGTCGTAGATGGAAAGGTCTCTGACAGAGAAGTCAATGTTCGTGATCTACTCTGTGAAGTCCACCACCACATCAGACGACCTCTATCTGTAATGTTAGTCGTCTTGGAATATTTCGCTTAATCTGTGAAATGGGAGGGATTTTGTCTTGTTATGCCACTCCTATTGTACACTGAGTGACAGGTGCCTTTCACTGCCTTACCAAGTCAATGTAGAATGGTCCTCTTTTTTATGTTTGCAAACAATATCATTCCACAGCAGTTGATTTTAAGATAGCTAAATATGTAATAGAGAAAACAGGAAAAAATAATGAATCTGGTTTTTTTTAAATTATTTTTTTTTTATTAAAACTGTATTTCCAAGCTCATATGCCTATCAGGTAAACAACTGATTTTATCATATGATCGAATACCTCCATGCTTTCCGATTGGCTACGAAGCATAGAACATTATATTCACATGCACGATAAATAGTGAATATAATATTTGATTCCTCGGGTTGCATGACGTCAGTTGAAGCGTGGATCGAAGCGTTTCTGACATTCACATTAAGTGAATATTTATGTATTGTTCTGTTAATTTTGTTTTACATTTTTTCACAGCTTAGTTTCTGTGACATCATTTTCGTTTCAAATTATTTGCAACTCTTGCAGAAAATAAGGTTCGTTGTAATTCTAATTCTAAATACAGTAATCACTTGTAGTTATATGTTTCCTGTTCTGTTCATTTTTAAAACGTCGTGTGCACTAAAGGGAACACATTGGCTTCGTTTATCAATAAAACATTATACTTCATACTCAAGGATGCCAAAGTAGTTAATGTTTCACATCCTAAGGGTGGATCACAATTACTATGGGAACAGTTATACATAATGATTGACTGATTGTATATTGTCCCTCTCAAGAATCTTTCATTCATATACATAATGAAACGGCGCATTTCGTAGTATGGGAACTTGCAGACATCCCCAGTAATACCCAGTAAGCAGGAGGATAAATTGTGTATATATATATATATATATATATATATATATATATCACATAAATGGTACTAATTTTGATGCACCAGATGCGCATTTCAATACTGGCTCTATTATTTGCTATTTTTGGTTCTTTCTGTTCTTCCTAGTTCTTATTTCGGATTTCCAACATTTTTGACTTGAGCATCACTGAAGAGACATTATTTGTCGAAATGCGCATCTGGTGCTTCAAATTTGATACAGTTTATGTTTTATTTTACAACCACTGGATCGATGCTAAACTGTTAGTCCCCGAGGGTATTCACCAGCCCAGTTGCCAAGTAGCTCGGTATTAACATGAATTATGGATTAAAAATTGCTGTGATAAATTAAGGATTATCTCCCTCATGTATAGCTCTGATCCTTTGCCGGATTTGATTTCACTATTTGGTATTTTTGGTTCTTTCCGCTTTTCCAAGTTTGTTCTTATTTCGGATTTCCAACATTTTGACTTGAGCAACACTGAAGAGACATACATAAATTGGTACCGTTTATATATATATATATATATATATATATATATATATATATATGTGTGTGTGTGTGTGTGTGTGTGTGTGTGTGTGTGTGTGTGTGTGAATTCATTCAAATAAACTTTAGAAATGGCATCAAGAGCATTAGAATCTACGATATGACATTTGTCGTTACTCAAGTATTCTCTAAATGTTTTTATACGTTTGAAAATAAGTTATTAGTATTTTCTTTTCGAAACCCATTTGAGTTTATTAGTTTTTTCTGGCAATGTTTCATTCTAATCACATCAATATTTTTCAAATTCATTGAATTAAAACTTTCATCACAAGAAATCGATATGACTTGGTTCAGTATAAATTGCGCTGTGTGAAAGTTTGTCGAGCAAAACGTTAAACAATATACTACCAACCAACCAATGAATTGGATAGTGGCATTTTTATATGTAAATGCGCATATATATAATCGTCAAATTTTTAAGGACAATGATCATTTCTATTGATTATTGATATCTTCAAAAGAAGTAAAAGCCCTGTTTATTTTAACCCATTCCCACCCCTACCCGGGGATGGTTTCATGACCTTAAAAGCCAAATATCCTAGCAGCGTGAGACCAGCGCGCTCGACCATCTTTAGACAAATAAAAAAAATAAAAAAAATAATAATAATAAAAAAAATGATGGAAGTCTCGCGACACTGTTACTAGACGGCTATTAAGAATAGAAATCGGATTCAGTTATTAACGTAAATTTAATAGGATCATACAAGATACCTACTGCATTTGGAGTATTTTATATAAAGCACAAAGATTCCAGTGGATATTTAAATTAACATAACTGTCTATGTGAAGACGTAGAATATTCTGCGCAGATAAAATCACTACAGTAGAATACCCACTACTGCCCCTACCTGGGGCTGAACTCACGACCTATGCTCGGCGCTTATGGCCTTTGAGCAGGGAGGGATCTTTTACGTGCCACAGCTGCTGTGACACGGGACCTCGGTTTTTGCGATCTCATCCGAAGGACCGCCCCATTTAGTCGCCTCTTACAACAAGCGAGGGGTACTGAGGATCTATTCTAACAACACGGATCCCCACGGGATTAGATCTGATCAAACTATATGTTCTAGTATCAACGACAGGTGAAGATTACAAATAGAGATAAATCTCATCAATTATATAAAGAATGCAAAACTGAGAATAAGGGAAACATGGAATCGAAAACTCGTGGATTCAAAAGATTTCGTTTGTTGATCGAGCCATTTTATAGTGTAAATGAACTCCGTTCATCTCCATATTCGTACTATTTTTGAAACAATATCTCTCTGTGAACTGATATCACTGTAAATATTATGGTTAAAAAAATTGAATGAAATCATCCCAGTTTGGTAGTTTTAAGGTCACCCGGATCACTCAGTTGAATTAATGTCGATCGTCTTCTTTTGTCGTCCGTTAAAAATTTTCCTGAAAACTAAAAAGCCATTTGTAACCATTTTTGGTGTGAAGCTTCTGTAGGGTAGAGCAATTTCAGTGTTTATGAAATTTATGATCTCATCTCCACAGAGCTTCAAGAGTGGGGCCAATATTGCAAAACAAAGTCCAAATTTCCAAAACTTTCTTTTGTACTCCTACACATGTTGTAGAAAAAACAAATCCAAGGTTATAATGCCCATGAAGCCCTTTCCCAAAATTGTGAAATTCATGACCCCATCGTCAAGGGTGTAGTTTCTAAGGTGGAGCCAATATGACCATATAGTAAAGATATATTAAATCTTAAAAGATATTCTCTACCCTAGGGCATGTGTGAGAAAATCTAAATGTATAATTATAATGTCCATGAAGAAATTTATCTAAATTTTGAAAATTATAGCCTCTGGGGTAGGGATATATGCCCTAGGGTGGCGCCAACATGGGTTTCTAATGAAAATGTATTATAAAATGTATTATATCTTAGACAATCTTCTTCTCTACTCGCAGACATGTGTGAAGAAAAACTAGATGCATGGATGGTTATGATGACCTTGAAGCTCTCTACCTAAATTATGAAGATCATGACCCCTGGGTTCGGACTTTAGGCCCTAATGAAAATGCAGTAAATCTTAGAAAAATCTTTTTCTCTACTCACAGACAATTTCAATTTCAAATTGCAGAATTTTTCAAATTAATTGGTGCTGTTCAATGCAGTAGAGTCTAAGCTTTGATGATGCAGTAAAATTCTGGAGTGATTCTTATCTAAGATCTTTGTGAACAGAAAAGATGGGGAGGCACTGGTCATGTCCCTAATGTCCTCGTGCAACGGGGCGGTTAAAGTTATCTCACCTACATCAGCAGCAAGGACAACATATCAAGAACCACTAGATTTATTAGATTCCTACATGCTATCTCTTTCTTAATCTCACAGAAATTTGGTGTTTAGACTTCTGTGAAATTACATATTTAGCAGTTTTCCATAATTTTTCACCAATTTTGTGGGTCCTCCTTGAAATCAGGGTAGAATCTACCCTTATGAAGAAGTTGTCAGTATGATGCCTTGAAATCATTTCATACATAAGGAAAAACGAATACATGTAAGTTTCATAGCATTTTATTTATTACAGTGAAAAATCAGATCACAATATCAACCAAATTTCCAGAGTCGTTTGTTCCTGAGAATGTCACAGTCCATAGATGGTGCAGCTCATTTACATGGTGACAAATCTCATGACACTGAACTTCCAGGTCTCAAATTGCACACATGTACACTGGTAGCTATGATGTATATAAAAAATACAAATTTGCCTAATTCTGAGGTAGGTAACAATGAAAGTATAGGAACGAGAGTGCCAAACCCCCAGATTGTTTACACCGGATATAGTTTACCCAAGACAGAGCGGAGGTAAAACCGAGAAGATTTTACATGATTGGTGGAAATGAGGTATGATATAATTTTTATTTGAAAGCAAAAGTGTCATGGATTGAAATAAATAATGGACTAAGGAAGTATTGCAGAGAATGTATTTTTGGCACAGGAAATTATAAGGGTAGGTAATAATGTTTAAAGTAGTAACATTTAAGTGCGGAATTGCAATAAGTTGTAAAGGAGCCAAATTTTGAGTTATAAAAGCAACGGGACCCTATATATTTTTTGTGAATTTTAACCAGTGCTTGGAATGAACTTTCATATGAGGCAAAGAATTTCTTTGAAATCACTATAGTAAAATAGGTTTGTATAGAGTTCTATGGGAAAATAGTTGGTACTCTTTTCCCATTAATCCCAGAGATACGATAATAGCAAGGGCAATAATGTGGTACCCAATGGTGAGATCTGTGAAGATTCGTCATAATCTGTCTACATTTCTTCGTTTTAAGCTTCTGTTTTGTATTGCCTTTGGACGTTATGAATTTTATAATTCGTTATCCATAAAATGTGTACATTTCGATATTTTGTAGGAATAAATAACTGAAATGTGCATTACAAGACCAGGATATGTATTTTAGAAGGATGCCCCTCGGTGCTAGCGCAAAATTTCAACAACTTTCGGTTTTAGCGCGGAAATATCTAGCAATCCCTGGGACATCTGTGCCGTCAGAGAGGATTTATGTCCCCTACAGCTCTGGTGTTCGTGTATATAACGAAGAAGTCAATCGTCACCATGGATATTTGATGACATCATTTTAAAAATAAATCAAAAAAATAAATACAACACACACACAACAAAACAAAACAAATAAACAAGCTAAACGTCAAAACTGGTATCAACGACGATTTGGTTCAAATTTGACTACAGTGACTCGCAAATTAAAGGTTGTGTTTTGATTAAAAATAAAGAATTCTGATCATCATAATTACACAATTTTTCTTTGCAATTTATTACATATGAATACGACTTAAGTAATTTTCAATTAGATTACCCCCCCCCCCCCAAAAAAAATTGTTTTGTTCGAATAACCAGTTAATCGGTCGAAAGTAATTACGACTAACCGGTTATAAAACCGATTTTCATCCCTAATGTAGAACAATAAGGCAAATATGATCGATCTCTTAAATTCTAAATGTCTTCATATATGATTCGCATTACCCAATGAACAATTTATTGAAATGAAAGCGAGATAAACTAAACAGTTTACAACACACAAGAATTCCTGCTGTAACGTAAGCGCACAATTATCAATAACGATGTTTTTATTTATATACTCCTGCTTAACAAGAATATATTTTTAATATCGGTACACGTCAGTAAGTTCCAATATTAAAAACATACTGAGTACATGCGTATCTTTCTCTGCAGAACTCAAATAAATTGATTCGTCGATATGTTAATGATTATAATCATAAAGCCTAATTTTATTCATAGTCGCAGTATCGGAAGTCCTCTACGATTTCGAAAATGAATAATGTACAATGTACGTCATAGCCATTAGAAGAATGCAACATAAACGGTACCAATTTTGATGGAACAGATGCGCATTTCAACAAATAATGCCTTTCAGTGATGTTCAAGTTAAAAATACATTTCAAAGGTACTTTGATAACGTTTGGATATTATAAATCTTTTAAATATTTTGAAGTAGTTGGAAAATATATCGATTTTTTTTATCATTTCGATAGAAATTTCCAAGGTTGCGGGACGTCAGTTTGAACTTCGTATCAGGGTAATTTCCTGGTAACGATAAATTGAGTATGTATTACGTATTGTACATGCACATTATATATAACCTAAGATATATTCTAGACAAGATCACTCTTGAGATTACTAAAGGCCTTTTTAGAATACTTCACAAACATGGCGGCTAAGATCCGAGTTGGTATTCAACAAAGTCAACCTATGCAGTCAGAACAGCATAGGGAATTCACATGAGAACGTTTAACTTCCTTTGATTTAACGACTGTAGACGAAGTTGATCATGCGTCAATCATTAAATAGTCGGGTGACAAGTCTTGTGAACTGGATCCGTTCTCAACGTATCTGATAAAACGATGTTTCGATTACCTTCTTCCCTGTAATAACATCTTTAATTAACGCACCCCTCTCTAAAAATTTGGTTCCTTCCAGCTTTAATCAGGCAAATATATCACCCCAGCGTTCGAAACTAGGACTATATAAGAAAATTATTTCAAACTACATAAGGGGCCTCCGTGACCGAGTGGTTAGAGCATCGGGCTCAAAAATCTCAAAGCCTCTCACCTTTGTCGGCGCGTGTTCGAATCTCGGCCGCGGCGTTATGTGAGCAAGTTGAAGTTGAAAAAAGAACAACACGGAGTTGATCGTTTTCTCTCCAAAAAGTAAAGCAGCAAAAATTTGATTGTATCATTTCAAAGTTGGAGAAAACAAATATCTGCTGTATGACCAAAATCTTGGTGTGCAGTTCGATCCCTATCTCACGTTTCAGGACCATGTGTCATCGAATGGGAACGGATCACACTTTCCCAGTCTTAGCGCATTAGCTATCAGTGCAATATCGTCCTCAATACAAAATCTTGATGTTTACTTTCTGCGACCTTGCGGATATACAACTTTATGAATAAAGCATAGAAAAAGAACAAAAATGCACATCCTATTTACTTCACTTGTGGCAATATTCTTCATAAATGGCTTAGGCAGAACTGATTTTGAATAAAGATTTATTTTGTTGCGATATCATTAATAGCCCTTTATATATTTTCATGTGGAAGAAATTAAGGATAAATATCACTTCTTTGCATGGTATAAAGTTGCCAGAAATATTCTTTTTAATCAAATATTTGGAATAAATAACTTGCATATTGTCAACAAACATGTTCTTCTTTGGGGTGACAACTCTATTAGTATTTCTGAAAACAAATATTTTTTTTTAAAACTGTTCAAGCTTTTAGTAAGTGTTGTCTTTGAATAATTTGTAAATGTTTGATAATATTATCTTATATTTTCTCCCTCAGAAATCAATACACCATACAGTAGCTTATATTTACAGTTTCAATATCTAACAATGCATACAAAATTTGTGTTAAATATACATGCATATGAGAGAATGTGTTTCAAGAGATTGTGCTCAATCCCTTTGTAAATTTAGTTACAGTAAAATATGTTCAAACCAAATCTACAGAACTCATTGACGTGTATTTCCGAAACATGTTAAGGCTGCCCAAAGCATCACCGTTTAAAAAAAGTTAAATCCTACTTTTTGAAAAAAAAATCCTTACCTGACTTTCAAGCTTCGTGTTGAGTACAACTTTTTCCTTAATGACCGCTTTAATGCAAATTCTAAATCTAAATGGACCGAATGTTTTGGTTGATTTTTTATATTCCGTATAGTGTTCTATAACTTCCAAATAATTGTATTTGTTTCCCGCTGGTTTCCATGTATATTTAGACATGTTTAACTAATGTGCGAATTTTTTTTATTATTATTTTTTTTTAATTTGTAATGTACATTAATATTATGTGTGATTGTTAAGTGCCGTACAGTAATTTTATTACGTAAGACCGCTCGCGCCGATATATGTGAGCAAGTTTGCCAGTTTACTTTCGGAAGGTCGGTGATCTCTTCCCTGATCCATTGTATCTGGGTTCTCTCCTCCACCTACAAAAACTGGACGCCACCAAATAACTGACAATTGTTGAATATGGCGGAAAACAAACAAACAAAAAAATTACGTAAGACGCTTTTAAATGTTTCATTTCATTAATTGGACATGACTAATTGCGTTTTCACCTTCCGCTAACCTCTTGTTGAGCATTATGTTTGTTTTGATTTTAAGTATACTTTTTAGTTACAAAGTTCGTATAAATGAAAAATGTTTCCTGTTTCCATCATTTCCTAAAAATAAAATCGTTTGTGCAATCATTAACGAAGAATATATTGTATTTGTTTATGATTTTGATACCTGACACTGTAGTTCCGGTTTCACATCCTAAGGTTGGATCGCAATCACTATCGGAACAGTTACACATATCTAAACAGCGCATTCCGTAGTACGGGAACTTGCAGACGTTGTTGCATTTTAATCCCCAATAACCAGGAGGACAAGCTACAAAAATATTGTTGACAAATTCCATTTAAATAAACATTAGAAATGGTATAATCATAATAAAAGTTTATAATTCCAGATACCGATCACGGTGGCTCAGTGGTAGAGCTCTCGCCTCGTGAACGGAAGGTCGTGAGTTCGAGCCCCGCTCGGGCCGGCCGCGTCAAACCTAAGACGTTAAAATAGGTAGTGATTGCTCCTTCGCCAAGAGCTCGGCATTACGAAGTGAGAGTCACGGGTCTTTCGGATGGGACCTTATAAACGGAGGTCCCGTGTCGCAGCAGGTGTGGCACGTAAAAGAACCCTCACTGCTAAAAGCCATTAGTGCTAAGCATAGGTCTAAATTTGCAGCCCCGTCACCGGTAATAGTGACAGTCGCCGGATAGCTGAAAAATTGCTCAGGCGACTATAAATAAAAAAAACAAACAAAAAAACCCCAAAAAAACCATAATTCAAGATTTTCTATTATTCTAATACTAGTAATCTCTAAATGTTATACCTTTAAAAATACATTGCTGATGATCTCAATTCAATGACCCTTGTGAATTTTGTATCTTTGTCCTAGCAATTCTTGTTTTTAAATAATTCTAATATTGTTCAAATACAATGACTTAATGATTTTCACCATTGGAAAACGTCATGACGTGGTTCAGGATACTTCCATTGAGTTGAATAGTGACATTGCTAGATATCCATTTATATAATCGGTAAATTTGAAAAAAAAACTACTTATCTCTTCCATTGATTATTGGCCTATATATTGCTTAGATGTATCATTGCATTTCTTCCCTACCCAGAGATTATCTCATGACCGGTGCCCAGAACCAAATATCCTAGCATCATGTGACCAACGCTCTAGGTAGCTCTAGGCAAGTCAAAGGCGGGGCTCTCGTCAAGTTGCTATTCGCAACACTTTCATTGAGAAAACAGATATTTGACGTAAATCTAAGAGGATCCTATAAGACACACACTGCATTTGGAATATCTTATATAAAGCACAAATAGTGCAATGATTGAGTGGTTTTGTATTGTTTAACGTCCTTCCCGAGAAATTTTCACTCATATGCTTACGTCACCATTGCCGGTGAAGGGCTGCAAGGTTTAGGCCTATATTTAATGCTTAAGGCCTTTTATGAGGGATGGATCTTTATCATTCCTCTGCTGTCACACGAGGCCTCGGATTTTGCGATCTTCTACAAAGAACCGTCCTATTTAGACGCCTCTTACGACAGGCAATTGGTACCCGAGGACCTATTTGCAATGAAATCTTGCATGCATAAACATATCTGCCTAAACGAAGAAGTATTTTAATATTAAGCACAGAGAAAATCACTATCTTAGGATGTCCACTACCGCCTCCACCTGGGGTTGAACTTACGACTGCGGAATTAAATCTTCTAACAGCGTGTAACTAGATCACTTGACCATATACATAAGTCAAAAGTCTTGCTTTCGATGACATTATAATTCTGGTAGCGCCGTTATTCGCTACACGGCTATTGAGAATGGAATATTCCGTACTTACGTAAGCAACTGTTCGAAGCGACATTCCATATGGTTCCTGCACAGCACCTAAATATCATTCAATATTTAATGAAGAATATAGCTAGTAATATTCTAGAAGTAAAGAAACAGCGTATAGGTTTAAATTAGATTCAAACATATACTTATGTAGTTTGATAATGGATTGCTGCTCTAACAAATTTTGTTATATTTCAATATGACTGGAAAAATGTCAAGATATTTTACATGACATCAAGGATTTCACATAACGTTTATTAATAATCTTCTGCAAAGTATGGTCTGTCAATGTTGGAAGAGTGAACCATCTAGTGGATATGATCTTCATGTGATTTGAATTATATAAGATGCGTTTCCAAGTCTATTATGACTATACAAGTGTGTATCGTGCAAAATTATTATCATCGATCTTTAACTCGTCCGATTCTTGAAAGTTGATCAGAATGTACCCCCCCCCCCTTTTTTTTTATGTTCCTGCATTGGTACACGGATGGATTTACAATATTTCAAATAAATGATTAAGCATAGAAGCACTGAGGAAAATTAACATTTAGACTAACATTAAAGAGAACAAAAACATCCAGATAAGAAAACAAGGATTTAAATTTTCTGACACGCTCAAAGGTAAAATCAAAATGCATATCATAAGCATTTATAATATTTACATCAGATTTACCATCATTCAGAAACACTAATATTATAATAGTTATGCGAAACAAATTGATATTTTGTTCAATATTTAAAGAAATTCATGATTTCATACAATTTAGCAATAAAATCGTAAACAAAAGTGGTACCATTTCACCAACAGTTTGTCCAGTTTTTCAACATTAAAAGTATCATTGAAACAGGATAGGGATAAGATTTCTAGAATTACAGGTCAGAAAGCATAATCTAGTACTCATCAATTACTATTAATATTGTATCGGAAATAGATACTTGTACTTAAAATATGATTTGACAATTATTTTAAAGGAACATCAAAATGTATCCTAAATTGAATTGTTTCAGAGTTAAAAAAGTCCACATTTTCTCTTGCTTTTAGCTTTCGATTTTTTCAACCCAAAAATATTTCATATTATTACCAGTATGTACCTTCAACTGTACCAAAGAAAAAAGAAAAGTGGGTAATGTAACAAATGCACTGGTCGACGGTAGAGGACGGCTATATATAGAACTAGTTAACTGTTTAACATAAGTGACGTGATATTTGTATTAAAAGATTAATTTGCGTTTCTTTCATCTTTGTTGTACAAGTACAAATAGAACTAAGGATGATACAGGTAGTCAGATCTCAGTTCATGGATGCATGTATTTTATTTTAGCAACGTCCACAATTGAAACAATGCAATATGATAAAAAACTGATATATATTCTTTATAAAATGATTGGTAACAGTAATTGTTTCCAAAATATTGCGGTTTATTTTGAAAAGAAGATTTTATTAAAACACCAATTATTGATTGATTGATTGATTGATTGTTTCTTTGTTTTACGTCTCGTCGAGAATTTTTCACTCATATTGAGACGACACCAGCTGTAGGTGAAGTACCACAAATTTAGACCTATGATTAGCGCTCAGGGCCGTGGCAGTGAGGGTTCTTTAACGTGCCAACGCCTACCGTGACACGGGACCTCCGTTTTTAAGGTCATATTCGAAAGACCCGTGATTCTCACTTCTTAATGCTGAGGGTTTAGCGAGGGAGCAATCACTACCTATTTTTCGTCCTAAGTTTGACGCGGTCATGGCACGAGCGGGGCTCGAACTCACGACCTCGCGTTTGCGAAGCGAACTCTCTAACCACTGAGCTACCGCGGCCGGTATTTTGATCCTATGGTATCGGTCTATCTCAGCCTACATAAAACTGAAATTTACAAAGCCCTAAAGACAACATGTCTTCCATGTTATAAGAAAGGTCGTGTTCAATACAGATTCACAGAAATTGTCTGTCATATTGTCAGCAAATTACATTACTTGGTAACAAAACACACGTAATTTCTCAGTTTTCTTATAGTTTGATTAAATTACTAATGTTTATGTATATTTTTCTTTTACAGTACACATAGGGCCAACGATTGATTGATTGATTGATTGATTGATAGATTATTTATTGCTTACCGCCACACTCAACAATTTTTCATTTATCTGGTGGCGTCCAGTTTTTGTTGGTGGAGGAGAGAACCCAGATACAATGTACCTGGGGAGAGACCACCGACCTTCCGCAAGTAAACTGGCAAACTTGCTCACATAACGCCGCGGCCGAGATTCGAACACGCGCCGACAGAGGTGAGAGGCTTTGTGATTTTGAGCCCGATGCTCTAACCACTCGGCCACGGAGGCCCCTTGGGCCAACGAAATTTATCAATCACTTGCAAGGAACTTGAATGGTAAGCATAAATTCTGTCCAAAGCAGCTGAAATTAAACCTGTCCCTGGAATATGGAACTTCACCACAAGATGTTTTATGTTAATATACCATTTGTGAGGAATATTATGGTAATGGTGTTGTGATTTGAAGTCCGAGTCATTTTCATCCAACTAAGAATTGCAACCGAATTTAATAAGGATTCATGCATGATAATCCCTTGATATTTAAACTATAATATATTATGGTGGGCGAACCCTTATCAAGTAATACGAAGCGGCGTAAGAACGTGGCAACGAATAACATAATCACAGATTATCACGGTGTAGAAATGGAGTCATTGTGAAGCATATATCTTAGAACATATTTTTAAAACAGCATCCTATAGTATTTTTGTTTAGGTTAGACATGTGATTGTGCTTTGATGAGGACTGTTAAATAACGAAGAAATCTACTCACTCTCCCTCTGCATACCCAGTACAGTCCATTGAAAAACATACACCAAAAAGTGTAGCAGCTAGGAATGATGCAAATGTATTCATTATTGATTCGTGTGAACATTGAATTCAAAAAGCATCGATGTGAGTTCATAGTTGTGTTTATATCTTCCCTGTGGGACTAATTCCAAAAGCTATTTATAGATATAAGGAGATGTGATGCGAGTTTTTCTTTTTCTTTTTTCTTTCCTTTCAGATTGCACATCATATTTTACGCATACGATTTATTTCAATCATTTGTAGACGGACCATCTGTGTTTCACAAAATAGTAATTATTCACCTATGAACTGTTTAAAAAAATGTTTTAAGATTAAATGATTTACTTTTGAAAATAATACAAAATGTCAGTAGGATGGTTTTAAAATAAAACTCTTACTATCAATTATCATAATTCAAATGTTGACCCATAAAGTTAGATATACTTTATATAGACAACAACAAACGTGTAGTCAGCAACACTAATGAACAGGAAAACAATTCAGATCTGATCGAGCTATATGTTCTAGTATCAACGACAGGTGAAGATTACAAACAGAGATAAATCTCATCAATTATATAAAGAATGCATAACTGAGAATAGGGGAAACATGGAATCGAAAAAGATTTTGTTAGTTGACCTAGACATTTTACAATGTAGGTGGCTGGTGAAACTGAACTCCGTTCATTTCCATACGTGTACTATTTTTGAAACAATATCTCTCTGTGAAGTGATATCCCTGTGGATATTATAGTTAAATATTTTGAATGAAATCATCCCATTTTTGTTGTTTTAAGGTGACCTGAGACACCCAGATGAATTATTGTCTTTGGTCTTCGTCTGTCGTCCGGTAACAATTTTCTTGGAAACTAAAAGGCCATTTGTAACCATATCAATATGGTTGTACAGTGAAAATAGTATTAAGTCTTAGATGTGTTTTTTTGGGAGGGGGTTTGTTTACTTCTGCAGTGGAAATCTTTAATCTGTATACATGTATAACATGCGAATTATTTTTGTGCATAACAAGTATGACAATATCCGTGGCTCTCTAAGTCAGTTTAAACTTTTTGTTGGTGGGGGGGGGGGGGGGGGGGGGGGGGGGGGGTAACTTGATCTTGTTTAGTGTAGACCAAGGAACACCGTACTAAAATTGTAAGCTTCATGATCCCCGGGTCAGGCATTCTGTCATCCGCTTGGGGCCAGCGTGGTCATATAGTGTTATCAATGTACTTGATGTTTAAAATTCTGTACTTCTGCTGAAACGGAATGGAAATTGGCTATATATTTAGAGATACGATAAACTTGTCTACTTAAATTTGAAATATCATGACCCCTGGGGAAGGCACTGATTCCAAGGGGAAGCAGAAGCCAAAATGGTCATATATTATATAATGTTTAAATGTTTAAGAAATCTTCTTTTGTTTTTCTGATGTTTAATGGAAAATGAATACACATTTAGAGGAAAAGACACAACTGTCTACCAAAATTACAGATTTAATTCATCCTCGTGGGAGGCGAGGGGATAAATAAGGGCTGATTTAAATGTTTTACGTCATTTTTCTTTCTATTTTGATTGAATAAGCGTTGTATGCATATTTAGAACGATCATAAAGTTGTACACAAAGACTTGAGAATGAGGTTTAAATGCAAATTTGAGACTCCCTGAACGGTGCATGTATAGGCTATGGTATTCAGGTGATTTAGTTAGCTACCTGACATGGCTATATCATCAATAGAAATCATATCAAGTTGTGAATTTTCAGATCACATTAGACTTTGATGATTGATGGAGGATAATTTTGGACATACGTATGGTGGGAAAATGTGTTGGGATTTTTAGGCCCTACTTTTGAGACGGCGATGCTAGAATACAGCGATGTAAGGCCTTAACCGTGGGCCGACATTCCTGCGCCTTAAATCGAAGGTTTTTAATAAGTGGTGGATCTGTACCTCTCTGGCTTGTCCCAATATTTTAGAGAGCTACTCATCTGCAGCTAAACTAAGAAGATTTTTGCTATCTATGGAATATACAACCTTTGTGATTGCATGTATTTTGCATTGCATTTCATATAAGGTGTGAAACAAAATATTATTCAATAAATAAGTGAATAAATATGACTATTTTTTATTGTATGTCTTTAGACTAATATGTTCACCATGTTTCATATACATATATGTGTGTGTGTGTGTGTGTGTGTGTGTGTGTGTGTGCCTTGTTTACATGAAGTACATGAAGACAATTTATGCATACATTAAACAACAAGAGCCTGACAAAGGCAGGTGCAAAACACATGTTCATGGTAAACTAGTGCATTAACAGTTCATCACTCTATGGATAATTTACTTCGGTATATTTACTTTTCTTCTATTTTTCTATTATTTTTTTTTCCGAGTAGATCACTTTAACAGTAAATGGCCAACTTTCAAAAGGAAATTAAGAACTAGCTAAGGGCATTCAGGCCGCCTTCCTCCGCCGTGCAAACCTTCCAGGGTTACCTCCCGTACATCGAATCGAAATTTGGAAAGTTGCTCGAGAGTTTAAAGTAGGTCATTAAATACCCAGTGGCAAATACTTTGGAATGTTTTGATCGTTACCGTTGCACACATTACATACACTAGCGACTCGGTGAAATGGGTTTAAATCGCACATCATAAAGAAAGATAACGAATATTTTGCATTGAAGGACTTGGTACACGAAGAATGTCTACAAATGTTATGGTTTCCTAGTGTCTCGAATAGAATTAAGAGATGTGCAGCATTTGGTAATTTATTCTACATCTGATGTTTGTCCCATGCTTTCCCGAAGTTTATTTATTCGACCGGTCGCTGTAGCTCAGTGGTAGAACATTCGCTTCGTAACACGAGTTTGAGCCCCGCTCGTACTACATGCATGCCCGCATTAAACCTGAAACGTAAAGCTAGGTAGTTTGAAAGGGAGAATCACGGGTCTTTCGCATATGACCTTCAAAAACGGAGGTCGCGGCAGGCGTTGGCACGTTAAAGAATCCTCACTGCCATCGGCCGAATTTTACTAAAGACCGTACATTTTGTCGCAGACGTAGACGAAAAGAGTTTGCGAACACAGATTTTATTCCAAAAAACCCTTTGAGTAATTTTATTGATTTCACCTCATTAAAAATGACAGAGACAAGAAAAAAATAACCGATTAATAGACATATTTCAAGACCTATAAAATCCAGGACCTTCATGACGTGGCGCCCCCTAACTTCAATCCCTGGATCCGCCCCTGTTTCTGTCTTTTTGGGGGGTATACCTCCATTCAGCAGGGAAAAAGCCCTTCAAACAAATTGATTTGTAGAGTTCAGGATATATCCTGTATAACGAGGACTTTGGTATCGACATTGATAATCATCATCTAATAATTTGTTTGATATTTCTTACAGCTGTGACCCCCTGGGGATCCGGGTTTATAGAATAGATCCTCAGTACCCCTTGCTTGTTGTAAGAGGCGACTAAATGGGGCGGTCCTTCGGATGAGACCGCAAAAACCGAGGTCCCGTGTCACAGCAGCTGTGGCACGTAAAAGATCCCTCCCTGCTCAAAGGCCATAAGCGCCGAGCATAGGCCTAAATTTGCAGCCCTTCACCGGCAATGGTGACGTCTCCATATGAGTGAAAGATTTTCGAGTGGGACGTTAAACAATATTTAATCAATCAATCAATCTTACAGCTGTGAAACATGATAAATATCATCCGCGTCATGATATACTGATCTTTCAGCAAGTCTCACAGGATTTAAGGTATATCGATCTTGATCAATGTCTTCAGACACGTCATAATGACTAGTGAAAACATCATCAGTGACTAGAGGTTCTTCCTCTTCACAATGAAGTTTAATGGAGTACATCGCCGATGATTTTTCGTATGTTATCGTCACGTTGGATATTCCAGAAATCACATCTGTCCTTCCAGCTCGTTGATAAACATGTTCAGATCTCACTGTAACACTGGGTGTCTGATATAGATATCTGTTAGCGTGATTACTACTGGTGATTCTATTGTGGTTTCTGTATTTTCGAGCTATTAAGACCACTGAGACAATAATCAAAACGAATAAAATGAAACACGCACACGTGGCAATGATAATGACAGATGGAAAAGACAGAGATATGTCGTTGATGATAACCGTGTTATTGAATGAATGGACACCACCAGGGCTGGTATCATTGATATCAAATTCATTTGAATCAGCTGCCAGAACGTTCTCTGTAGTTCTCGCTGAAAAAAAATAAAATAAAAAAGAGCATTTGAACAGGACAGTGCTTTCCAAAATAGATATTGTCAACCCTTTGCCATGTGCTTGACTATTTACTCTATAATTAAAATCTTTATGAAAATGATTCGAAACCAAGATCATTAAAAGGAATATTTTTTTCTTATCCTAAAAATAAGCAGGGTGTATTTTTTTCCTGCACATCCTACCTCTGTATGAAACAATGGATATTAGAATGAAATCGGGAAATGATCTCCTAATGGTATATACTGCCGTGATAGCAGTATCATGTAATATAATACAGATTATCACTCTGACCACTACTCGTTATGGGATGAGACACAAATTGAATAAGAAACTCCTAAGACAGAAATTAGGAAATGAAATAGCATTCTTGATAAAGCAAAAATATCATTATTGTCTCATATTTATACACTCTTGTACGCATGCTATGGATTCGACCGATCAGTTGAGAGAGAGAGAGAGAGAGAGAGAGAGAGAGAGAGAGAGAGAGAGAGAGAGAGAGATTCATTATGTTATTATTTATTTATACTATTATTCAGATATTTACGTGGTAGTTGTGAACATCCCGATGAAACATGACATGCTGCTCTATCACACAAGCATTTCTTTTCACAAAGTGTTCCGTAGTATGGGTACGTGCAGGGAATTTCGCAGCTTAAACCAAAATAACCCGGTGTACATTCTACCAAAATATACGATAATCAGTATTAGTGGTGAGACAACACTGAAAACGAACAAGACTCAAATCACAGAAATGTAGCATACATTGATTAATATAAACCTACAAACGGCTAGCAGACATATTCACAATTTAGACGTGTCTTAAGTATCTCTTAGGACAAGTCTTGGTCTTAAGTCGGCCTGTTTCTCAAAGCTTTCCTAAATTAAGGCATCGTCATAAGTTCGTCCTAAATTTAAGACAGCTTAACCCTTGTCCTAAGACAAGTCATGATATTGAAGCGTTGAGCTCACATGAACCACGAAAAGATACTCTGACATGGGCAACCCGCTAGATTGCTTAAACAATGATGCTATTGTGAGTACGTACAGCCTTTCGTGAGGGTTACTGTACGAGTATCGCTCCATTCCTTAAAAGTAATGGTGCCGAGACCCCGAAGGAGCCGATGCACATTGCTCTTGAATGGAGTTATACGAGTATATTAACCAGGGAAACTTTTTAAAAATTTTCTTTATAATAGATACATGTCATCAATAATTAAATGTTATTCTTTACCCTTTTTCTTCATGTATAAGATATAGGACTATGTTAAGATACTGTTTTGATTTTTTTTTTTTTTTTGTTTTTTTTTTTGGCATTTTGATCAACTGCCCAAATGGCTCAGTAAGTAGAACATCTCTCTGTAAAGGGAAGAATCACACAGCTGTGTGTTCAAATCTAGTTGTGTGTAGTTATTTTCGCAGTAAAATACTTTGATATATTTTGCGTTTCGTTCTTACAAATTTCATAAGGAAAGAGGGTATTTAAGAATGATATAACAAAATGAAATTCAACTGTACGGAATACTTAGTACTTCCTTTTTCTTTTTTTTTTTAAACTTTCCATTCCTAAAAAACTAATTGTGTTCGAACAAAAGAATGGCGTCACGGGTGGATTTTAAGCGGTTGTCATAACCTCCTAGCGCTATTGGGATGCCTTTTGCTGAATGTCACAGGTATAAGAAGACCATTTCTTAATCTCATTCTCAGTTCGTGATGAAGGAATTGCGCACATTCACCTTTCCACAAATGCCCTCCCACGCCCAATTCTTTGCTGTATTTGTAACCGTGTTAGCTAAATATACGGTAAATAAGAAATCTCTTTGTTTCCTCCACCTCATCAAGTATAGAACTTGAATTTTCCCAAATATGAAAAACGTATTGGTACGAGTATTATTGCATGTGTGTGTGTGTGTGTGTTTCTTGTTTGTTTGGGTTTTTTTCAATTTAAAGATTTTGTTTTTTAAAAAATAATGGTATTTACGGTATCAATATTAAGGATATTTATATAGATAAATAACGGCTTAATTTTGTTTTCTCTATCGGTAGGTGTCTAGATTTTAATTGCTTATTCGACATATGTCACATGTAGCATGTGCATGAATATGAATGTCCCTAAGCAGTTAGGGCGCCCTAACGTTAAATATTCCTAGGATATCGTCGAGATACACCCTAAGGCTTGTCCTAAGTTGATCTTAAGATGTTCCTAACTCTTTTCCTAAGTTATATCTTAAGAAATGTCTTATAAAAGTTTCGTGAACATTCCCAGCTATTATCGCAGAAATCTTACCAACGGATCAATGACTCCCCCCTTTTTCAACAGTTGTGCTTTTCCAAAAAAAAATTGTTCCATGTTTGAATAATATGTGCATTTTAGATTATGCCCCCCCCCCCCCCCCCCCCCCCGTTTCAGTAACAGATTCAGATAGCACAGATAGCAGTACCTTTACAAGCTTCCAGATATGAGTTCCATGACGTTCCGCGACAACAGCCATTTGGTCTGAAACACAATTTCAAAATATGAATGCAAAGCATATACACCATATTTTCAACTAAATTAAAACGCACATATAATACATTACCTTCCAGAGCATGGGCCTTTATTGCTATACATTTGACTTGTATGTATGTTCAAACGCAGCACAAAGGACTGTAAACTTCATTTCATTTTCAGGTCATAGTTTTTAACGAGGTGGAGTATATATTTATGAAGAGGAGGATACAAGTACAAGTGAATTTAGAACCACTTTTCTCTATTGAATTATGTTTCCTATATGGTCTTTAGTCACTGCACAAATAATCTCTGATTGATACAAACGGGAAATGTCAACTTTTTATCCAAATTGGCACTTATGAACATATTATAACTTGTATGTCTGATCTATTCTTAAATAACGAAATGGAATTGAATATTTTTTTTCTAATAAGAACAAAGGGTTAAATATAAGTAGTTATCAATACACTTTTCCTCTAATATGATTTATTTTAAATCTGTTATTATGATTGTTTGTATTGGGCCATTATATATATATATATATATATATATATATATATATATATATATATATGAATTGAAAATTTTTTTGCACACGCCGTTCAATTTATCACACTATATTTAAAAAAGTAACAATTTATTGCTTGAATATAATGTGATCGTCGTTGGTTTTATTCATCTTGTTACATTGTAACTAGTGTGGATCTGTAATACTTTCTGTCTGTCTTGGGTCTGAGTGTTGAAATATACGGGTTTTACGAGGACTTGTCCCTTTCAAGAGGTATGGCTCCTCTGCAAACATTACCCGAAACGTGCGCAGATTAAAATTGGAGACCCACCTTCCTTGGAAACGGCAACATGGGCAGATTAAAATTGAAATACAAAAGGAAGGGAAGTATCAAGCAAACAGAAAATTTGACAGCAAATTTGTGTTAAAATTTGGAATAGGTATGCACTATAGTATAACGTAATTCACAATAGTGTAACTTAATTTACATACTTACGAATGCTGTTTCCATGTCAGATAATGATTAGAATGGGTAATGCTGAGCTGATACTCTGTGCTCATCAGTTTGTTAGAGGAGAGCATTAATCGATTTGATGCGCGCATCAATTCCATTAAGGCTAAGGCTGTCACGTTTACAAAATTTTGTAAACGTTTAAACGAAGCATTGTAAACGAAACGTTACCGTTTAAACGAAGTGTTGTATAATTTAATAAAATAAAATACGCACAGAATTTCAAGACCCATTAATGATCATTATGTTTGTGTTTCAGTTTTCATCGTTCTATGGACGATGCAGAGATTGTCACCGGACGTTCCGGAGTATAAATATAAGACAGAATAAAATACACGAACATAAATATCCGGATAGCATTTAAATTGAATTCAATTTTATTCACACTGTACAACATTTGCACAATACAGATCACAAATTCACAATAAACTTCATTTTTCAAATTTTCATTTCAGTAATTTCGCATTAGATTGTCCAGAGAGGACAGAGCTGGTGCCGCGGCTTCTTCCGACGGTTCGGTTTTAACATGGACTTCACGTGCAGCCGGTGCAGGCGGAGCAGCGCAATTCACTTTATGCTTTAACCTTTTCTTCAAAAAGATCAGTTTGTCCACGTTCTCAGCGTCAAGGGAGGAGCGCAGTTTTGCAACAGTTTCACCCGCTGTTGAAAATATGACGGGAAAAGATTGTTCACCGTTCCTATAGACTATAGTCAAACTTTTATGAATTCATTACTTCCCCTCGCAATTTGTTTAATAAGTTTATTCACTTGAAATAATTATTCAAATAATTTAGATTGTAATTTGAACCCTGCAAGATTTGTGCCACATATATATGACATCGTTTAAACATTTAGGGATTTTGTAAACGTTTACAGCCCAAACACGAAACGTTACCGGTTACACGTGTACACGTGACAGCCTTAATTAAGGCGCACAATAATTTACTTGATGATATCTTCAAATATTATAGATATCTTCAATTATTTAAGTTTATGATAATTTCGCGCTCCAAATTATCCCATCAGAATGAGGTGGAATAGCCGAAACATATATTTCTGCGGTACTTGTTTTGTAGCCGGGAAAGTGGTGCCAGCTTGTGACATGTTTGTGGTGCCAGCTTGTGACATGTTTGTGGTGCCAGCTTGTGACATGTTTGTGGTGTCAACTTGTGACATGTTTGTGGTGCCAGCTTGTGACATGTTTGTGGTGCCAGCTTGTGACATGTTTGTGGTGTCAGCTTGTGACATGTTTGTGATGCCAGCTTGTGACATGTTTGTGGTGTCAGCTTGTGACATGTTTGTGGTGCCAGCATGTGACATGCTTGTGGTGTCAGCTTGTGACATGTTTGTGGTGTCAACTTGTGACATGTTTGTGGTGCCAGCTTGTGACATGTTTGAGGGGTGGTTAAATCTTTTATAATTGAATGGTTTTATATTGTTTAACGTCAATCTGGAAGATTTTTTACTCATATGGAGACGTCATTATTGCAAAATTTAAGTCCGTGCTCGGTGCTCATGGTCTTTAAGCATGGAGAGATCGTTATCGTGCCACACTTACTCTGGCACTTCGGTTTCGGTTTTTGCCTTCTCGTCCGAACGACCACCCCATTAAGTACAACCAAGGAGTACTGAGGACCTGTACTAACCCAGATCCCACGCGATAATTCATAATATGAACTCTAATCAAGGCATTAAGAGTGGAATTTCCTACAAACAGCAACAGAATTACAGACGAGCCAGCATTACGATATACTGTTGATGATTGATTCATTGTTGTTTTCCGTCACACTCAACAATTTTTTCAGTTATCTGCTGGCGTCCAGTTTTTATTGGTGGAGGAGAGAACCCAGATACAATGTACCCGGGAAGAGACCACCGACCTTCCGAAAGAAAACTGGCAAACTTTCTTACATTTATCAGCGAGAGCGAGAACCGACTAGAGGTGATAGGCCTTGTGGTTTTGAGCGCGATGCTCTAACCACTCGGCCACGGATGTTGATGAACTGCGTATGTTGCCGTCATGTACGAAAAAAAAAAACGTATATTGAGAAAATTCACAAATATGACGATGATCAGGAATATTATATCACATTTATGTTTGGCGGGGAAAAGTCCTTTAGATGATGTTAGGTGACCAAAACATTCAAATAAAATTTGGATTCCGAGTAGTGACCTACCTTGCTTACTTACCGGGGCAGTAAAGCGGTGCAAGATAAATATCTAGAAAAGGTCCAGAACTGAAAGAGATCTTTCGATAAAAAAATGCATTTATTTCAAATCTTTATTTCCATATTGACATTTGCAAGCTCGTATATGAATTACAATACATTGTTTACAGGTTTATTTTAGAATGGAGTTTATTGGTAAACCCTATTAAACTTAAATGGGCACTAGAACTGGTGTACATGTTGCTTAAATCATCAAGTAATAAATATAGAATATGCAACTAATGATGTCGTCTGTTATTTAACAACGTATGCGAATTATGGCTTTTAAAAATCATACAGTAACAATTTGCAAAGATATTGTAATAAGTATTCTTATTTAGTGAAAATGATGCTGTTAAATCATTTGAAAACATGGGTATGTATTTTATGGATGAGTGTGAATTACGTTACAAAGACGACCATTTTCTCAATTCTCAAAATAAACATTCCCTTTGAATTTCAAAGTACAATTACTTTAGAATGTCTTTTTAAAACATGTACAAACGAAAATACATGTCTATCTCTTTGTTAAGTTTAGTACGTGAGTCTATCCAAAGAATAAATAAAGTGCGATTTCCTTTAAAATCATTTTTCTCCTTTTCATAGATTAATTGTATCTAAATATGGACCATTTTAGAAAATATGATCAACCTTCTTTTAGCTATATCTGTTCTGGGGGCCGTATTTGCCTTACACTTTTTTTATATTCTTTATAGGATTTATGAGATTGATCACTGCTCGTTATCTCTCCATACCGAGATGGAGTGTGCATATCTCTGATCACACATGCTAGAAAATACTCAACATGTAACTCATTTATCCGTATACTGTAGATGGATGTTGATTATGTCCGCGGTATTGATCTATAAAACTTTTTGAAGGAAATGTAATTAAGTGTTTATTTATTTTACATAATATTATATTATTTATTTTTATTTATTTCATTTTATTATTATATTTTTAACCGCAGCTAATTTTGTTCGATGTGACTCAAGTCATGTTTTTAAACAACGTTCTACTCATTCTTTTCTTTTGTCTACTTTCGTTTTGAAACTAAACATGAAAGTCGTTCCTCATGGTCACCATTAACAGGATTAAAGACTACTAGCATGAGGTAATTCTATTTATCTGTTTAAAATACATTATGTGATTCAAAATCTGCTGTATAAAGGACAAATCAAATATGATTCATATCTCAACTAAACATGGTATACATCCATTGATTTCCTGATTTTACTTCTAGCTTGTTTCCAAACCACAACGACATATCAGTATGAAATGTTGGTCTTCTTGATTTTATAAATCATTGATTCATACCGATGATTAATGCCCAATCTTGCAAGCAATTTAACGATTGTCCTAGATTTTTAGAAATCGTAAATTTGGATATTTCTTTGCAAAGCACTATAAAGTATAACAAATTGTTTTTCCAACATGAATGTACAGGTATCTAAATTGAAAGTGGTTATTATTACATGCATTTTCGTAATTTTTTTTGTTTTGTTTTGTTTTTTGTTTTGGTTTCGTTTAAAGTCATGTTGCTGAAATAGGCATTCCTTTACAGTGAAAAAAAAATTGATATGATATGCCTTTCATTTATCTTAAAGAGAAAAAAAATCAAACAGTATTTATATCTTCAAGGATCTATAAATAACATGATCTATTTTTAGATTGGCTTGAAAAATATCTGTTATCAGAGAGCAGAGATGAATTTCAGCTGTTTTCTACACAATTCTGCCATCTGTTTTACCCTAATTTTTATTCTTTCCATGTTAAATGGCAATTCTTGCAACATATACGTAAGTATTAGCTCAACTGATCCAGAAGCATTCAAGCTGTATGGAAGATAAACACACATCTAATATGAAATAGTTATGGACGTATATACATGTATATTGCGAGATAGTTACGTGTATATTGGGGGATAGATACGTGTATATTGCGAGATAGTTACGTGTATATTGGGGGATAGATACGTGTATATTGGGAGTTAGATACGTGTATATTGGGAGTTAATAAATGAATTGACCATCATTTATTGATGCTAAAAGCTGAAAAATATAGACACAATTTAGTATTGTGTTTCAACTCATTACTTTTATTATCCTCTTCCACAAAAATTAACGAAGCATACAATTGATTTACAAGACATTAGTATGAATGGTTTCTAAGAGTCCAGATCTTTGCTTGTGGCATACGTGTGGATAACATTTTCTTACCAGAATACAACAACTTGTCTTGCATCATGTCCTACAATAAGACGAGTAAAATCTTGCCCAGCTAGCGATGAAGAGAAGAAAGAAAGAGAAAAACGATTGGCCTGCGAAAATATTACCCAATCATGCTCAGAACCGCATCTTTTCAAATATCACTGCATCATTGACGAACGGGGTGAGCTGATGGAAATTTGTGCACCGATGGTTTGCATCTTAGGTAAATGAAATTTATAAATTATTAAGCTCAGCCTTTTATTGAGTCATTGTGTTTGTGATCTATATAATATACCCGTGCATGTACATGCAAATAAGGTAAGGTTGACTGTGACCAGCAAACTTGCTTTTCCACATACATGTGTCCGTAGAATAAATAATATTGTAATGATCAACACGTATTACATATAAACAATCATTGTAGCACTACTTCACGATCAGTGTTTAGATATGACACGGTAAGACTCGCTATGGCACCGTTACCTTTTGTATAACAAACTTACTGTCTTCAGTGGAAATAAATACGTCTAACGGTAACGCCGTCGAATTATTTCAAGAAAGCGTTGGAAGTTTTTTGTTTAATTTTAATCCGATAAGAGAGACCACACACACACACACACACACACACACACACACACACACACACACACACACACACACACACACACACACATATATATATATATATATATATATATATATATATATATATATAAGTGGAGTTAAATTGATATTACATATAAATTACCGGATTAAAATGAAAATATCTACATCTTACATACATTAAATCTAATTGAGGTAGTAATGATAATAATAATAATGATAAAAACTATTTCAAACATTTCTATTTCGTCATTGTATTAGCGGTATTTTCATTTATCAGGACAATACTGTGCTGAATTTAACTTAGGGGGTGGACTGATTCAGGAACATTACCAACGAAATTGTACAAGCTGTCCATTCAAGTATGATTCCTCTACAATGTACAAACGTAAGTATAACTACGCTGGTTGTAAAATGCATGTGCATCTACCTTTCGAATTTTCAATCCATATTATTATACCCCTACAGCCCTGTACAATGTACACTGTACGTAATAGGTGTGTCTAGTAATGCCGAAATAGCAATACACAAGCCAAGTTAAGATCGATCAACTCATGTGTTATACTGATATACTATTTTGTATGTGCCCATGATTGAAGACGTACAACACATAATACATTTTTGATCAGTGTATTTTCATACTCGGAATGTTTATAACACGGGTACGTGGAATTATCTATATATTCCCTGCATCATATATGTTTAGTAATTCGAAAACATTTTCACGGTTTTAGAACAAAATTTTCATCAACTAAATGGGACGTGTTTGTTTGTATATTTGCGTATAAAAACCAGAGTGCATGAACTTTAGATTTTTTTTTTCAAAGCTGTACATATTTACCTTTAACCGTGTTGCATTTAAAATTTCTTCTATTTTTATCGCAGATCCAGAATGTTTTCCCCACTCAAAATACTCAAACACACCATCTTGGAGAACGAAGCCAAGGTGAGTAAATACAGATATAGATACATATACGGATAGATGGACGGACGGTCCGCCCGGCGGATGGATGATCTGTATTCATGGAGGGGCTGTTGTTTTTTAAATATATAAGTTGTATATCAGTTGTATACAATCGTCGTGTGTATGGTCCATTGGTCTATAGATAAGTATTGACTGTTGGTTGCAAGAAAAATATTAGATTAAGTAACTTGATGTAATATTTACATACACAATAGCAACAACAAAAGAAAGGGGTTCTCCATAAGATCGATATATTCGCTCTAACACAGTTTAATGAGGTCTCTATCGTACTGTTACGAGTGACTAAATGACTTCTCAAGAAATGAAGAAATCAAATTAGCGATTAACTTCAATTTATATCTCTGTAATATTTTTACTGATAATTTTTTTGAAATTGTGTAAAGACACTATGAATATTCTGTGTAATACGGTGATAATGTGATTATCAGACCGTAGATGACCCCCATGATATATATATATATATATATATATATATATATATAATATATATTATTTTATCTATATAAATCTACGAATAAAGGTACAATATTAGTAATAATAAGTAATAATTCCATGCAGGCTAAAGTCACGTACGTATAACTGTGCATTATGTTTAAATTTATTTTTACCCACATTTTTTTCCCACTTTTTAAAAGCTGGTAACATTTTCAAATAAATCATTTGATAAAACTCGACTCCCCTCTTGTTCTCTCTTAATCACAATGTCTCTATATAAACCGTTCCGAAAGTGTCCTAAATCAAGGCACAAGTCAGACCGAATTCAACCTAAAGAGAGACTGATTATCATCATCGCTACAAAATTCACAAAATGCTGACTATCAAGGAAACTGTTGAAACCCCTGTTCAAAACTTCATCTTATTTGTCAGGGGTCTACATCGATTATGTACATAACATATTAAGATAAGTTGTGGAACATAAATATCATATGCAGGTGATAATGGGATATTGCCACATAACTATGGGAAGTTGATGATGAAGAAAATGAGGTTATCGCGTTTGTCTTAAATTTTCAGGTTTTTTTTTTTAATTTGCCGCTAACGTCTATGTATCTATTTTTCTATCTTTGTATGCATGTATGAATGATTGTATTTCTACATATGACTAGAGAAATAGGCATGTACATTTTGATCATCATTTCAGGCACAGCTCTAACGAGAGATATCCCATTTTCGTCGTCTTTTTAGTTCTTGGTTTAGTGATTTTGGTTTCTCTTTCTATTTTCCTGTACGTCACGAGAAAACCTCAACGCAAATTGCCGGTATGTTGTCATAGTTTGCTTTCAATATAATGTATCAGAAGTATTGGTACTCTTTTTTCTTTAAACAGGCTAATGATGAGTTTGTGAATATGGAAATTCATTTATCCCTAAAAAGCAGTGATAATTATCAAGGCTTATTACAGAAGTTTAAACATGCATTGCAGAATCCGGAGTTGGACAACCTGTATGCCTGAGAGACATCTGCAGACCAATACTTATATTTCTACAGCTGTGTGACAAGAAAAAAAAAACATTGTGGGTTTTCTTTTCGTAGTGATACGATAATTTGGTTGGTACTGTAAAGGCGTTAGGACAATCAACACGAAGAAGCAGAACGATTGTAACATTGTTGGTGAACTGAAGAAAGTATTCAGTATAGTGTTATGATTTGACTATTCGCTTTTTTTTTTACTGTAATACTATGTACACGTATGAGAGAGAGAGAGAGAGAGAGAGAGAGAGAGAGAGAGAGAGAGAGAGAGAGAGTCTGTGTTGTAAATTGAAAAACAAATAAAAAAATGAATAAGATAAATTACGGAGAGAATGTTTGCGAAAGGTTCATGACTGTTGGGATTTACTTCATGTAGCTACAATGTTGAGAACCTAAAAATATTTTTCATCTTTCACCAATCTCCTAAATATACAGTGTAAGCATCCCTTGCTTACCTACCACACCTGCTATTGACCCTATATCTTTATCAGTTAACAGAGTAATCTGTACAACGAAACACATCAGGCATCGTTCAACTAAAATAACAAAATGTATTTACATAAAAAAAATCATTTATGACGATTATGAAATTTGCAAAATGCTGATTTTGTATCAGGTTGTTAAAACCCTTGTAACATTGTAACATCAAACTATTTGTCAGTAATTTGCCATTTGGTTTAACAATTGATCATACGCAGACCATGCCCTTGTGTATTAAATAACTTGAGAAACGTAAACACCATATACAGGTGAAAGGGGATAATCCTGCATAAATATGGAATTAATTACGATGGTATAATTAAAGTCATCCCGTTGGCCATAAAGTTGAGTTGTTGAACTCTCATTATCGTTTATCGTTCCAAATTTGAAGCAGCTTTCGCAGATATTGTTGTGTCTTTCTTAACGCGCTCAACGCAATATGTCGAATCTCTACATGAATGAAAGTGAATATTGTTGGTAAATAAAACGTCGTCGATGTCTGTAAATGTCGAGTTGAAAGACACAAAAAAGACACTTACTTTGAAAAGTTCTAAATATTCTTTATTGGATTAAAATGCTAAAATCAGAATACAATGTTTTTGTTATAATTGTTAATGTCAGGAAATTGCACTTTAATTTTAACATTACAAAAATATTTTTCGAAAATTGCGGTGCTCATATAGATTGCTTAACAGATAAGCAAAATGACATGTGCCAGGCACTAGAAAATGTGTATTGTGTTTGGAATTAACTTGTAAATTAACAAAATCTGCTTTAAATAAAATTTTTGACTAGTATGTACCACGTATGTAAACAGAAGCATTACACAAGCTTTGTTAACGTAACAAAAAATTGTGAGCTCTGTAACTCTACTGTAACTCGACATCTGACATTCAAAATGTCGCTTGACATTAAAAGTGTCTCAGTTAAGCATTAAACATTAAAAATGGAAAAAATACGATTTGAAAATTTTCACTTTATATCATGACCATAACTCTGAATGTAAAATTGGTAGTGGTATCTAAAAGCTGGGTAAACCTTTGTTAATATGCTCCGTAGAACTGCAATAAATGGCTGTTGACTGTGCAATAGGAACAAGAGTACAGCGTCCGCGGTTGTTTGACCCCGGACGCAGTTTACCCCAGTACTGAGCAGAGATTAAATGCCTAGGTGTTGCGCGATTGGTTAATATCAAGAGTGAAATTATATGGAATTGAAATAAGTCTAAATTAATTGTTGGGATGATAAATTATTGCACAAAATCGATACATGACTGAGGAAACTACCAAGGTAGGGGTATGTTTGAAGTGAAGGGTGTAATATCATTTCCTTCATATTGCTTTGTGTTGTAAAAAAGTACAAATACGACCTATAAAAACAATTTTTTAAATTATTACTATTATTATCATTGTTAGCACTTGAAATTAACTTTAAAATGTTGGCGTTCATTTGCCTAAAATTAATATAGTTAATTAGTGAGAGTGCCAAAGGTTAATATTGAAGTCTGTGGGGAGTGAATTGGTATTCTTTTCCCGCACATGATTTGTATTTTTCAGTATTTAATATACTCTATACATTTTGATAATTAAAGATTGGCACTTTAACTGTCTTATTAAATGATAAAGAATGAGATTAATTTTGGGGCATACTAATGCAATATACCCTGAGTTTGGTCAGTTTACGCTTCTTTATAATCCGCTTCCTAATTACGTTGCTATTTTGTTTTGTTAGACATCATTTTGAAATGTGATTTCATATCACATATCTTATATAGCCAAGTAAATCTCTCCATTTTGCATGAATAAAAATAGAAAATGAAGTCTTTGTATGCAGCTATTGATTCTATCATGAATCATTCTTGTACGAAGATGTGACTAACAAGAGATACTGGCTTTTAGAATTTCCTATTTGTCTACAAGGAAAATCACGTCTACTGTGGAGTGTCTCCTGATTTGAAATTGTTTATATGTATATCAAAATGAATGACCAAAAGACTCTAAACATTATTTATGCATCAAAAAGAACTGACAAGAGTGTAAGTCACTGCCACAGGGATTAGCAGATCACGTGTGGGGATATATTATGATAATTTGTCTTCTTAGGCATCATCGTCCATTTTGCGTTCACAGGGTTATAAGATATCTAAAACAGAAGAGCTTGAATTAGGATTTGCGTCAGGTGAGACCATACTGCTTTCCTTAATACAATATAAAAATGTACATTTAACTATTAAAAAGTCAATGTCGAAGAAGGATGGATTATAAATATTAATTATTTGATGCATTCTGTCTTTTACATAATTATGCCTGCGATTTATGATTAATCATATCTGCAAAAAAAAATATGAAATTTGACATTTGTATCTAATGAAATGTAATGATGAGTAAAACATGTTTATTTCTATATGTTGTGTGATAATTGCATTTCATACGGGCTCAATTTTCATGGATTTCATTGGGTAAAACTAAAAATAAAAAATACATATATACCCTTTTAATGTTCAGAAAAAGTGAAACTAAGGAACAGTGATATAAACTTAAGAGTGGGACAAACACGGAGTCATGGAAATTCCATATGTAGAGTTGTTGAAATTTATAAATCACCTACAGATTTGGTAAGATTCTGTCAGATCAGAAAACGTTTCATCAAACCAGATACAAGTACCATGTGTTGCACAAAAAAGAAAAAAAAACCAGTGCATCAAAATGCTCTGTGTTGTCTCTAACTGTAATTCCCCGCCCTCTCCACTAATATCAGCTAAACCTGATCAGGTTTCCAACCATCTTAAAAGTTTTGAAGTGGTCCAGGTTCAGCAATTTTTCTATTCTGTTTGATTTATTGATTGGTTGTTTTACGTCTCGGCAGGAATATTTCCCTCATATTCAAACGTCACCAGCTCTAGGTGAAGTGCCACAAATTTAGATCTATGCTTTGTACTCATGGCCGTAACAGTGAGGGATCTTTATTGACACGGGACCTCCGTTTTTAAGGTCATATCCGAAAGACCTGTAACTCTCACTTCTAACTGTCGAGTGTTTGGTGAAGGATGTATTTACATCTTAGGTTTGATGCGGTCATGGCACATGAAGAGCTCAAACTTGCGACATTGGTTACAAAAAACTACAATGTACTACGACTAGTTTTTTCTTACTGGGTAGAGAACTTTTGGCCACACGACTATAACGTTTAAGTGACATTCACTTGAGCATTTTGATCACAAACTCTAAATTAATCGATTGACGCCAGCTATTTTCAAACTCTAAATTAATCGAGTAAAGTTTACCTGAGTAAACTCACGTGACCCATTGCAGCTGGTTTTCGTCTCATGCGTCGTCCGTCATGCGTTGACAAGTCAGCATTTTTTAACATCTTGATAACCACCATTTTAATTCTTTCAAAATTGCACATTTCATGATCCCCAGAGTGAGGCCAAACTTGGTATGTGATATTTATGGGTAAACATTTAAAAACACCTTCTTTAATGCTGTTGATACCAGATTGAAACTAAATGGATAAGTTTCAATTCAACTATATTAAGAAAAACCTTGTAGGCAGAATACAGACCGAAATATTGAAGCTACATTACAGGACCTTCAAATTTCAAACTTGCTACAAATACTCCTCATGCCAAATTGAGGACACATTTTGTTCGTCAAGGTCAGAGGCTGACGGTCAAGACCATAATATCTCTTTGTAGGAGAACCTTGCAGGCAGGATACAGACCGAACCTTTGGGGCTGGGAACGTGAAACCTGGAACACATCCACTTTATATTAAGCGAAGGATGCCTATTGTTTGTTAAGGGCAATATCATTTCGTAGAAAAACCTTATAGGTAAGATACTGAGTGAACCATTTGGGCTAAGATTTCAAACTTGGTACACACACTTTTCTGTTTCAAAGCTGTAAGTTGACACGTATCACTTGATTGACGTCTGTCCGTTTGCCTGTCCGGACCTTGTAGGCTTCAGGATCTTACAACTTAATACATTTGATTACCATGATGAGAGGAAGCTGCCTACTGTTTTTCAAGGTCAAAGGTCATAGTGACAGAAAATAAGAAAACCCTTAAGGCTGGATACAAACTTGGTACACATACACCTTATGCCATGTGGAGGATGGCTTCTTTTTCTTTCTTAGTAGAAAAAAAAATTGTTTTCATTACGGATACAATTATTGCCGCGAAATTTAATCGTAAGCTTCCTCATCGTAAGCTTCCTCTCGGAGATCCCCGTGGGGATCCGGGTTGTTGGAATAGATCCTCGGTACCCCTTGCTTGTCGTAATTGCCGACTAAATGGGGCGGCCCTTCGGATGATACCGCAAAAGTCGAGGTCCTGTGTCACAGCAGGTGTGGCATGTAAAGGATCCCTCCCTGCTCAAAGGTCATGAGCGCCGAGCATAGGCCTAAATTTGCAGCCCTTCACCGGCAATGGTGACGTCTCCATATGAGTGAAGAATTCTCGAGCGGGACGTTAAATAATATTTAATCAATCAATCAATCCTCTCGGAGGAATACTGCTCATTTCAGCTCGATTGGTTACATTGACCTACTTTCGGTGTAAAAGTAGGTCAAACAGTTTTCCAGATTTTTTCGGTTTTGAATACAGGTATTGCCCTGACATTTTGTCACAATCTCTCTCTTAGAGAAATACAGTATCAATTCACATTTCAAATTAACTGGTGCACTATGACCTTCTTTAGGGCTAAAAGTTGGACAAATAGTTTCCTTCACTTTTCAGGTCACCTGGGTAAACTTATGTGGTTTAATACAAGTCTGCGTCCATAGTCGTGCATTAACAATTTAACAGTTTAAACTTCTTGATAATTACAATTCATAAATTGTAAATGTCAGGGCTCCTGCAACCCTGAGGCCATAGGCACAGGGCCAAAATGCTACAAATGTGACCGATTTTCAAAAATCGTCTTCTCAAGAACTGAACATTTGTAAGAAAAACTAAATGCATTGTATTTAGAGCAGGAAGGCCTCTACCAAAATTGTAAATTTTAGGATACCCAAGGTAGTGGTTCTGACCCCAAGGCAGGGCCAAACTTGGAATATGGTATCTATGTGTAAAACATTTGAAACATCTTTTTTAATTCTATTGATACCAAACTGAAATTACAATGATATTTAGCGTGAGTAGGTAGCCCTTTACCAAAATTGTAAATTTCGTGATCCCTGGAGTAGGGGTTTTGGTATGAGGGTGGGACCAAAATAATCAGTGATTAAATGTGTTACAATGTAACAACTGAACATATTTAACTCTATGATGATAACTACCATTCCAATTCTTTTCAGATTTTGTAAGAAGCATCTTTCGGAGAAGGTGGACAGAAATTGTAAATTTCAGAACTCTTACCCCCTGGGGCCAAAACATGACAAATTTTCAAAAATTTTCTTCCGTAGAATTGCACATTTGTAAGAGAAACTAAATACATAGTAATGTGGAGCGGGAAGCCTCTACCAAAATTGTAAATTTCATGATCCCCGGGTTAGAGGTACTGACTCAATGGAGGGGCCAAACTTGATATTTAGTTTTCAAGTGTAAATCATTTAAAATGCATCTTCTCTAATGTTATTGATCTTGTTTTTCTTGTTTTGTTTTTTCCGCCACACTCAACAATTTTTCAGTTATCTGGTGGCGTCCAGTTTTTATTGGTGGAGGAGAGAACCCAGATACAATGTACCCGGGAAGAGACCACCGAACTTCCGAAAGTAAACTGGCAACTTTCTCACATATATCGGCGCGAGCGCGATTGAAACCCGTGTCGACTAGAGGTGAGAGGCCTTGTGATTTTGAGCGCAATGCTTTAACGGAGGCCCCTCTAATGCTACTGATATCAAACTGAAGCTAAATAGATATTTATATTGAGCAGGTAGTCCTTTACCAAAATTGTAAATTTCGTGATCCAAGGGATAGGCGTTTTGGTATGAGGCTGGGTCCAAAATGATTAATAACTAAATGTGTAAACTATTGAACATTTTTAACTTCTTGCTAACTATCATTCCAATTCCTCTGAAATTTTGTATGAAGCAAATTTTGGAGAAAGTGGACATAAATGGTACATTTTAGGGCTCCTGGTCCTCTATGGCACTAGGGGCGGGGTAAACGCCATAAGAATAAGAGGAATATAAATTGTCAAATTTATTATAGCTCCCCTAGGTCCTCAGTGTAGGGACCAGAATTGCAGGGGAAAAAAATGTAAAAGTTTTTAAAATATCTACTCGCACAGGAGAAAAACCAAATGCATGTGTTAATTGTGTCCAGTGAAGCCCTTTACCAAAGCTATGAAAGTCATTGGAATATGGTCACGGAAATATTGACTAAATTAAATTGATTGATTGTATATTGTTTAACCTCTCTCAAGAAACTTTAACTCACAAGTAGACGTCACCATTACCGGTGTTACATGATAAGTAATATTTATTTTGTTATTTACATGATAAATAATATTTATTTTGTTATTTGTTACTTATCATGTAACCCCCCTTTTTTGTTTGTCCTGAGGAAGGGACGGGTCGTCCCGAAAATTTGACAGTTTTGTTTTTCGTGTTGTTGGTCATTTTAGTGCTTTACACACACACACACACACACACACACACACACACACACACACACACACTCATATATATATATATATATATATATATATATATATATATATATATGATCAGTGACTAAATGTTTTAACAATTTAACATTTTAAACTTCTTGATAACTACCATTCGAATACCTCCGAAATTTTGTACGAAGCATGGCTGTGAAAAGGGGGGCACAAATTCTAAATTTCAGGACTCCTGGTCCCCTGGCTCAGGAATCATGAAACTGTCATGAAATTATATCAAAACTTTGACTTTAAGTTAAGATTTGGACTTAACTAAGATTGCTTTCTTAAATGGATCACAAAACAAACAAGCAAATCTTAACTAAGACTGTCTTAACTGTAAACTTTGTCTAGAATCTTAAATTGCTATAACAACAAGGAACTCTTCTGCATAGAGGTAAATTATAATAGGCTATCACAAATGAATAAATAAAACACAATCAGTGTCTCGGATATAAATCATTTCTTACTGAAGAAAAGTTTTAATTTCTGAACATAGTGAATTTGACAAAATGTTATCTAATGTTATATATGGGCTACAGGTACGCTAACGTTGATGCAGGTATATAACCCCGTGTTTGTTTCGACAATGTAACATTTTCCGTCATTAAATCAGTATATTGACTGCCCCCCCCCCCCCCCCCCCCCCCTGTTTTTTAAAGTAATAATCTACTTCTTCCATTAAAGTGAAGGACCACTACTGTGGTATTGTCTCATTGTAATTAATGATAGTGGAAATGTAAGAGTGAAGCGGTGAATTTAATTCCTTTACATTATTATTATTATTATTTGGCCGACTTTCATACGTTTTAGTTATATGTGTAACAAAGAAAAACAACTCTAAATAAATCAATTTCCAAGTCGGATTCGGGCTCGGACTGCATATTATTTAGCAAATGCAGAGGTACAAATTTCTGGTCAAAAGGGAATGCATAAGGTATCACACCGGTAATTATTTTCACTATATGTTTCTGTGTAGGAAAAAAATTCTTCAAAATCAGTTTATTGAATTCCTGTCAAATAAGTCGGCAAGGGATGTTATATATATGTTACCCGTCTCGCCTGCCGACATCAGAAAAATGACACCCTACACAGCATTTTCTCAATTTTTTTGTCAGCAAACGGGAATACCCTCAAAATCCACGTGTTTTCCATGTGCTTGTAAACAACCTGTGGGCGCCCCAGGAAGTCGTCTCCTTAACTCACTGCAAATAGTTCCTATGTAAACAAGTGATGATTTCTACAAATTACATAAAATGTCCTAATCAGGGGTACAAAATTTAAGAGAAACAAGTAAGGGGAAATGAAAAAAATCCCACACGGAAAAAAATATATCTTAAAAATGTAGGGAACTACAATTGAGGAAGTTCATTTCGATTGGTCAATTGCCGGTGTGATGTTTTTAAATTCGAAAAGGCGAACAATAGGAAGTTGCACGATCGCACGAGGAGGTAATCACAAAACAATATGACTTTAATTTGTCACAGGCATATTGACTATATTGCAGATGAATTCGGTGATTACTGACCGAGGTTTCGTAATCAAGTCAGGATCATATTTTCACATTATATTTATTTTGCATGACTGGAAGTTACCACAAAGGTAGGATTAGAACATATGTGTTTTTAAGAAGAAAGCACCACAATACTGTTGGTATTATGATATTGTAGGGCATATATATTTTCTAAAACAAAAAATACTGTTTATCTAACACTGCAACACTCTCATTATCCTGAACAATTTCTGTCACATAGGACAGATACATGTTAAACTACAATACTGTTAGTATCTTGAACAGTTTCATACATGTTGTGCTACGATATCTAATATCGTGGTTAATTTCTGTCGCATAGAACAGATACATGTTACACTACAATATTGTAGGTATCCTGGACAGTTTCTGTTACATAAAACAGATACGTGCTATACTATGATCTTATAAATAGGCTGGATAATCTTGGGCACATAGAGCAGAAGCAAGTAATAGTATGATGCTGTAATATTATGGACAATGTCTGTTACATAGAACAAATACATCTTATAATATGATACTGTAATTATCCTGGATAATTTTGTAACATAGAACAGATACACATTATACTTTGATACAATAAGTATCCAGGACAATCCCCATCACATAGAACAGATACGTGTTACACTGAAATGTTGGAAGAATCCTGGACAATTTCTGTCAAGTAGAACAGATACATGTTACACTAGAATGCTGTATGTATCATGGACAATTTCTGTCACATAGAACATGATCCGAGCACCTATGGCGTTGTGCTGTAGATTCTATGTGTATATCCATATTCATATCTTCTTGTCGTATCATCGTGTAAATAAAATTGAGTATTTCTTTCCCCTAATTCTCTCATCATTTCTTGAACTTGTAAAACGATTGTTTACAATTCTGATGGATTTATTTGATTAATCTGAAATTAGCATTGTCGAAATAACCAAAATAGGACCGCTTTCAAACATCTTTTAAATACCTGAATTTTTTTTATTTTCTTCAAGTATATTCTTATCGAGTATAAATTGTGCATCCAGCAAACTTTACTGTTAAATGTATTGTGATCATCTTCATCGTGTTAATGTAACTTGACATCATACATGCATTTACCCTTCACTTCACAAAACGTAATCCCTCTGAATAGTTTCATTACTTATAAATGATTGGTATATCTAACAAATTGGTTATTGTAGATGCTTAGCACATCAGACACGCTTGAATTACCTAACGTGGTAACTTAATTTTTTTTTTAAAAAGATTATCATCCTATAAATGTTTCTAATATACATGCATTTAAATTAAACTGTTGTCCTATATCATGCATTTTAAACCCCCTTCTCCCAAGCTGAATGCTTCGTGTACAAAGCGGGACAACTTTTATAAGCACCATCTGCAAACGCCAGGATACGGGAATTTCCTATTTAAACCATTCGGTCTGCGGCCCAAGAATGAAGGAAATTCACACTAGCGGATTTAACAGGGGCGCACCCGACGCGTGCCCCTCTAAAATTTTCAGATTTAAGGTAAACCATGGTCTCTTGTTTAGAAAAAAAAAAATAAAAACTATAAAAGAAACAATCTTGTTATTCACTGTCAGAAACAAATGACAAGATCATCCGATTTATTGGTATTTTTATTAGAAGAACTAATATTTTATTGCGAAAATCTTTCAAATTTGTGTCATTGTCTTTATTTTCACCTCTTTAATAATGATAATAAATAATAATAATAAAACAAACTACTTAGGAGATATTTCAAGATATATCATAATAAAAAAAAAAATCCAGGGTCCATATTTACGAAAGTTCATAGACGTAAACGTAGGATTTATGTCTGACTTAAGATTAGAGTTACGTACTCGTAAAATGGTATTCACAAAACCGTTCGTAGCCGCAAACGTAACTTTCGAATTCTTAATGTACGATTGAACGTACGCGTGCGCAGTTGCTATTTTCACTTCGAAGCGAAAGATAGGTGAATTTGCTCGGTAACCTCTGTATTTTCTGCGCTACTACTGCATTGTCACTGAAAATGCCGAACAAAAGCACAGAACCTTGTGAGAAAGCAACGGATTTCACTGTGCATTTCTGTCTACGATATGTCAGTCAACTGTACAGCTATTTATGGAAGATTCATCAAGTTTAACGCATTATCATGTGCATGGATCTGCGATGCTGTACTTCTGCAGAAAGGAGTCGGTATGGACTGGCAGGTAAGATAAGTGGTTTGTGTAGGAATGACATATGTTTTACCCCTGACTAGGCCCTAAAGTGATGTTAAATAGACCTCAAATGTATTCTGTACATAGCACTTGCATCAGGCTTCTTGTCCATTTTGTTCTCAATCTATATATAGTGCTTGAATCTTAACAAGTGGGCACATATACGTATGTGTTACTTATTGACATATATATGTGCCCTTTATTTCCATGTTAAAACCCAAACATCTATATACATGGTAGCCTCACTTTTCACAATGTAATAATTGAAATACAAAGTTATATCCCAAATTTTTATTTCATGACTGGGACAAGAGGTAAATAGTAGCATAGGTACATGTACACAAGTATGCACATCATTTTGCAAAACTAAAAATAATATTGGTGAAACATTAATTGAAATATGTGAAATAGCATAAATAACTAAAAATAAATTAATAATTAAATAAATAAAAATAAAAACTTATATACATATACTAATCGCAAAATGTGGGACTTTTAATTGCCCCATGATTGGTTATAAGATTTTAAAATTATTATCGCTTTCACAATATTTTCTTGGAAAAAATGTTGGCCTGATTAGCTCAGTGGTTAGATCACATATTAAATTATTAATGAAGGGTCCAAGGCCCAATAATTGATTGTGTCATTAGTATTTTCTCTCTTCTATGCTACAGTAATATCCCATTTATACAATTTACTGTAATACACATGAGCTGACTTTACATTGTTACTTGCCACAACTGGAACTATCAAAATTCTAAAACAAACCTGAGAATATATCCCAGAATTTTTTGTGTAGAAACAAGATAGAATGTATGTGGGTTGTACCTGAAATGTCACGAAAATTATACATTATTGAGAAATGTCTTGTATATATCCTTGAGTGAAACTTAGCATAAAGCATTCTTGGTAAAGAGTGTAAATTTATTTATTTATTTTAGGAAGGAAGGACCAAGCTCATTGTCATTACAAGGGGAAGTGGTGATGAAGAAATACTACATTTAACTATAGGTGATACTTGCAGATGTCTTCCCAGATATGGTGTAGATAAATATACAATAAAATCAGTATTGTCAGTTTTACAGTTGATCTATACTAATATGTATAATTATGGACTCAATTATTTTGTCTTTTGATATGAGCTTATGGGGAGAGTCGTTTACTTTTAATATAATAAACATTGTACTTTACTGTAGGTTTCAAATTTAAATTCATATTTTATCTATTTCCATTAATTAATTCTGAGGATTTGATGAAGTTTTTAAAACCATCCCATATATATTCTGAAAACCTGTTTACCAAACTATTTAATTTATTCGGTTAATTATTATTTGTATCATATTTATATCATATCTTTTCAATTTTAAATCATTGTCTTCATACGATAGATTGCAAACCTACTTTCAAGAATTATATAAACAAAACATGACCCCACCCCCACCCCTTTATACAATGTCCATCTCTAAATTATTCAAGGAATGGGTCAAATTCTATTAAAGATGGGTTTGTTCCAATAAAAAAATTAACTTATTTGTAATTGAATTAATTCAATATATATTTATTTATTGGATTTTATCTCTTTTTATTATATTTCATTAGGGGATATGCTCAATATTTCAAGGCAGGTCTTAAATTGAAGGGACAGCTTAATAAAATTTCAAAAATTATTTCACTTATATAGATCACATTTATGCGTTAATTGGACCACTTTAAAAGAAATCACAACCCCCACCCCATATATTTCATAATACATGAACTTTTTTCTTTTCTTCACTTATGGCTTTAAACCTCCAGTGTCTGATTTTTACTTCCACACTGTCTTACATGTATATCCTCTGTGCTTGCACATGTTAATGTCTAGTTTAACTAACAATTATATTAATGTATTGTTTAAGTCTTATGTAATTCAATTGCAGTCTAATAACAATGTAATACTATATATTCTTTTGATTAGGTTACAGATACAATGCTGTAATGCCCTGGAAAATCTTTTGTGAAACAGATAAATGCTCATCTTCATTTGTCATGATTGTGTGAAAGTACAAGCAGAGGAATGGTTCGAAAATATATGGCAGGATTGAGAATCCAACACAGAACCCGTAGTCTGGCACTCTACCCACTGACCAATCCATGCTGATGTTCATTGTCCATCTGCTACATGAAGATCATTTAATATTTATTTATTTATTTTTTATATCTAGGCGTTTGACATTAAAATATAAGATGTAACTTGATATTCACCAAATGTAAATATGTATACATGTATAAGAAATTAAGTACATGTAATTTTATGCATATAATTATCTAATTATATTTGTTGATATAGATAATTAAATTTTAGATAAATTTCATGTTAATTGTTATTTATATTGTATTACACCCTTTTCTAAAATGATTTTAACATCTCAATAAAAAAGATGATGATATAAATAAATTTTAAAAAATGTCAGAAAACAACAGTGTTGCCTGGTGGGTTAAAATTTGTGAAGGGGAGCAGCAGTACATGAGCTAGATTAATGCGAGAAGCCATCAGAATGAAATTTTATCAATGAGGTTTGTGTAAACTGAAAAAATATAAAAATCAAATAGTATGTATATGCTAAGACATCATACTTGGAGGTTGATAATTTCAATGAAGGTTTGATTCATGTGGGATTATAATTTATGGGAAATGGCACTCTTAGAGGTTAAAAGAGTCTACACGTGAATACATAGGTAACATCACAATAGCTCTTCAAAACAAACTTGCACAAAATTTCATTCACAGAGTGAAATGTAAATCTTTACAGAAATGTTAGAGGCTAATTTCTCTGTTTGTGTATAGGTAACCATTGTAACAAAAGGTTAATTGGATTATCAGTATTTATTATTTACCACACCTATTTATCAAATGGAATTTTTTTTCTACACACATTTAACAATTGGAAGGGAAGGTGTTTTGATGACCTGTTATACTGGTATTATAGCTGTCATCACATATTCTTACTTAAACAATGGCTCTCTCTTTTTTAAAAATACGAAACATTGCATGTATAATTAAGTAAATATATGTACATTCATTCCCTTTTTTAAGAAAAATTAAATAAGTATTTCCTTGAAATATCCTAGATCCACCCCTATATAATAAGATAAATGGCTAAGTATTATTTTTTAAAATAAATAATCTGCATGACCAAAAGAAAAGAATTCCCATTATTTCTAAATTTGACTGCGCCAGGATAGATCCGCCACAAGTTAGTTAGATCGGGCTCAAAATTTTGAGAATTGCCACACAATTGCAGATGATTTGTAACAAAACAACAATCTCGCTAAGTGCTATTAATTTGTGAATCACTAGACAGCCTATACACAATTATATTACGTCATAATTGGGGGCTGACATATTTTGATCATGTGACCGCACGCCATCACTGTGCTGATATCATTGTAAACAAAGCTAAGCAAGAACTGGTGTTCATCGATATTTTCATCTATTTTCAATATTTGTCTGAGAACACGATGGATAAGAAGAGTCACAGTAAGATTTTAACATATGTTACATTCATAATATTTCGTGGTTTTTACGTTTTAATCTTATTTCTACCATAATTTTAGTTAAATCCGCGATCCGCCCAACTTTCAGTTCCCAGTGTTTTTGCATAATAAATCACGAAGTAAAAAGAAACTCGTAAAGACGACTTGAGACATTACAAATTCATTTCAAAATAAAGCAATGTATGAAGTAATAAAATTAGCGATGGATCGTGGAATTTTCAACGGAAGATGTGTTGGATCTGACTATTTGTTATCTTATTATTTTTTTTCCTTCGGATTTTTTTTTTCAATTTCAGCATTTCTGTTGTTGTTTTTGTTGTTAATTTAGATGTCCAATCGTATAATTTGTCCGTAAAACAGCTATATGGATTGAATCTTTATTGCTAGTTATTATTCAATTTTGATAGTGTATTACAACGAGATCCACCGAGTTGGGGGGGGGGGGGGGGACACAATATCAGGTAGACCCTATCTAATTTTTTTTTTCATTGTAAAAAATCTAGTAGGATTAAGCAGAGATATTACATTCTGTGTATCGGTTTGTTTTTTTGGGGTTTTTTTGTTTTTGTTTTTGTTTTTTAGTTGTTTTGTTTTGTTTTTTTTGGGTTTTTTTTTCCTCCATTTTTTCTTGGAATTCAAAACTAATAAATTTCAGAAATATTGGTATTAAAGAGTGCAATCTTTTATTCTAAAAGCAAAAATTGTCAAGAGATGTTCAAATTTTCAGATCCACCACACGATTCAGATACGGGATGGAAGACAAATGACATAAAACATTGGCCCCATCTTGTTTATGAAGATTTAGTAGATTATTTGATAAATTCCAAGGCATATGACGGAAAAGAAATTTTCGTTGATTGTTGCTACAGCCAAAAACAATACAATTTCGCCCTCCACTTCTCTCATACGGCATTTTGTTTATCAGCACAGTAATGGCGGACGTCATCAACGACCCCTGTAGGCAAAGAGCGATAACTCTTTAAACACTTCGGAATATAATTGTGTATATGCATCTAGAGGGTTAGTACTGTCGTTTCGGAAGAAATTTTGGATAAAAAAAATGATAAGTTGCTATTTTATTTCTTTATTCTCAAAGTTACGATTAGCTTACGTGTACTGGCATAGCACACGTAAAGTTACGCTTATATCTGAGGTAAATCTACGTCTACGACTGTTAATGAATACCGTCACACACGTAAACGTACGCTACGTCTGGATTTACGTTTGCGTCTACGAACTTTCGTAAATATGGCCCCAGAAGTTTAAGGTCTCATTGCGTTTCGCCCCCTCTAATTTCGATTTCTGGATCCACCCGTGGTAAAACCTGGGATAAATCACCCTACACCTTTAATCGGACCTGGATCATCATTAAGGGATTTGCACGAGATGCAGCTTTATCTTTAAAGATAAACTAAACTGTTGAATTTGGGGGTCATGAATGCTTCCTAACTAATAAATACGACATTTACGACAAAGACTCAAGTGAGCTTATCTGATAAAGATAATAACCTTCGTCTATCAATGCCATATATCGCTGTCATTATCGTTGTTGTCGTCATCGCTATCTTTGGGGTTTTACATTTTCAACCTCTTCTCCAGATCCACTCAGCCACTGTTCATGAAATAAAACGATATCGGTACGTTTTATCATAAAGTATTGCGATATGATGCCTTTTTTCGAACACTGACGATGTTATTCACTGGAACCTCTCTGAATGGTGCAGTTCCAAATTTCAAATAAAAAATTAGGTGTAACGATACTTTGTGTTTGTCAACAGATAACTGAATTTGAATTTGTCGTACCGCAGGTCATACATACATAATCATATAAAAACAATAAATAAAAAATAGATCTAGATCCAGCAATTCATATCCAAAGTGCGTGATTTTCCTGTCGTATATGTACGAGTATTCAAAAGTAAATATCTCAAGAGTTCACAGAAAGTAGAAACTGACTATTCAGAATGACTTATGAAGGTGATCGGTAGGGGAATCACAAAGTTTGGAGAAATTATGGGTTCTATATTTATTTCCTCATTGGGTAGAGAGAGAGAGAGGGGGGGGGGGGGGGGTAGGCACATAAGATGTATACACGCAAGTAACACTTCAAGTGTCTAGATATGGTTTTGCTCTACAATAAAAATAACAAGAACAACAACAATAACAATAATACTTTATCTAAAGAAGGTGGCTTGGTTAGTACACACACCTTTCTTCTCCGTGACCTTCTAGTTGATACCTACAATTATAGACACAGATAACCGTTTAAAACAGTCTGAAAAGTATATATGAACATAAGAGCATGTAATAAAGCTTAGTCTTCATCATCTTCTTCCAGTTATGTACATGTCTGGAAGAAGAAGACGACGAAGATTGGACTTGCATTACTCATTATAAATACATGTACATAACTATAGCAAACAATCACAAAATCTGATACTGCGATTAAAAGGTGTGGATTATATACACATCTAGTGATTCCGACATTAATTCACCTTTATGATATACTTATATGAACTACAGGAAAAAATGAAGTAGCATAGAATTAAACACCAAGTCAGTTGTATTTTTGATTTGATTTGAACGTATTTTATTGTAATATACTTACAAAAGGATCAGGAACAAGTTCTAAAAACTTAGACCACCCTCTCCCTCAATACCTGTTTGAACATAAATAAGGTGTTCTATTATATACATGATTGTTAATTAACATTAAAATATAAGCATACAAGGATATATTCAATAATATACATGACATCTCATAACATATATATGGTGAATTAATGTACATCTTACTAAATTAGCTAAACTGATCACTTTGTTTAATAAATCTGTGAAAAAGAGAGAGAAAAAATATTCATTTTCCTTATTACTGAGAGTAGCGTATGTTGTCCTTATATTAAGTCGACATCGCATGACACACGTACGTAAACATCAGCTTGAATAAAAATAATATATTTCGGCATATGAATTCTCAAACAGGTGAAATCAATATAAAACCAATCAACCATGATCATTGTAGTTACGTATATGGAATGAGAGTACCAAACCCCCGGGTGCGTAATCCGCACGTAGTTTACCCAAGATTGAGCGGAGGTATAAATGTTTAGGTGTGGCGTGATTGGCTAATATCGGGAGTGAAATTATTTGAAATTGAGAGAAATAATATAGATGTTTAAATTAATTGCCAGGATGAAAAATTATGGCATAAAATCGAGATATGAGTGAGGAAATTGTCATGGTCGGGGTGTGTTTGAAATGAATGGTGTAATTTACTTCAGATTGCTATGTATTGTAGAAAAGTACAAATATTTTTATTAGCATTTGGAATGAACTTTGAAATCTCGGCAGTCATTTATCTAAAATTAATTTCGTTAATTAATGAGAGGACCAAATGTTAGTATTGAGATCCATGGGAAATGAATCGGTACTCTTTTCTCATATCGACTTGTTCACAACATGTATACCTACTCGCGGCAAGCGGTAAATATAGTACGGACTAAACTCGAAAATCCAGGATAGCGATTTTTGTTCAAAATTATTACTTTTGAGTTGATAAAGAACATCCACGTGCCCAGAGGTGGACACTGGTATCAATGATTAATTTTAATCATTTCTTACTATCTGCAGATAGTTAGAAACAACCGTGTTACATATACGCTCCTTTACATAACTACATTTACCGCTTGCACCTACTTATATCTCATTTAATTCCATGTCACAAAGAAATAACTCCAAGATCACGGGTTGTTTGTGGAGTTCGATTACCTTCCAGAGTTTATGAATGGATGTTGTTCGTGAAGTTTAAGCCCCAAATACAATTTTTGTAAAGTTTTCTTTCTGTAAGAGTCGTTGATAATTTCAGACATGGCAACACACTTGGGGCGTGCGACGGGATTACTAGCATGTTTGAGGTGTGAGTTTGGTTTAAGTTTCGCTAATTTACAGAATTATACATGTACTAGATTTAAAAATTCTTTCATGATAAGATGTCTCTTTCTTGATAACAAGATGCACTACTAAATTGAAAAAAAACCCACAAAAAACCTTCATTGATCCCCATCGTTACGCGTATCCGTGGAGAGATGATTGGTAAATATGTGTAAAATCTGCGCTCTAATTTACGTGAATTAAAAACATGCAAGTTCGGTAAGTTATGGGATTAATGATATGGGATTCTCCTTAGCGTAAATATATCGTAAATAAATTATTTTGAAACTGATCAGAAACGCTTTGGAAAACGCTCATACGTGTTTTCAAGTCCCCAGCCATCTATTTATATCGCCACGTCATCAAATACTTTCCTATTCCACAGCAGATTGATTTGTCCCTTAACCTCACTATCAATACGAGACGTGTTCTACAAATTATGAAACAATCACTACTTGCAAGTGTGCATGTAGGTGTTATTATCAAAAGAATTTACTTAATTACTACAATTATGAGTTTTTTGCTACATATATTTGTAATTTCTGTTGTTTATCTGAAATAAAGAACTCCATTTACTCAATGATAAGACTAATAAAATGCACAAGTAATTTCACAAGAGAGTGAAAAAAAAATGTTGCTTTGAATCTAGAGTGGTGAAACCGTGACTTGCCGTTAGTCAATGACATAAATCCATTTATCATCATCCTGCACATGTGGTCGCGAACAGCACTATTGCTGATTGGTTGTAAAGCGCATGTGCGGGAAAAAAATACAATAGTGCTAATACTCACGAAAGTCTGCAATACATGGCCCATAACTATATATTCCTAACAGGATCTTAATATTCTAGGGTGAAATACAAATGTGCTTTAAAAATATTTTTTCTTTAAACTTAAAATATGCAACCCGGAGAAAGTATATAAAGCTGTAAGACTGTGAGGGTAATTTGAATGGAGAAGTAATCATGGATTTTAAAAGTCATAATTGAGTATTCAAGATATTTTTAGAAATATAACTCCGGTGTTTTGTGATAAGAAAATGATTGCATTTTGTATAAGTCAAGGGTAATTGAGGAACTCATAAGGATATATATATATATATATATATATATATATATATATATATATATGTATATCGTACAATGCAGGTCCCTGTACCATGCTTCTCGAAATACGACATATATATATATATATATATATATATATATATATATCTTTGTGTGAGAGAGAGAGAGAGATGCTGCAATAAGTTATCATTAATTAATTAATTGTACAATTGTTGCTACTGAATTAATGAGCATTTTATTTCAAGTATCAATTCATTGAATATAACACCATCATGGATAAGAGGATTCCCTGAATTAATTGCAATGTGTACTAATGTATCTTACGTAAGGATGGATCTTGTTGGTACATGGAAAATGTCTCATAAAGTTTGCTTCTCACACCGGAAGACTTGTTGATATTGTTCCAAATGCACTAATTGATTTTCTTAAATTGAAATCCAGATGGGGGGGGGGGGGGGGGTGATGATATGAACGTATTAAGGACAGGGTTGAAATAGTCATTAATGTCAGGTCATCAATTATATAATTAAGTCTCCTGAGGGGTTATAGATATTATTCAAACCGTATTTTATTTTCAGTTATTCAACTGCAGTGTCAAATAATGAAATATATTTTTGATGCGACTAGAAATGATAAAATACAATAAATGATAACGAGAAAAAAAAAAAAAAAATAAAGTACGTAATGAAGTGAATTTAAGCACTACAGTTAAACATTTGTTACCGTGGGCGCTGTATACTTCACGAAAATAAAGTACAGCTATAACTCTGGTAAACCCCCAAATCCAACGTACCGAAGGAAATGAATCTATAGGAGATCTAGTGGGTTACACGCTATTGAAAATTATGCAAATCTTTACCACAGGAACCGGTAATATGTTTGTAATAATAATAGAGGGGTCTATACTATACCACCCCGTAATGCAAATTTGCCGGTTTCTGTTGAATCTCATGTATAATGACCTGATTTCAGTAAATATTATTTTACATTACAAAAATATGTCTATCCTGAAGTTTTTATTTGTGATACATGTAGAACTTCCTGGATAAAAATCATAAACGGGAGGATCTTTTCTCTACTCTTAAGTAAATCAGCATTTCAAACATTAAAACTGAGACCATTTTATTGTAAGTGTAAGGATTGCCGAAAACCCGTTTGCTTTCGGGGGTTTCGTCCCTCAACCCCTGCCCCATCTGCTTCCACATTAAACAGCTCCAAGCTACGCTCCTCCTTCCTTGGTCAATTGGGAAAGCTAGAGTCTACTAATCACGAGCATTAGGTATATATAGATATGGATATTTATGAGATACCTCTAAGAAATAAAAGGGATTGATAAATTATTTCTTTTCCCGGAATATTTGCAGTATTTTACCCTACCGAGTACTTAATTTAGGACTGATAAGAAAGCCGTATCTTAAGTCATTGATATTTACGGTCTATCCTCCTCCTCTATCATCATCATCATCATCATCAACATAAATTCATCATAATCATCAGTAAATGTTTCAACACTTTCTCAAAGTTTATTTTATCGTATTTTAGTAGGCCAACCTTCTGATGAAGACAGGCGAAAATGTCTGAAACACAGTCAACAGAATCTGCTGTGTCAAGGTTATTGGTATTGGATTTGGTGTGGATTGGCTTTCTATTCATATCAACATGTCTTCAACCAAACAGAGCAGCGGTAATTAGAGTGTTTGTTCAAACCAATGTTTAACTTATCAACAGGATTGCTAAGAAATGTTGTAAATTGTAAGTATTTCATAATATGGAAATAGAAAGGGATTAAATTTTTCTTTACAGATACAACCATGTGACGCTTGTCTTGAAACTATCAAAGACGATTCTCATTGCCCTACAAACCTTTCAGAATGGAACAAAAAAGCAGAAGCGATGCAATGTTCTTCAGTCTCACAGAACTGTACAGAAACGACCGATTTTGTATATCATTGTTTGGTAAATGCCTGGGGCAATGGTACGATACATGTTTGTGCACCGACAAGGACTATCTTTGGTAATTTGCCAGTTCGACATTCAACTTCGGATACGACAAAGTACAAGCCGTGTTATTTTTCTTTAAAACAGTAATATATAACGGTTAGTTCAAAGGTGAACTACAAAATTGTGTTATGGAATTCCAAATATGTAAATTAAATAGAATAAAACACCTCTCCCGCCCACATCCCTCAAGAAAAAAAATTTATACAAGTAAAACAATTGTTCATCTTTGTGATGCTATTATTCTCTAAAGGAGATACTCTTAGATAATTCCCTTGGCGATCCGGGTTGTTGGAATAGATCCTCAGTACCCCTTGCTTGTCGTTTGAGGCGACTAAATGGGGCGGTCCTTCTGATGAGACTGCAAAAACCGAGGTCCCGTGTCACAGCAGGTTTAGCACGTAAAAGACCCCCCACCCCCCGCTCAAAGGCCATAAGTACTGAGCATAGGCCTAAATTTTGCAGCCCTTTACCGGCAATGGTGACGTCTCTATATGAGTGAAAGATTCTCGAGTGGGACGTTAAACAATATTTAATCAATCAATCAACTCCTAGATTATGGTCGAATTCGTTCTTTTTGAACTGTTTTCAATCATTATACTTGACAACATTCTTTGCGACACACATTGAATCGTTCTACATTTCATCTCGTTGTAAGAAGTTTTCCTCTCACGTTTGTTAAGGAGTTGTCAAATTTTAATTCATCAGGGATATTTCAGAAAGTGTAACAAAAATTATATCCCTTGTTACTCAGCGTCTCTTCTTCAAAGTAGGTTCATTTTAGTTCGGACGAGAGTTGAATACGTAGATGTACTTTATGTATGGTGCTGCCGCGGATCTAGAAGGAATGTTGAGATCGCGACACTTCCACAGGTTGAAAATGTTTAACAAAAATCATTTGGGGGTCTTCTCCCTCATTTTGGCGGATCCTTTCCCCATTTAACATGTTCAGGATCCACCCCTGTGATGTAACCAGAAAAAAGAATAAAATTTGTAATTAAATCAAATGCTTTATTTATTCAACGAGGATTACAAACAATCCTAGGGGTAGGAATATGCTCTACTCATTTATATTTGTAATTGTTTCCAATAACGTCGAAATATCGTACCAATTAGATATTTTTGATTTCTTTGTAGGTCGATTTTGTGCGGAATTTAGCAAAGGGGGAGCACGTGTTCAATCGCACTACTTAGTGGAATGTACGTCCTGTCCGTTTATATATAACTCTAAGGAAAGTTATAAGTGTGAGTATTTGAAGTAATAAACAAGTTGCTACTCGTACGTTAAAAAAAATACTGCAATATGTTGGCCAAATTTAAGTGCTTTTAACAGAGAATCAATATTCTAAGATAAAATAAATATATTTTAAAAAATATATCTTGAAACATGCAAGTGTTACATACATTTCGGGGGCCTCCGTGGCCGAGTGGTTAGAGCATCGGGCTCAAAATCACAAAGCCTCTCGCCTCTGTCGGCGCGCTTGTTCGAATCTCAGCCGTGGCGTTATGTGAGCAAATTTCCCAGTTTACTTGCGGAAGGTCGGTGGTCTCTTCCCAGGTACATTTGTATCTGGGTTCTCTCCTCCACCAAAAAAAACTGGCCATTTTCTCACGAATGTGAAACAATATACGAATAAATCTTTATAAATATTGTACGACTATTTTAACGGTTGAAAATATTCTGACTGAAATGAATGTAAAATGTAAATTTAGAAATAAATTTCGTTTTTGGAAATACATTCGGGCATTAACAGCAACGCTTTGCAGAAGTGTACTTTTCATGAAGCCTTATCGTGCTTTATGAAGTATGCTAGGGTAAGCGTCAAAGTTCATTTCCCTGTGGACTTTTCAAAAGTGAAATTTATTTCGCAAATGAATTTTATTGTTAGAACTGTATTGATATATAGGCCTAATGATTATTATGAATTTAAAAGAGTTATCCATTGTTTGTTGTTTTTCGCCACACTAAACAATATTTCAGTTATCTGGTTTCGACCAGTTTTTGTAAGTGGAAGAGAGAACCCAGATACAATGTCCAACCTTCCGAAAGTAAACTGGCAAAATTTCTCACATATATCGACGCGAGCGAGAATCGAACACGCGCCGACTAGAGGTGAGAGGCCTTGTGATTTTGAGCGCAATGCTCTAACCACTCGGCCACGGAGGCTCCATCCAATGATATAAATCTGGCAACAAAATATCTTAATCCAATGATATAAATCTGGCAAGGAAATATTGATAATGATGATGAAGACGATTTCAGATCAAGAGTGCTATGAAAACATCACAAGAGAGACAATCTTGGAAAAGAAGGTCATCCAGAATACCAAAGAGGGAGAAAAGTAAAATTATTATGATTATATACATACATACATACATATATTGTTTTACGTCCCGCTCGAGAATTTTTCACTCATATGGAGACGTCACTATTACCGGTGAAGGGCTGCAAAATTTAGACCTATGGCCTTTGAGCAGGGAGGGGTCTTTAACGTGCCACATCTGCTGTGACACGGGGCATCCGTATGATGATCTTAATTCAATATTAATATACATTTAGCAAAAGATATAAAAAAAACACTTTGTCATGAGAACTTTTTAATAATCTGTAAGTGATGCATGAAATTAGGTACCACTAAGATAATAAATGAAATACGTATTACAGGTATATTATACTTCGGGAAGAAAAGAGTGCACATGTTCACGGTTGTTATATCGAATTTTGAAAACTCGGTTGCCAAAGATTTTCAGTTTGTCTGTCTTTGCCCATTTCACATTTTGAACATATTCTAAAGAACACCTGGGTTATAATGAACATACTCCGTGGCCGAGTGGTTAGAGCACCGGGCTCAAAATCACAAAGACTCTCACCTCTGTCGGCGCGTGTTCGAATCTCGGCCGCGGCGTTATGTGAGCAAGTTTGCCAGTTTACTTGCGGAATGTCGGTGGTCTCTTCCCAGGTACATTGTATCTGGGTTCTCTCCTCCACCAACAAAAACTGGACGCCACCAGATAACTGAAAAATTGTTAAGTGTGGCGGAAAACAATAAATAAATAGATAAATAAATAAATATAATGAACATAGATCACAAACAGAACTCGTAGAGATACCGGTATGAGACATTTAAGACTCTTTGCAATACGAACAACTTCCAGGGGATGGTTAAATGTTAAATGCACGTTGTATATAAATGTACGTCCCTATTGATTTTTATTTATATATTCAAAAATGAAATGCTCAGATTCTTTGCATTTTGAGGTTATGATGGGAAGATCGGTATATTTACACATTAGATCACTACAAAACTTCATGAAGTAAATTACGCGAGCGGATTAAAGAATCTAGCACATATACGTGCGTTCACTGTATTTCCACTTTCTTTGTTTTTAGTGACGGTGAAGTAGGACATCGGATGGTGATTGCGTTAATGATATCAATACCTGCGACAATTATTGCAGTTTTCATTATCACTTACAAACGTCGAAAAGGAAAATTAAAGTCAAGGGATTCACAACACAGTACTTACGAGGAAAAAAGAAATACGCCCACCCTGTCGAAAGAAAGTCCAGGTACACTGTATATTGCTATTGTCAGTCTGTTCGTCCATTAAATTTTCCTGCCATTGTTTTAATTATTTCTATGACTTTAATTTATTTCAAAAAGTAGAAAAGTGTTCTTTTACATATGATTTAAGAGTTATTTCAATGTTAAATGTAGAATTTTTAAATGAACTATAAAGGAGCAAGAGGTGCAAAATGGGGTAGAAAACTAGAGTTGACCTATACCTTCTGGAAAACTGATTGAGTATAATTTTTTTCGAAGGGGGATTTGGTAATTTTTAATGCCAAGTAATTGTATTTTACTCTAGCACAGATATTTCGTATACATGGCTGATATATATATATATATATATATATATATCGACACTTTTTAATTTCCATTTCAGTTGACATGACGGATAGTATTGCACAACTTCCATTGAATCCAAATTTAATGATGTGCTTGCGCAAAATAGTTACCTCTGACACCGAGGGACCGGATGTGTTGAGTCAAAAAATTTATGAGTCAGAATTTCATGAGAAATATGTAAATTACCATTTAACACTAAATACTGAAATAATGAGCATCACTGGAAACTGGCGGGAAGACTTAGGAATCCAAGCCGCAGCAGATACATTTAGTATCAAAATATACGTTGTACAGACGCAACACGGTGAAACAAAGACAGTTGCTTTTCTTCCAAAAGATATCGATACAGATAAATGGATGAAATTAGCTTTAGGAAAGGAAAATCAATACAGACTTTTGTCAGGTGAGGGATTGCAGAATTTAAACTTACTTCTCCCATGTATCTAGTCGCACCTCTGGCATGTCCAGGAGTTCATGTTTGCCCTACACTAAGTTTCGTATTCTTTATAGGAATTATGAGGTTGATGACTGTTCGCTATCTTTACCTTTTGCTCTATATTAGGAAGCTGTCTTATAAATTTGAACTTTTCTGGCCTAGTGGTTCTAAAGATGAGGATTTGTCTTATATATTCGCAAGTAAAACGTTGATTTCCTATTGTGGCTCCATCTTAGGCACGCGGGTCATGATTTTATCAAACATTAATCTGCACTATGTCATAAAGCTTCCAAGTGAATTTGAACTTTTCTGGTACAGTGGTCCTGAGAAGATTTCTTTATGACCAGACCCTATTTTTACAGTTTGTGATTATCTCCCCTTTGAAGAGGTCACTGAACAAATTTACATTCTCTTCATTCAAGGACGATTTGTATGAAGTTTGATTGAAACTGGCGAGCTGGTTCTGGAGAAGATTTTTAAATTTGTCGGTATTTTTTGCTATTTTGCTATCATGCTATCATCTCCCCTTGGAGAAGGGCGCTGTACTTCGTTTGAACAAGTTTGAATCCCTTTCACACTAGGACCTTTTTTGCCAAGTTTGGTTTAAAATGACCCAGTGGTTCTGGATAAGAAGTCGAAAATGTGAAACGTTTATAGAGACACGGACAAACAGGTGATTAGAAATATTCATTTGAGTTTTCAGCTCAGGTGAGCTAAAAATGAACAGCTTTTTACTTCTCTGTAGGTACATGCATATATTTCTCGTTTGTGTAATTAAACACGTTCTTGTTTATAAAAACAAAACAAAATCTGTACTTTACTGGAAGCGATAAGAAACAGTATCTTGAGAAAACACTCTCGAGAATTTATTGCATTCTGTTGATAATAGCTTTTTGATTTGAAGTAGCATGTATTCTTGTGCATATTTACAGAATATATTTCTACAAATGAAGAAGATACATCACTAACTTATGACGAGGTATTTGACGTAAATCAATTCGAAAAAGGTAATCAGTTACTGTTCATCCAGTTATTCTCATTTTCAATACTGTTGGCATTGGTATGATACTGTTTATGTTTTTATATTTCAAACATTCGTACCATTATGCATGCGAAGTACCAAGTGCTGAGAAGGGGAATGATATTATCTATAACGTTCTTCGTTTATTTTTGTTTTGTTTTTGTTTTTCTTCATTGTACAATTTATTTTTCTAAAAAAAAAAAAAAATACTTGAATGTAATCTTGATATATTTTTAAATGCGACGCTTCAGATAAAGCTGATTTGGATGAGGATACTTCAGAAGTTTGTGTTCGTGTACATATATATGGTAACACGTGTTATCCACTTGATAAGGATTTGTTGACCATCGAAAATGGATAAACCAAAAAAGACGTATTTTGCAAAATTCAGAGGTAATGGTAAGTACACATGATATATAAATCATAATTCATCATTAAAGAATATCATTCATATATATATATATATATATATATATATATATATATATCTCTGTGTGTGTATGTGTGTATTATATCGTATATAATTAATGGCCGTTTACATCGGATTTCATTAATCAAGTTGCATTATGGCAACTACTGTATGTAAAGAAAAAAGGGGACGAGTGCGTATGTTTTATTTGTAGGACGCACATTTCTTTAAGAAGGGAAGTTATTACCAAAAACTTCAAAGTTATTGAATTTCTTATGTCTAATATGCAATGATACTGAATAAGACCTTATATTGTGTGTAGTGTGGGGAAAGCCGCATCAGAAGATAATTTGTGTGCATATTCTCCCTTTATTTCAAATAAATATAAAACATCTAGTGGATAGAAAAAAATCGAGCGATGACTTTAATCAGTAGTTATTTGAGAGGAAAATGTTGCTTATATTTCAGTCATAACTGGTTGTGTTCATATTTCTACTTTTCACAAATAGAAAAGACCTGACACATAATATTCCCTATGACTGTAAACTTATCTCAGAAAAGCATAACAAAACAAATAAAATATGATTTGAAATTTAATATGACAGATATAGCCAAATATTATGGGCATGCCTCTTTTGAATTAAATGAGTACAAATCAAATATCAACATGGACAATGAGCCGCCAAACATAGAGCATGTACAAAAAACAAATACATATACAACACACATACATATAGCTACACATACAAAAGTGGAGCTAAACAAATCATCAACAGTCACAGTTCAAATACAAAAGTTCAAAGTTCGCTGACTTTACAAATGCAAAGATTAAAGATCACTGTTTAGGATAAAGTTCAATATTAGAAAGCAATGACCCTGGGAGGTGCAGATATCAAAGCTGAATATCAACGAAATTGCAAGATACTTACAACATGAGCTGCACACTTTCGTCGATAAAAACCTCCAATTCAAATTGAATTGCATGTGATAATAAAGTAGTTTAGTAAGAACTCAGTATTATAATTTAAAGTTTTTGTTAAACTATGAAACAGCAACGAAAGGCATGTCGTCACAATGTTTTCGTACTTTTGTGTACAATTTTGTTCCCTTCAAGTATATTTCTTTATCTATTTTCTTTGACAGCTTGGGATTTGCAATATTGTTTGTCAACGTTCAACTATTATGGATCAGGATAAGAAAGCCAACCTACAATTACTTACAGTTAACTGTTAAGGCCTTGGTGACATTACTAAAAGAGATAATGTTCCTAAAAATGTAAAATCTAAGAATTGCAATGTGTATTATCCTTAATAAGATGAGCTGACTGAAATAAAATATTTGAACTTCGCTTCAAAATAACTCGGGAATTTAAACTTCCCTGGCTTCAATTTCAAATATTACACAGAATTATCAATACAAACCTTTACATTTTCAGATTAAAGTTAATTGATTCTCCACTATGTATTTTTTGTAAATGTTATGTAGAAACAATTGATCACTTATTTGTTGAATGTTGTTAAGTAAACGTTCTGTGGTTTAGTTTCAAGAATGGATTTTAGAAAAATTCGATATTCATTGTAGTTTTGATAGATTAGGAAGACTATTTGGTGAATACGAAAACAAGAATGTTTATGAATTACAAAATCTATTAATAGTTGTTGAGAAACAATTTATTTTTGCTAGCAAATATAAAATATTCCAAAATTAAGTGTTGATGCCCATATGAAGGTGATCATCGAAAGAATTTTTATAGAAAGGTTTTTGTTGTTATAAAGCTGTTGATATGTGGAATATGAAAGGCATTGGTAAAACATGTGATGCACTGTAAATAATATATGTTCTCTTTTTGGGGTTTGTATTTTCTATTGATGAGTTGTGGTTCTTTTTCTTTTTTACTGACCCCACTTTTCTCATTATAAACTTTTACATTGTATGGCGATACCAATAAATTTACTGTCGCAACGAGGAGAGTTGTTATAAAATGTGATCTCTCTCTCTCTCTCTCTCTCTCTCTCTCTATATATATATATATATATATATATATATTCTGTCCTGGAGACAGAAGTATAACCTTTATTGTAAATAGTAAGAAGCTGATGTGTACAAAACAAAATCACAAGAAAATGTTCGTCGTAACATACACAGTTACACAATGAACAATAAACTTGTGCCACTTATGGCATTAACTGCGTTCCATACTTTATTTATCTCATTGAGGGGGTGGTTATATTACAACATTTCAACAAATGTGTCTAAATGCATCATCAAAAATCAATAAAATGCACACTAAAATATAAAAGCAATAGATTCAATCAAATGCATTTTGCCTGAAAGTCATTAAATTTTGGTACAGCAACCACGTGTTCTCTAAGCATAACTGGGATGTTACATCTTAATTTCCAGAGTGTTTGTTAAACAATTTAAAGCAACATATAAGATATATTTACACAATGACATCATGAATGATCTTGAATAAGAAAATACAATAAGTGCTTGCACTGTAGTAGGCCACAGCATGTGCCTCAACGGCTAAGAATTAAACATGGCTGCTTCGCCAAATACAGTAACGATAACTCTCATTAATCATAGTCAGTTCTACAAAGAACGGTAACTCTTACAAAAACACATAATCATTACAATATATATATATATAGTGACGTCTCTAAATGAGTGATTATTAATTGATTATATATTGTTTAACGTCCCTCTCGAGAATTTTTTACTCTTGGAGACGTCACCATTGCCAGTGAAGGGCTGCAAAATTTAGGACTGTGCTCGGCGCTTATGGCCTTTGAGCAAGGACTGTTCTTTTACGTCCTACACCTTCTGTGACACGGGACCTCGGTTTTTGCGGTCTCATCCGAAGGACCGCCCCATTTAGTCGCGTCTTACAAAAAACAAGGGGAGCTGAGGATCTATTCTAACAGCCCGGATCCCCACTGGACTATATGAGAGAAAAATTCACGAGCGGGATGTTAAATAATATATGGATTTATTATATATTGTTTAACGTCCCGCTCGAGAATTTTTCAGTCATACGGAGATGTCACCATTGCTGGCAAAGGGCTGCAAAATTTAGGCCTGTGCTCGGCGCTTATGGCCTTTGAGCAGGGAGGGATCTTTAATGTGTCACACCTGCTGTCACACGGGACCTCGGTTTTTGCGGTCTCATCCGAAGGACCGCCCCATTTAGTCGCCTCTTACGAGAAGCAAGTGGTACTGAGGATCTATTGTAACAACCCGGATCGGCACGGGGCTTATATAATATATAATCATCAATCAAAATCCATGGTCAATATATACTTTGCCAGTACAAACGTTCATTACGTTAAATGTTGTCTGATGTCTTTCATATCTATTGTTAGATCGCTTCTGGCACATTGTTTACCTGATCAAGATATAGGGCTCGCGGCGGGTGTGACAGGTCGACAGGGGGTACTCCTCTTAGGCACCTTATTCCACCTCTGGTATGTCCATGGTCCTGTGTTTGACCATCTCGTTGATTTTTACTTTCTATATTGTAAGATTAAGCATTCCGTTACCTTAGCCTTTTCTTTTTCTTACAATTAGAGAAATTTCAAAAGATATGATGTGTTTTAAGTTCATGTAGTACAACGTTTTGAATAATTTGATGATTTTGATTGATATTAAACTTAAAATGAATTCGAAAATGTTTTCAGCATTGCAAATCTCTTTTTAGGTCAATGGATAAACTAAAGTGGCCGATTGCAATTGATGTGCGTCCGTCGTCGTTCGACATGCGTTGTCCCTCGTGTGTTAACAACTGAATATTTCAACTTCTTGATAACTACCATTCCATTTCAAATTTGATTTGAAAAATATATGAAAAAAGATGAACATGAATTATAAATCTAAGGACTCCTGCACCCCGAGGGCCTTAGAGGCGGGACAAAAACTGCCAAAACTTGACAAATTTTCAAAAATCTTCTTTAGAACTGTCAATGAACATGCTATTTTGTAATTTTCATCGACAAAAGCGAAAGCTTTCTTTTTGTTAATAAATAGCGCGCACTCTTTTCAAATATAGTATATGATTTTGTTTATAAGACGTAACAGTTCACTAAAGTGCAATATGCAAATAATAATATAATTCCGTACAGAAAGTACATTCAATCTATCTCAATTTGCAACCGGAAGTCAGAACCAAAAAAAAATAACCTTGTATACCTAACCCGATCGAATGTTTGTTGACTAGGTATAATGCAACACATATCGTACAAAACATTTTCCTACATTCAAATGCAATAAATTGATTGATTGATTTTATTTGTTTATCGTTCCACTTGAATATTTTTCATTAATATGGAGATGTGGTCATTGTAGGTGAAGGGATGCAAAATTTAGCCCATTTAGTCGCTTCTTACGAGAAGCAAGTTGTTCTGAAGATCTATTATAAATCTGATCCCAGCGGGATTCAAATATTATATATATATATATATATATCGAGTGGTTAGAGCATCACTCTCAAAATCCAAGACATCTCGCGTCTAGTTGGCTCGGGTTTGATTCTCGCTCTCGCCGATATATATGAGGAAGTTTGCCAGTATACTTCTGGAAGGTCGCTAGTCGCTTCCCGCGTTCATTGGATCTGGGAACTCCCTTCCACCAATAAAATACTGGACGTCACAAGATAACTGAAAAATTGTTGGGTTTCGCGGAAAAGAACAAGCAATCAATCTTATTAACAATATTGTTTATTTCTTAAATATTTTCATTACAGTCAAAATCTTTGAGCTATCCACTGTTTGACTGGTTTTTCTGAATCATTTGATCACTTGACCAACCAAGTTGATAATGCTGTAACCACTCGGCCACGAAGGCTCTCATTGTTAATAAGAGGTTATGTATTGATTATGATAGCATTTTTTTTTTTTAAAATCGTCTTTACCTAGTTAAACATAACATGATTGCTCAGATGAAAAGTAGTTCCATAGGGTTACGTCAGGAATAAACTTTGATTCACACAAAATAGAATGGTTTTGATATTTATTAGATTTATCTAGGGAAATAATTTGCAAACGTAAACACTTTGAAGATATGGAAGATGAATCTAAATATAAGTTAATAATCCAAAATTATTTGTGATATGAAAATTAAAATTCGTCAAACTCTATTTCTTGAAAAGGAGTAATATAAGGGGAGTTATTTCAAGTTAGTTAGCAGTAGGATATCATGCCTGGAGACCGAGGTCCTGAACATCCTCATAATGATCATTCGTCATGTCTAAATGGGATTCCATTTGTTCTGCTTTTAAAATTATGTACGACAACAGATACATAATAATGATGATAAACAACAATACAGAAAAAGCAATTAGTACAATCTGCAAAGGCGAAACGACATTGGAGGTGACTTTGTCCACTTGATTCTTGGGCGGTGTGTACACATCGGAAATGAATGAATTTGTGTTGACTTCACCTTTACCAGTTGTTGTAATGAATTTGTCTAAAGTGGTCAAATCTGAAAAAAAGAAATGCTTAACAGGAACAGATATATTCTATATTCATGATTCGTGATAGGGTATCCCAATTCAGAAAGAATAGATGTTTCATTTTCACAGTTTGTGTTAATATTAAAGATTGTATTTACTAATAGGAAAAAAACACAATGGAGGAAAATTATATAAAATAAATCTGTTGAAAATGAAGCAAAATATAAAAGCAATTTTGTTAGTCTATGTCCCATGTGCGTATTGCTTGTATTTCATCATTTTCGTGCACATATTTTTTTTTTCAGAAACACAAATATCGGTTAACTTTAGGAGTTGATATGAAATCGCTTAAAGCTAATAGGTTGCTATTTTTTCGTTATGAGGGAATAACTTCTAAAGTTTCATCACATTTATCCAATTTGTCATAACTTTGTATTTCATTTGAAAGGAAACTGCACAAGGCCAAAACCTTGCAATGTTGGAAATGATGAACTACCTGTCACATCTCAATTTGTTTTAAACATGATATTTTCTATTAAGCAATCTGTATGAAAATAAAAACATTCTATACATATTCTTTCATGTATTACAAAAATCAAAGGAATGGCGCGGTCATTATTCCTCGATATACCTTAATACGTGATAGCTAATTACTAATATCACTTGCAAAACAGGCACCAGGGGCATGGATTATGATCATTCCACCCTCAACGCCACAACCACCTTATCAGTATATATTTTTTTCTGACCTGAATAGACACACTAATTTTTTTCTAATTATATTTTGTAAATAACCCAGACATGTTATTTTTAATCTCTGCCACGTACATGTATTAGGAAAATTTATGTTATCAGTGATTATAAGAAGAGAAGATATGCAACTCTTTTCACGTCGTCTGCCTCACCTGGTCCAAACTTCGCCTGATTTTCACTCACAGCAAGTCAAAACATTGGATGTGCATATATCAATGCACTAGTTAGACATTCTTCTTTATTTTTGTGCTTCCGTTATATTTTTAAAACTCGGATATATTTAATTACATCAATCAAATCACTCACAAACAAAAACGATTTCGTTGCTGTGCTGATGCACAGCAACGAAGTTGACTCTGATTGTAAGTGAAAGGAACGATAACCCAAACTACTGTTCCAAATGACGTTAAGCACACGATGTCGCCCAAAGCTTCCGATGGAGAATTCTCGAATTTGCTTAATTTCAACAAAAGCGCAGTCCTCTCAAAGCATGGAGAGTTTTGTATGCTTATTTTATTCTGATGGATGATCAAAGAATTCTTCCTTGGCGTATTATGATTTTCTTGTCATCTTTTTTTTAAATGCACTTTTTATAAGATTGAATATCAGAGCCAAATTATCTCCAGGAGACGATCCAAGAATTGACGTTAGCCCGGGGAAGGCGGGGGCACAATTTCATAAGGATGGAGCCCAGGGGTTAAGCTGTCGGAAGCTCCTGGATCTTACATAATTTTATAAGATTTGAAATATGCAGACCTCTTATGTAGTCATATAGCAGTAGTATAACGCGCCCGCTGGGGGGGGGGGGGTGTTCAACTGATTGCACTTTTTCGATAGCTGGAATCAACTGATTGCACGTTTGAGTTCGGGTCGATAGGGAGGTCAAGCAAGTGCACTTTTGAGGTCAAGTGAGTGGATTCTAGAGCAGCGTTAAACCTCTGTTTATTCCATAGCATTTCCTTAAAAAATCGATAAGAGAGAATATGTGTTTGACTTCATGTTATTTCGTAAAAAAATCCATAAAGATATGTCTTGATCCTGTAATATTGTGTGTTTTTCCAATATTTTGTTTTTATGAAAAAGAATAAAGTTTACACTCTGTGAAAACAGTTTTAACACAGTGTTGAAGTGCACGGTTTTTAAGGAACATTGTTTGCTAAGATTTCACACGGTGTTCGCAGAGTTTAACAGTCACTCTGCTTAGTCTACTGTACCAAGATTGTCCGTGAAATTGTCTGGGAAATCTGGATGTAACATCTAGCTTAGAGTATTATGTTAGTATTATGTTGACGTTTCGCTTCTTGGATAATAGGGTATTTTCTGAAAGTCGGATAAATAGGAAATCAAAATACTGGCGATCACCAAATATCTGGCAAAATCGATAAAACCGAGAGTGCTATGACGTCATAATTATTACATAGTAATCCTCGGTGTTTAATCTTTAGTGGAAAGATGTGTTATTAATCTTATGATGCGTTTAATAATCCTGTGTGTTTTATTCGATGTGTTAATAGTCCTCAGTGTTTAACTCCTTGGTGTTATGAGTACGTTTTTAAGTTTAATTTTAAAATAAGCACATAGTGTAGTCAGCAGTCACCGTTTGTTTAGATTTCACAATGTACAGTTTTTAAAGCAATATAAGCTGCCAAAATTGCATTTTTTTATAGTGGCATTAAAAGAGGTTAAATGAACGTTGATATGATTGGAAAAAAGAACTGCATCGAATTTCCTCTCTTATGCATCGATTACACACCTTTACGTGATGAAAAATATATTCCTCGACATTCCGTTTAACCCTAACAATGGCAGCTGATTAATCGTCGGCTACAATCCCGAAGATAACCGATGTTGACACGAATGATTCTGATGCTGATCGGGGTGGATCGGGTTGTATCCGGGTCATTAAAATATGGACGGCGAGATAAGATAAAATTCTAGTTACCATCATTATTTTGGCATTGTTAACGATGTTATATGTTTTAAAGTTATGATAGTATGTTTTTTAGTTATGATAGTTTTAAGGGATCGCTCGAAACATTACGCAAAATTCCAAAGTCGGCTTTCTCCCTCGCTTCGAAGCTTTCGTGTCAGACATCTTTCGTGCTTACCGGAAATATTGCGCTTACGCATTTGATATTGCCGAATGAGTTCAACTTTAGGTCATTGCATACGGAAATAATGTCGGGAAAATTAAGGTACGGGAAGACTTAATTTCAACTGTCGAACATTTTTGCATTTAATGCAAAAAATACAACATGTCAAAAGTTTAATCGATAAAATCAGGTATTAGAAGGTAGATGTTTACAAAATTTTCGATTAAATTTTAGGACCCTAAAATAACAATTTTGACAGCTTATATTGCTTTAAAAGTCACTCTGCTCAGTTTCCTACGGGGTTGCTTATGTACCGAGACTCGCGGGAATCAGGGCCAGCTGTAACATCTAACTTTGTGCATTATATTGAGCGGGAGTGGACCGGAAGCCCTCCACACAGGTGCCTGTTCGTTTACGTGATTGAGATATAGGGGTCAAGACGGATGTTACCGGTAGACATATACAGTCCCACCCTTTCAAGAACGAATATTAACCATCACCACACACACATACAGATATATATATGGGCTTTTTTTGTATGTTTGTTTGTTTATAGCCGCCTGAGCAATTTTTCAGCTATCCGGCGGCTGTCACCATTACCGGTGACAGGGCTGCAAATTTAGGCCTATGCTCGGCACTCAGGGCCTTTGAGCAGGGAGGGATCTTTATCGTGCAACACCTACTGCGACACGGGACCTCGGTTTATACGGTCTCATCCGAAAGACCGGCACCCACGTCCCACAGTGGGATTCGAACCCCCGACTCAAGGATCATCAGATCTTTGAGCCCGACGCTCTAACCACTGCGCCACGCGGGCGGCTATATATATATATATATATATATATATATATATATATATATATTCAATGTTGTAGGGACCTCCGTGGCCGAGTGGTTAGAGCATTGCCCTTAAAATCACAAGGCCTCTCACCTCTAGTCGGCGCGGGTTCGATTCTCGCTTGCGCCGATATATGTGAGAAAGTTTGCCAGTTTACGTTCGGAAGGTCGGTGGTCTCTTCTACTTACATTACCCACAAAGTAGATGTATGCCTCCCAGATTTTGCAGACACCTCTGCCGAATTTGAGAATCCAGCTCAAAAAACAAAGCATCATCTAATCGCAAGGATACATCCAAACAAATGATGGTCCAAATCTTCTGAACCGTTTAGGAAACAAATGTTCGTCATCATTTGATATCGAAAATATCGAAATCAGCAAAGACAAAATCTTCAAAATTAGATGTTGCGTATGGGGTGTTGATTTACTATTCCTCACGGGGTGAAGGCGTCGGTTTTATTGACATATACATTATCGGTTCTACTTCAAGATTAAAAGAACATTAAGTTGGACTCAGTATATAGAGAACTGGAGTCCATCCTCTCCATGATCAGCGACAGCTGCTTCGTCATAAAGTAGGATCTCCCTGATGAGGACCTCACTCACCAAAATCATATTCAACAGTTTTGGATGACAACCGATGTTGGGGAGTATCTTGAACAGGCCTCACGGCTGACAAGATCAAATGTCTTGGTCAGATCTATGAAGGCGATGCACAGGGACTCGTTGTTCTTTACATTTTTACGCTGTCGCAAGGAGAATATGTTTATGGTCGATCTTTTGGCGCGAAATCCACACTGGCTTTCATGGTGTACACGGACACTGTCTGCTAATTTCTATAAAAGCGATAACAGGACTCGTGCAAAAGCTTTACCGACGGTGCTGTGTAGTTGTTACAGTCACCCATTTCACCTTTTTTATATAAGGCAGTGATTTGTGCATGTTCAAACCTTGTGGTACAACACATTCCTTTAAACTCTGACAGTGAACCTCATGTAATAGGGTAGTCTTGCAGTGCTTTAGCAATTCTGGTGGGATACCGTCACTTCCTAGTGTCTTGCCAAGTGCCAAACTATCAATCGCCTTGCCAAGTTTCTCCATTGTTGGTGCAGCATCCAGTTTCTTCATAACTGGTAAGCTGTCATTAGCATCCAAAGCAGAGTCGGACACAAACGTCTGTCTGGAGTATAGCTGTAGAGAGTATTCCACCCATATCTCCATTTGTTTGTGTCAGAGATTGTCTCACCCGATGTGATGTTGAGAGGGGCGTTTTGCATTTGGTTGCACTAAGTGTTTTTCTTAATGTCATCGTACATGCCTCGTATATTCGCAAATTCAGCCACTCTTTGGATGTCGTCACTTAACTACTGTCAATATTCGTAGGCACATTTCCTGGCTGCACATTTTGCTTTGCTTCGGGCTGACCTAAGAATCTAACTTTGTAGTTTTTTTTGTTGAAAACTTGGAATTTGCTTGTAGTTTTCAAATGCAGCAGTTTTTGCTTCTAGGGCGGGGATCATATTTGCCATCTTAGCCGCAAACCAATCCTGTAACTTTTGACGCGCCCACCCAAAAGGTTTGTATGACTGTTCTGTGCATGATGTTCTTGAGCACTGTCATTTTTCTGTCACAGTGTTGCCCAACTCTGTGAAACTGAACTCCTTCTCAAAAGTCTACTTGGTCTCTTTAAGGCATTGTCCTTGTGCTGATTCGAGGATGTCTCGTTTGAATGCGTGGGGAATCTTCTTAGGATGCATCCTAATTTTGTAGCACACTAGGGAATGAATGGTCTGTATCTGAGTAAGCGATATAGTAGAAGTGTGTGAGCAGAACATTTCTAAGGGCGGGGCGTCTGGTTATGACGAGGTCAAGTTGGTGTCAGCGTTTAGAGCGTGGAAGCATCTAGGATATTTATGTTGGGACTTAGTACGAAAATAGGAATTTGTTACGCACGTGTTGTTGTTAGTGCAGAATTCATGAGGCCTTGTCTATTTTCGTTCATTTTTCCTTCTCCAAAATGATCAAGACAGATAGGCAAGGATTCATTGTCAACACCCCCTATAGTGTTGGAGTCAACAGAATGAGCTGTTCATCGCTTGGGGCTGCTACTGAAAAGGCTATTAAGTTTCTCATAGAACTGATCCTTGTCGTTTACAGGTGGTAACATGGTTTTCAGTGGTGTCCAGGCCAATGGTGAGAAGCCTCTACTTTTCATTGCTGCCAGGTTCTATCATACTCAGTAAGGTGTTTTTACAGTGAAGCCAACTCCATGTTCTGTGCGTTCATCTACGCTTTTCCCCTTTCAGAATGTTTATTCCTTCTCATTCAGAGTACCAGGATATACTAAGCGCGTTTCCTGCAGAGTAGCGATATCAATACACAGTAGTCTCTGCTTGTTGTTTATAATGACTGGCTTCCTGGAGTCGTTGATCTCCTGGAGGTCTGAACATCAGTTTCCTGACACTCCAAGGTCCCAGTCTTAGAGCTGGTCTTTTCACTTTTTTTCTTTTGATGCCAGGTATAATGTTATCGAGCCACTAATCGGATTTCCTCCTTTCCCCGTATATCCCAGTGAGAAAGATGGACAGTGACGAAGCAGCACCCTACTGGCTGGCGCTGCGCATCTTAGCCGGGCGGTACTTGCTCAATGAGATTAAAAGGTCTCTCCGCCGTCGGATGCTGCCTTTGGCGCTACAACTTACGCCAATTTTAGCGTTGACTTATAACCGATAACTGCTGCATCCGGTGTTTTGCCTTCATGAAGGCCACGCTCAATTGAAGATGGGGTGTCCTCTCCAAATTGAATACTAGTCCGGGCATTGTGATATGGAGAATAAACTGTTGCCCATGCAGCATGCTCCCCATCTCCACATCACCGATGGATCCAAAGGAACAGCGGGATCGTTACAGTTTAATACCGACGCCGCCGCAGGAGCTTCCAAAACACGACGGAAGTCAACAAGGAACTACCATAGGAGTTCCGACTCCGTATTTGTCCGAGGTTTACCCCTTATCTTTTCTTGTGAATAAATGTACCCGCAAAGTAGCGGGGGTTTGATTTTGGAGTGGCTTTCTCCTAAATGGACTGTCTGACAACGCCCCAGCTCCACCTACTCGGGGTTGAAATCGGAGTTGTCCTTCTCCTAGGTGGACAACACTCTCAATTCTCTCAGGCTGACAAGGTGCAACTTTCCACCTTGCGCCTTAAGCAGTAAGGAATTGTTTAATTGTGTATACCATGTCAATCTATTACCTATTTCTTAAAGATAAGTTATAGAATAAAATAGAAAAATAGCATAAACCCCAAGAATTATCGTTATATGTGGAGTTCTATGTTTATTTCTAAGTTTATGACTTTTGAGAGTACTTCTCTTTTTTATTGTGGAATAATTCTCAGTCCCAGAAGCATGTGATATATATCTACATAAAATCAAGCCCATCAGTATTTTCAGTGCTTTGATTAAAAATGCATGTATTCTGGATTAGAGTAGGTCCTCATTACCCCTTGATTGTCGTAAAAGGCGACTAAATGGGTCGAACCTTCGGATGAGACGGCAAAAATCGAGGTCCCATGTCATAGCAGATAGGAGGTGAGGCACGATGAAGATTCCTTCCTGCTCAAAGGCCATATGCATTAATCATAGACCGAATTTTGTAGCCTTTCTCCGTCAATGTTGACGTCTCCATATGAGAGAAAAATTATTGAGAGAGACGTTAACTCTCTCTCTCTCTCTGTATATATATATATATATATATATATATATATACATATACATACATGCATGAATGCTTATATATTTACACACACACACACACACACACACACACACACACACACACACATATATATATATATATATATATATATATATATGTTCAAGAACTATTCGTAATTTTATTATAAAAACCATCTCGTTCATCAAAGTGATTTTAAATTGCTATACTCCGTATATATATCTTGTTTTACACAGTGTGAACGCTGCATATTCTGTTTTATATTGATTTAAAGTTATGAAATTTAATCAGTGGGATTCAAAGTACTCCCAATTTAATGAAAAGACATTACAAAATTACAATTTTATTTCTTTGTTGCTTTTTCATAACATGTTAATTCTTCGTACAAATAATTTTTGTAACATGAATTTCTTACATGCAGCCCTTCAAAATGTATATCTACTTCTCAACACAATGTTAGTCTGCTTCAAGACCCCTTCGATAAGGTTAAAAAACTCAAGCTAGAGGGAACAAACGCTGCTGTTATTAATTACAATTATCTTTGCCAGTAAACAAATCGACTTTCTGTACTTTTTATACAGTTCTTCAACCAAAATAATAAAACAAGTAGCGGTAATTTAATTGATCAATTCTTAATCATAAAACTTTTCAGTTAAAGACCCCAAAAGAATACTTTAGTGTGCATTAATCACTCAAAGAATGTTATGGTTTGGGTGTATTTCTTTAGCATTGAAATCAATGTCGACACATTTTGTGCATTTACCTACAAAATTTCCCATGCATTATAATACAAAATGATCACCCTAGGAGAACTAAAATGCGGGTATCATATTATCTAAAAACTAAGCCCAGAATGTTACAGAAAGAGACTTGTTAAAGGAATGTATAAGACCTAAAAGTAACTTTTAGTAACTGTAGTGTAACATAGAACAATGTTTTATATAGACTCGCATTTTTTATCTGGAAAGGAAACGCTTTACAGCAAACTCAATTGCGCTATGAACGGAAGATCTCATTAGTTTTCAACAAGCTTAGAATTCCTCATTGAATTATCCTTTTTATCCAATATATAGACTAATAATTGTTCAAAATATGTCTTGTAACAAAATAAACACTTGTTAACGGATTATATGAAAACGTTTTATGAGTAAGTTTTACCTTTGTGAACACACCCTGTTTTGAAATCATACTGGTCTCTACTTTCATTAGAACTGCACTTCATATTACACTGCATTCCATAGTAAGGATATTGACATTTGATTTCGCACAATCTGCCAGTGTATCCTGCTGTACAATCTAATAATTATGGAATAAATATGTTGAGGAAACATAAAAACTATAATTAAAGAATATATAGATGAAAATAGATCAACAAGATGAAACAATGCTAGACAACGTGCGGAACTACTTAAAATAAAAGATAATGCTAGACAACGTGCGCAACTCCTTAAAATAAAAGACAATACGAGACAACGTGCACAACTCCTTAAAGTAAAAAACCAATGCTAGACAACGTTCGCAACTCCTTAAAATAAAAGACAATGCGAGACAACGTGCACAACTCCTTAAAGTTAAAAAGAATGCTAGACAACGTGCGCAACTCCTTAAAGTAAACAAAACAATGCTAGACAACGTGCGCAACTCCTTGAAGTGAAAAACAATGCTAGACAACGTGCGCAACTCCTTAAAGTAAAACACAATGCTAGACAACGTGCGCAACTCCTTAAAGTTAAAGACAAGATGTACCGAGGAAACTTTAAAAATCTTCCTCCTTATGAACTTTTGTTCCTTGTTTTTCATTTTTGTTGACAAAACAAGTGAAGATAGCCAAACAGTGACTACACAGTCTCGTAAATCATCGAAAAACTTTTTTAAAAAAATAGAAAGGGAGACACGGATTCCTGGACGCACCAGAGGTGGAAACATGTGATTAGGAGAAGAAAACATCCCTATTCTACAGGTATTCCCCGACGTAAGTTCGATAAAATAAAATGAACATTAAATTATATTTAGCATGAACGATGAAATTAGAAATCAAACAAAGCAGCCAAACAGGGACTTGAGTGAAATGTTGTTATCAAAGACATGATTACGTGGCGAACTCTTAAGAAATAGAAAGTGACACGACTTGAAAATAAAGGTCAAAACGTAAAGCCGAAGCAATACAATGTTTGTATGACTAGAAAATCCAAGGTTAGGAACTCAAGGCAGAAACGAAATCTCACTTTCTTAGCATTGAACAAACTCATTTAAGGTGAGTCTACCAATAAAATAGAGTTAATCAATTAAAATGAGAAAGGAATTGGTGAAGGGAGAGAGGAAAAATGAAAGGAAAATAGGTATGCAGGTAGATAAATATGATGAAGTTGATTTTAACGATATAAATAATACTATGTTCTAGATACACTTTTGCGTAAAAGTGTCGGATCCAAAAAGTGGATATATGGTTTCAATAAAAATGAAAAAGGAAAGCATAAAGGACCAAACCGATATGTAGCACTAACAATTAGACACACCCCAGGGCTAACAAATCCCCCCAGAACAAACTCCACAAAAGAGCCAAAGCAACAACAAGCGACCAACCACGAAGTTGCACAAGGAATGCAAATGGAGAGAGAAGCCCATATACCGAATCCCGTAAACACCAGAGGTGGAATAAGATATATTGGGCAAATAAGCATCCTAGGGAAAACACGGACTTTGGCATTCCCAAGGTGGGATTTTGTACTTAAGGGGAATAAACATCCCTTGTTGACCGGTACACCAACTGTGAACCCTCGGTCATCGTAGCTCGGTGGTTAGAGCGTTCGCTTCATGACCAGGAGGTCATGAGCTCGAGCCACGTCAATTCTAAGACGTTAATATAAGTGGTGATTACTCCTTCGCCAAACGCTCAGCATTTAGAAGTGAGAATCACATGTCTTTCTGATATGACCTTGAAAACGGGTTTCCTGTTGCGGCAGGCGTTGGTACGTTAACGGAAACTCACTTCAACTGCCCTGTGCGTTAAGCAAAGGTCTAATTTTGTGGTACTTCACCTACAACTGATGGCGTCTCACTATGAGTGAAAAATTTCCAACGGGGCGCAACACAAACAATATATCTATCATTACAGGTGATAATGGTATAACATTGCTACTCAAATATTACATAATTTTCGGTCAATCTTGGGTCTCGTATGTGGTGGGAGAGCTCCTTAGCTATTGTTAGGTACGGTCTAGACAAAATATACAATATTCCTCTATTTTATCTAAACGTTTTCAATGAAAGCACTAATGTTATCATATTGATTTAGTACATGTATGCTAATATATGTAACTATTATTATTCAAAAGATAAAAATCAAAGATCATTAGATTATCGAATGTAATAAAGTATATGTTACCTGTACACGTTTTCAGTGTTTCGTTCCACACCTGATCTGAACAACACCCATTTTCTCTATTAAATCATCCAAACAAAATATTTCAAAAGTAGTATACATCAATTTATCATTGCACGATTTTGAATATCAACGACATTTTTTTTTCTGTATCAAGAACACTTTTTTGATATACCTGTTTTCACAAGATCGTCTACAATCTGTAACAAAGATATAAACTACTAGAACGAAAAGGCGGAGTGAACACATTTTTCTCGCATTTCGGAGAAAATTATAAAAATACAATTTTATGGAAAGCCAACAGGTTAAAAATTTTATGTCTGTAACTGTGTATTTGAAAGTACGTAATGCGCCATACGTTCAATGGAAATGTGGAATGTTAATGTAGAAATGTTCAATGTAAATACAAAAATGTTAAACATACATGTAGAAATGTTAAATGTAACTGACATTTGCGGTACATTTTATATTATGCAATGTCAGTCCACTGGGTTCATTATTTGTTCAATGTCAATTCAATATCTGTAAGCTTTAGTACCCTGCACTAATATAATAAGTACTGCAATTGTCAGTTACATTTAAAATTTCTACATTTATGTTTAATATTTTTATATTTACATTTAACATTACTGCATTTACTTTGAATGAATTGTGCATTAGTAGTTACAAATAGACAATAACAGGGATAAAGTCTTGAAACCCTTGGCGTTCCATACAATTTGATCTGTTTCGATCATTTCCTTCCTTATAAACTTAACATTGTATTTGCTTGTAAGGCACTTTATTACAACTGCATACTAAAATAACTTGGCATAACTCCACATTTAGTAATCACAGTTATACTACCCTTTCAAAAGATGAAATTTTTCAACATCATGCTTCAATTTGAATTACATTTAATATCCCAGTCAATGGAGTGGATAAATATGAGTTACCGTACCTACACTGGATCCCCAAACTCCATAAAAACCCTTACAATGATACGTTGCTGGATCAAGTAAATGCTGTAGTAAGCACCTATCTCTGCTCCTCACGGAAATATTGATAGTTGTGAAGGAGAAACTTCAAAAGTACTGTGCCACTACATATACCAGAAGTGGTGTAAATCAGATCTTTCGGTGAATTTGTTTCAAATTAAGTACATTAAAACGTATAATTTTACAACACTTTACACGATCGTGCCCCACGATAAATTAAAGGCTACACTTTTTCACATCATAGGTAGTTGCTTCGTCAACAAAAATCGTCAAAGGGAAAATTCATATCTAGTGATCGGTCAATCCAAAAACAATTTTGTTAAACACCACTTTAACTCCACTCACAAGTACTCGGAAGTTGATATTAAAAGGTGCTAGAGTTCAACATTGACAGTATCTTTGTAGTTTTTGGTGAACGGATCTTCTAACAGTATGTTGGAATTCCCATGGACACGAATTGTGTTCTTTTGTTAGCATACCTGTTTTTATACTCTTATGAAGCAGAATTCATTCAAAAGCTTCTACATGAGAAGAAAAATACCTCTTGCTGTGGCCTTTAATTCGACATTTAGACATATCGACGACGTTTTATTTATTGATATATTCGATATATACCAGTGAATTTGATATAAAATACACCACAGAGCCTTCCACATCTGCTTCGTACTGAGATATTTTACTGAAAATAGATGTTGGCGGCAAACTAACAACTCAACTTTACGACAAACAGGGCGGTTTTAATTTCTTCATCGTCAACTTCATTTATTCAATATTCCATCATCACCTGCATATGGTGTTTATATCTCCCGACTGAGTCGATACGCTGGGGTTTGTCCTGCATATGATCAGTTTTTCAGACTGAGACAGGCTACTGCCAAAGAAGTTGATGTTACAGGGATTTGTACAATCTCATCTAAAGTCAGCATTTCGCAAATTTTGCCATTATAACAATTTCATTTACAAGTACAACTTTCCTTTGGGTCAAATGCTGTATGATGTGTTTCGTACCAATTGTTAGGCCGTTCTTGGTACACAGATTACTCCGTTTACCCGATCGGCATGCTTACTCCTCCTAGGCACCTTATCCCACCTCTGGTTTTTCAAGGGTCCGTGTTTGCCCATCTCTCTGATTTGTATTTGCAATAGGAATTGCGACTTCTTGACCAGTAACCTGCCTCTTTTTAAAAAAAAAAAAAAAAAAATGATCAGATGCAGAACAAGCTCTTTAGAGATATAAGCACCATATGCAAATGATAGTGGAGTATTGTTACACAGATACGGGAAGTTATTCTCCGCATCCCTGGCAAATAATGCAGTAAATGATGTTTTTAGTTGTGATCGAACATCAAATTCCATTCCTTTTTTAAATGTAATACCCCATTTAGTCCTTTTCTTAATTTCTCTATGTTGTATGTATGTTTGGTGATACATTAATTGTGTATGTTGTAAAGCGCTTAGAGTAATATTTATAATGTTAGATAATGCGCTATATAAATGCCTTGTAATAATAATAATAATAATAATAGAATTTCCGGTTTGTGAAACATTACAGGCTGCAACGTACGTCTTCACATTTGTAGACATCAGATATTTCTTTATCAGATGTAAATTTAGCTTTAGTAAGGAGTGTCTTCAAATTTCGTGGTTATTTTCTATAGTAGATGGTGTTCTTTTATTAAATGAAGTTCTTTAGATTTCCTGATTCATGATGAATCGGGAAACAATTCTCGTTGTTTTGAAGATCTTAATTCTCGGATTATGTTTGATGAGAAAAGGTATTTCTGTAGGTATTTTGGTTTTAAGAAAAAATCTCTCTGTTAACTTTCCGAAATTCTGTGATTAATATTTGTTTTGTTTTTCAGATCACTTCAGTTATAAGATCACTGCGATACTTTTGGCGATGGAGACATTTACTGAGTTCTTTTAATCTTTCTTCGTAATTATAGTGCAAATCCCCCTGAGTAAGTTACATGTAAATGGTATTTTCCTTTTTGTATGTGATGGATGACAAGAGTTGAAAAGAAGATATTGGTGACTGTTTCTTTCCTTGCAAAATAAATTCGTTGAAATTGTGTTATTTTGCTTGATGATAAGTATGTCAAAACAAATAAAGAAAAAAAAAAAGAAATAAAAACGAAGTTCCTTTTGGCTGGTTTCGATGGTAAACTTAGTGTTTTCATGCAGTTTGTTGGGTAACAAATGTAATTTTTTGAATTCTCTGTTTTATTTTTCCCAGAAATTGTGAAAGCCGTCTAGACGTAATGTTTCCATAGGTGCATACTATAACTAGAAAAAAAATCCGAATGTTTTCTCAATAACGAAACAATATATAATCAATTGATAATTTTTCTCAATTTCGGTGTGCATTTTTTCTTCAAGAAAAGGCCGGTGTTATCAAGAATAATAACCATAGAATAATGATCGGGGGTCACTTTCGACCTCGAAGGTTTACCCACAGTCATTATTCGACATAGAAAAATCAATCTTTTGCCCGTAAAAAATGTGTCATTTCCACTAAAATCAGCCAATTCCACATGAAGGAAAATGATCCCCATAGAATAATGGCCCTTGTGAATTTCATTAAGGAGTATTTCCTGGATATGTCTAAGGAAGGCTGTTCAACATAACAGTAAACGGTAAGTTTCTATCAAGATTAACTAAAAATAAAAGATATATATTACGAAAGGCAAATTTAAAAAGAAGAAGAATATATATCATTTAGTCGGCTCTCTTTAGATAAGTAATATTTGATTGATTGATTGGTTGTTGTTTTTCGCTACACTCAATTTTTCAGTTATCTGGTGGCGTCCAGTTTTTGTAGGTAGAGGAGAGAGCCCAGGTACAATGTACCCGGGAAGAGACCACCGACCTTCCGAAAGTAAACTGGCAAACTTTCTCACATATATCTGATTGGAATGCAGAACTGTAAATATAATAATCAGTCATTCACGTATAAGGAATACATTTTAATTCTTTTTATTATTATCTCGAGTGAAAGTGGAAAGGAATTTGTTTTGAATTTTGTGACACAAGACCTCGGGTTTTTGCGGTCTCATCCGAAGGACCGCCCCATTTAGTCGTCTCTTACGACAAGAAAGAGGTAATAAGGACCTATTATAACCCGTGTCCGCATAAACGATTACGCTGTTGTGTAATCCACTTCAAGGATGGTACAGCGTAAACTGACCCGACCCAGGTTATAGTCGTATAAATCGTCCCCTAATTAAAGTCATTCCTGAATTAGTCTTTCAATAACGCTATAGATGATAATCAATGATTGATAAACGATTGTGATTTATAGCTTTATTTAAAGACTAATTAAGGAATGGCTTTAATTATTGGTCAAATTATACACATAGGCAAGTGGCTACTCGCGATATACATGTCAATGTCATATAATAAAATGTGACGAACGTTTTTTTGTTTTTTGGGGTTTTTTTGTAGAGACGGATCAATCCACGAAGCACCCCACCTCCTTTCCCCAGTGGAAAAAAGATGTATTTCAAAATGAGCAGGTTGTTGCTTACAAATTCTTGGTAAATCATCCATTTGAATATAATATCTTTGTTTCAATCTATCATTCAAATATCATATGCAGATAATTTTTTTTATGCTTTACAACAGTAATTTGTGTACTAAGTCTTTGACTTTATATTCCGCAGAAGGCCCTAAACAATGCCTCGATGTAAATTAAGAGGGAGAAGTTCCGGCTGCTGGATGTCAAGGAGGTGGGGTCCCATACCAAACCAGGTTATACAAAAATAACCTGCATACGTCAGTCTGAATCTGACCAATCAGAGACTAGACTAGAATAACAATTAAATTATTAGAAAATACATGAAAAGTTTTTATTTTAATTTAAAAATTAATATATACATCTAGACTTAAGTAGGGAACATCTCTTCTTTAGATTTCTATAGATAATTTAATAATATGTGAAATGGAAATCATTCTATTTTTGTCATAAACCTGAATAGTCCTTTTCATCGATAATGATTGATTGATTTTTTTTTGTTGTTTTGTTTTTGTTTTTTGGTTGGGTTTTTTTTTGTTTTTGTTTTTTTTTTTTTTGCCACACTCAACAATTTTTCAGTTATCTGGTGGCGTCCGCTTTTTGTAGGTGGAAGAGAGAACCCAGATACAATGTGCCCCGGGAGAGACCACCGACCTTCCGAAAGTAACTGACAAACTTTCTCACATATATCGGCGCGAGCGAGAATCGAACCCGTGCCGACTAGAGGTGAGAGGCTTTGTGATTTTGAGTGCAATGCTCTAACCACTTGACCACGGAGGCCCTTTCCCAATAATGAGAGCAACCGTGAATTTTCGAGTCTCACCATTATTGTATTGTTTCGAATTCTTTCATGAAATTATGTCTTCTCAAATGTCATTCATTCAAGTCTTTATTGTTTTAATTATTACTATTATTATTTTTTTATTGTTTGGTGATTTGGCGTGTCAAATATAATATAATTTAACGAACAACTTATCTTACAGGGCTCATGACCGGTGAACATCTGATGCTAACTTTTCCTAGGCACCAAATTTAAATACTGTATTCTTTATAGGTTTATGAGTGTGATCGGTGTTCTGTATCTTCATTTGTTAATTTGTTAACAAAAATTAGAAAATAAATGAATAAATGTACATTATATACTTGTTTTAGCTTAGGAATAATCGAATGTAAAATGGAACTGCTGGGATCAAATTTCATCGATATACTAATTACCTGACACTCACAACAGGAGGAAGGTCCTTTCTCTTCTCTTAAAAAATGGTCTCTCTACGAAATATCTTGAGCTTCACTAATCGCCTACATCTGTAATCTAAGTCATCGACTGATAGCATACTGTGGGGAAGCTCATGAAATTCGTCCTTAACAAAATATTGTAACTCAGATCTGAACAATACATTGTTTTAGGAAATTGAGATATGTTTCATGATTAGCTTTAAATACTACATTCTCACTTCCTTAAATTGTCTTCGCACTCGAATACACGTAGTCCTGGCGATAATATAATAATTCTGAATTTAAATAAATGAAGTAGGAATGAGACTACACTAGCAAGGATACATCAGTGGTTATAGTACCTGACTAGTATATGTAATACCAGGGTCCCAAGTTTGATTTCCGGTTTAGACATAAAAATATGCTTTCCTGTTACATTTGGTGCCGTTGACTAAGTGAAAGTTTTGCTAGGGGCAACGGAATCTGGGTTGTTTTTCTTCAAAGGTAAAGATACTGTTTAAGGATATAGGCTTGAATAGATCTATGGTAAGAGCACCTGTTTAGGAAATCAGAGTTAGACAACAGATCCAAACATAACTTTTGTTAGATTTTACAACCCTGTGCTACTTTAGTCTTTACAGAGGTTGTAATAATAGAAAGTTAAACCATGCATATGCATGATATGCACTCTCTCTGAATATTAATGTAGCTATGTTTTTTTTTTAAATATTGATCATCCGTTTCTAGTCATACGACATTTCATTCTTAGAATCCTTTGTACTTGCAAAGTGCGAAGTACTCAACGACATACTTAATGAAAAAATCAAGATAACTAACAGTATTCAATCTCGTAATTCCTATAGAAAATACAAATCAGAGAGAAAGGCAAACACAGACCCCTGGTCATGCCAGAGGTGGGATCAGGTGCCTAGGAGTAGTAAACATCCCCTGTTGACCGGTCACACTCACTGTGAGTCCTATATTCCGATCAGGTAAACGGAGCAATCCGTATTCAGAATCAGTGTGCCTAGAACGGCCTAACGTATCATAAACATCGGGCAACATTTGACGTTAATGGTAAGTTGTACTTGCAAATTAGATTGTTATAACGACCTCAAAATTTGCGAATCGAATCAGTTGGGAAATATAAACACCATATGCAGGTGATGATGGAATATTGCAACATAAATAAGGAAAATTGACGATGGAGAAATTGAAATCATGCCGTTTGTCATAAAGTTGAGTTGTTAGTTTGCCGCCGGTCTATTTTTAGTAAATTATCTACGAAACAGAAATAGAAGATTCTGTGGTGTCTTTAATTTCAAGTTCACTGGAATATATCGAATCGACATATGAATGAAAATGATCATTGTTAATAAACAGAACATCGTCGAAATATCTAAATGTTAATTTGAAAGCGGGGCCTCCGTGGCCGAGTGGTTAGAGCATCGGGCTCAAAATCACAAAGCCTCTCACCTCTGTCGGCGAGTGTTCGAATCTCGGCCGCGGCGTTATGTGAGCAAGTTTGCCAGTTTACTTGCGGAAGGTCGGTGGTCTCTTCCCAGGTACATTGTATCTGGGTTCTCTCCTCCACCAACCAAAACTGGACGCCACCAGATGACTGAAAAATTGTTGAATGTGGCGGAAAGCAATAAATAATCAATCAATCAATCAATTTGAAGGCCGCAGCAACAGATTTTTATTCTTCTCGGGTAGAAGCTTTTGAATGAATTCTGCTTCGTAAAATATAAAGATAGGTCAGCTAGCAAAGGAGCACAATCCGTGCCCATAGGAATTTCAATACACAATGATGTTGTCAGCTTTGTCAGCTGGAACCAAAAAATGTAACCTATATAACACTTTTATCACTTCCGATTTACTAAACACAGAAGGATAGATGGTACGCATCTTTGTTTTGACATGTATGATACGGGATTTTGATATATTTCTTATACTTTTTATCCATTCTGACAATATCATAAGTCTAACCCCCCCCCCCCCCCCAAAAAAAAAACCAAAAAAAAAAAAAAAACCAAACAAAAAAAAAACCAAAAAAAAAAACCAAACGAAACAACCCCCCCCCCCCGATTTCCCCCCTATTTCTTGACAAACTTTATCGGAAATCCAAACTTGCGGTTTAAAATGAGAACAACAAATGAACAATGTAAGCACGTTTGATTGGCGAATATCAATTAGACAAAAAGGACCATGGACCACATCGCTCACATTGGTCCATATTTAAAGACTTTCCCTATATACTTGCGTGTAGAATTTTGATTCCCTTCTGTAACCCCACCCTACTCCCATAGGCCATGATTTTAAGAAAATTGAATCTACACTATAAGCTGCCATTTAAACTTGAACTTTTTTTTTTAGCTCAGTGGTTCTTGAGTGGATTTGTGTTTTTAAAAAATCCTATATTTTCTCATTAAAAAAAAAAAAAAAAAAAAAAAGATCCCATATTGTGATCCCACCCTAGCCTCGGGGGCCTTAGATTTATCAAACTTGAATCTCCACTATTTCAGGAAATTTCCATGAAAATGTCAACTTTTGTGGCCAAGTTTTTTGATTGAAGTTGTTCAAGTGGTTCTAGAGAAGATGATGTTAAAGATTGTTTCCCTATATTTCCACATTTAAAGTTTTGATCCACTATTGTGGCACCACGCTACCCCTTGTGAAGGGGGGGGGGGCATTATTTTAGTAAACTTGAAATTACACTATGTAAAAAAACGTTCTTGTAAATTTGGACTTTACTGGCCGAGTGGTTCTTAAGGAGAATGTTTTTAAATTACGGCATCCTATTTTTTTTTTTTTTTTTTTTTTTTTTTTTTTTTTTTTTTGCATTTGTACGATTATCTCCCTTTGGAGGGATCATGACCGTTCATTTGAACAAATTTAAATGATATTCGTTTAAGGTGGATTTATACAAAGATTGAAATTGGCCACAAAGGCTCTGGAGAAGATTTTTAAAGATTTTCCCCTTTATTTTCGCATGTAAACCTCTAATGTAGTTAGTGACTGCAAAACTTCGTTATGGACGAACCATTTGCCTTGTAAATATACGTCTATCATAAATGGAGAGAAGAGCAAATAAATACATACACTTAAAAAAATTTATAAAGTTTCGTGTTAAAAATTCAAGTCAATTGCATATACATATACCTAACAGTATGAAGTATCAAAAGAATGCCAGGATTAAATATGCACTCCGGTTACTATAAAATCTGAACCATATTGTCGGCTCTTTAATTCCCGGATTTCTGTCAACTTTCGATCTCTCGAAATCTCGATCTCTTGAAGTTTTATTAGATTCTTTGAAAATTGATTTATCGTTAGTCACATGTATTTTTCAACATAATGCCTTCAGTATCTATGCACTTTTGCCAGAGATATTTAAGAACCTCATTGCCACGTTTTTCAGAAATCCTTTACTTGACCTTTCATAGAGTCCATCACTGTGTGTATGACGCCATCATCTGACTCAACGTGGGTATAGGAAATGGTCATTTTCAGTTTTGGAAATAGATGAAAGTCTGTGGAGCGAGATCAGGAGAATGAGGCAGATATACAATCAATTCAAAGCCACAACCGTTAATGGCAGCCATGGTAATGACTAACGAGAACAGGGACATTGTGTTGATGGCACAGCACATCTTTACTAAGTTTTCCGCGGCGCTTGAGATTAATATTTCCCCATAACTGCCTCAGAAGTGATGCATAGTATGTGTCAACTGATTGTTTGTCTCTTTGAGATAATATGTCATCCAGAATACCGAGGCCATAACGTTTCCAACTTGTGGAACAGTTTTTGCCTAATTTGGCGGGTGTGAATCAGTGCTCTTCCATTGCTTATACTGTTATTTGGTCTCTGGGGTGAAATAATTGACCCACGTTTCATCCATAGTAACAAATCCATGAAAAAAAGTTAGCAGGATCTACCTCTAAAAGCCCGCCTGGTGTGCTTCTGATTAACTGTCAGAAGTCTTGGCACCTAGTGGCTGAAATCGTTCTCACTGCAAGATCCTCTGTCAGAATGGAATGTACTCTTTCTTGTGAAACGCCAACTGTACTTCCTGGCTACACATCTTTCTGTAACTCACCTGTCACTCCTAACAATGTCATGGGCTTTATTGATCATTTCGTGGGTTGCAACAGTGAAAGGCATTCCAGGATGGGGGCCATCCTCAAGGCTCTGACTGCCGCGTTCAAATTCCGCCTTTTTACTGTAGCATATGAAGGGGCATCTTTCCCTAGTGTTGCTACCATATCAGTATGTATATCCTAAACCTTTCTTATGCAAATTTTGGATCACTGCTCTGTCATCCATTTTGTCCATGTTGCAAAAGTCACCTTTTTTTGTTTTCTTTAGAGTGATACCTCGTCGATATAAATTGACCAAATTACACGGCCTTAAATAGTCAGGGAATAGTTGGGAAGAAAAAAGGCATTGATGAAAACCACTTTTAACACAAGGCTCACAACATATTAAGCAGGCATCGTATCTTGTTCTCCAGGGCGTTATTGGTTTGCACCATCTTTGAACAATGTGAAGTATTCACGAAGATTTCAAAAGTTGCATTTGAATAAAAAGGCTAATAAAGTTACGTTTTTGTTTGAAAACAAAAACAAAAAATAAATAAATAAATAGATAAATAAAAAAAAGAACATAATCTATATTTGACATTTCGACGCTGTATAAAGCTCCTGAACCCAAGTTATTCTAAAATACAATTGTAATAATAAGCCTCAAAGCTGTAATGTTGCCAGAAGCTTCAACTTGCACCAGTATATTTTCATATTATAAGTGATCTGATTCTTTCATCATTGATGGTTTACTAAACACAAAAAAATAATTATATTGTTACGTGTCTAATACGACACTTCAGTTTTTCCTAAATACTTTGTTATCCATTCTCACTGATCGTAAAGATCTTCCTCCTTATATCTGACCCACTGTCTGGCAAAATCGTGGACCAAATTGTAATACAGATGGATCTATGTTGGCAATAGAAGGATGGACATTCCGAACATCAAATAAATAATTACAATTCATCATTTTCAACTATACTGACATTACCCAGTAAGGTAACTCTATAATTGAAAAAAAGGTAAGATCGTACAGTCTGCATTTGGTCACTGTAGAATTCAATGATTTATGATTTAAACAGTTTAAAAAAAATAAAATACAAAGTAAAAACTTCAACTTGAAAGATTAAGAAATAGGAGGTTAGACATCTTAATTAAAAAAATTGGGAATCATGCTTTCATAACATCGTTTACTGTTATTGTTTGGAATAGCCTGATATATTCCCTCCACTAACTTTTCTAATATACATTTTCGTCCCGATTCATATCTGTTTTGTTACCTTTTAAGGCATAAAAAGACTACAGGTATCCCATACATTCCGGAATGATTCACTGTGTTATTATCAAATAGTACACGTGTTTAAATACCCTCATAGTTTCAGTTCTATGAATAAAATATAAATCAGAAGGGGAAAAGCCGGTATACATGCATGCATTAAGGGTTCAGCAATATAATATCTGTGTTATTACTTGTAGCTATGTATGGTGTGATTAATATCCCGAACCTTCGAAATCTCGGATCTTAAGTACAGGTCACGTCATTTCTGAATAATTTTTGAACTTTCGTAAGTTCGGCACGTTAAGGGAAAATAACTTGCATACCACATAATCTTTTCCTGTAAAAATTCAAACATCAAAATGCGAGGGGGATCCGAAAGGTCGAATCATTTGATACAAACAATCAAAATGTACACGCATGTATTGTCCTTAAAGTCACTCAAATAACATTTGTTTTATTATTTTTACGTAGATAAAGTGAAAGAATGAATATTATATAATGAATATATAATGATATATAGAGTGTATAACATTCCATTAAGTTCAGAAGATTTTTGAAATATGTCTCCAAATTTATGATATTTCAATTAATGTTGTACGTTGTAAAACTTTGGATAGAGAAAAAAAAGTGCTTAGAAAATATATGAAATGATGCGAATATCACCTTGAACCGTTCTAATTAGATTTAAATCTCAGATCAGGCCGACTGGTTAGAGCATCGGGCTCAAAATCACAAAGCCTCTCACCTCTGTCGGCGAGTGTTCGAATCTCGGCCGCGGCGTTATGTGAGCAAGTTTGCCAGTTTACTTGCGGAAGGTCGGTGGTCTCTTCCCAGGTACATTGTATCTGGGTTCTCTCCTCCACCCAGAAAACTGGACGCCACCAGATAACTGAAAAATTGTTGAGTGTGGCGGAAAGCAATAAATAACCAACCTAGATCCGCTCATATATTCGACACTGATCTTGTGTAGTAAACTAAGTGAGTGGATAAAAGGATCTAATTTTACTAGATTGATTTTAATCATGGATCACAATTGAAACGGTTGTACTTTCTCTGTGGACAGTGTCCCCTTGAAACGTTAAGGGACTTCAAACAATATGTGGAGGAAAAAAATAAACAAGTGCATTATTGCCAATTGCAAAAACAGATTAATCAATTCATTGGTTTCTTAAGAAAATACATTTCGTACCCGTCGATTGCAATTACAATTCTGAACTTTTTTTTTCATGCGAAAAAAAAAAAATGTGTAAACAATATGATACCCTTGATATCTGATATGGACGATTTCTCGCAATTAAAAAACACACTTCTGTAATATATAATACTTAATTTGGTGTGTATAGTATGAACACAGCACCAATAGAACGCATATATTCAACAAAAGCACCCTTGTAGTGTATTGTATTAATTTCAATGATCTCACAACAGAAAACGTTATGGGTAAATTGTTACCAGATTGGCCAAGCTTTAATTGTAATATCAAAATATACAAAAACTAATACATTTTGTTTTTCAATAACCTGTTAACTTGAAACTATGGTATATTTTAAAGCAAATTCGATGAATTTGACCAATTGTTAACGAGTTTTCCTGTTTATTTTTATCCCTGAATTCGCTGAAAGTATTTGTTGAAGTGTTTAAAAAACTACAATAAAAAATGTTTGGGAAAAAACCTGTGTGCTTTTTCCGTGATTAAATATAAATCACCTTTTCTCCTTAAAACTGTTCACCCTCAAAACCGTTAATAAGAATTATATGCCATACAAAGATCTAACATTTTAAGTGTCCACAAAAGAAAATGTTACACGTTCAGTAGTCCGTGCTATTGATTCCGTGCTATACATTGATAAGGCACACGTGCTAATCGTGATTAGTTATTTAAGTAGCCAATGGTTAACACTCCCTCAATACACTGAAAGTATTTGTTGAATTGTTCAAAAACTACAATAAAAATTGTTTGGAAAAACCCTGTGTGCCTTTTCCGTGATTAAATATACATCACCTTTTCTAAAGCTACTTTAAAAGAAATCAACTGAAACCACAATATTACCAACAATATACATACACACTTGACAAAAAGCACACATATGAGAAATGTTTTGTTATCGTGTGCATTGCTACAACAGAAGACTGATTGTCCCATTGTGTTCCATAATTAAATCCTAAAAATTTATACCATTTTTGATGACTAAGTTAGGTTAAATGTTTGCATGAAAATTTACAACGCCATTTATAGTCTTGTAGTTTTTAGAATTGACAAGGGCGTAAGCGATGAGTGAATGGAAACAAAACACAGGGTTTATTTCCCTCCCCCGTATCCAAACGTATACGTATGTACGTCCACGTGATACATATATGCGAGTACTTACAACAGGAATTGAGAGATACACGTGTAAAACAACGATAATTCATGATTTTATTAAGACAATAATTTAAACAGCTCGTGTTTAAGTCAAAATATTTTTAGTTAATAGAGGTTAAATGAGCGCAGCATCTCAAACCTAAATTTGCGAAATATTCTGGTAGTTTATTTTTATTTATTTTTTTTTTTATTATTAAACTACAGGTGTCGTATTATTTACAAATTAGTAATAAGATGATCTTTTAATTCCAATCAAACATAGATTCGTTGTAAGCCCTTAAGCTATATCATATATCATAAAATAATTCCTTTGATTTCCCTTATTAAGCTCATAAACTCCACCGTACTTTCCATTGGTTCTGTTTCAGTTGGGGTTATCTCTTTGGGTTCATCACCAGTCCACAGAATGCCGGAACATGTACAAAACATTTAATTTACATAAACTGATCCTAAATGAGGCAAACCTTTTATACACAAGGGACTCCTTCGCTTTAAATTTCATTGTGATACACAAATTATTATCATAGCAGGTGCTGAACTAAAATCAAATTCAAGTTCTATTATCATAAAAAATATCTAGTTCTTTTAAAATCAAATTTGTTTTAAAAAGGCTATGTTTAGAGGAAATTTTGAAATAACATGCTGTGGCAATTTTAGGGGGGGGGGGGGGGAGTTGTCAGAAAATGTCAAAACTGGGAAAAGGGGATGGTACCCGCAAGTCCACGCTTTTTATTTTTCACAGTAAGTTATATCAATCATTTTACCGGCCGCGGTAGCTCAGTGGTTAGAGCGTTCGCTCCGTAACCGGGAGGTCGTGAGTTCAAGCCCCGCTCGTGCCATGGCCGCGTCAAACCTAAGACGAAAAATAGGTAGTGATTGCTCCTTCGCCAAACTCTCGGCATTTAGAAGTGAGAATCACGGGTCTTTCGGATATGACCTTAAAAACGGAGGTCCCGTGTCACGGTAGGCGTTGGCACGTTAAAGAACCTTCACTGCTACGGCCTTGAGCGCTAAGCATAGGTCTAAATTTGTGGTACTTCACCTACAGCTGGCGACGTCTCAATATGAGTGAAAAATTCTCGATGGGACGTAAAACAAACAAACAAATCAATCATTTTGAAATACTTGTATATGCATCAGTATGAAGTATATGTATAGGTGGATTCTGTGAATGATTTCCTGATATCCTGATCTCTTTGTGATTTTTCACTTGGTCATGATAAGCTGTTTCATCTATTACAAATTCGACCTAATATAATATTACTTACATTAGTTTCATTTTCCGTTCCGTGTAATAGCAATGCCACGGGTCATTAATGAATCATGAGGAAGTTTAAAAATAGGATACACGCAATTATGTAAATAATTTTCCAGCCAAAATCAACAACCTACGCATAACGTTTCTCTATATATACGTGTTTTATCACAATCCAGCACTCTATACAAGCAAGGTAAATGATTTTAAACATATACATATTTTACCTTAGTGAATTTCATACCTATCATTTATTGAACTTGATTTAATAGAAAAATTTAAATAAACTAGGTATATATCAATTGATATATAGTATTAATAACTTGAGAATGAATGAAAGGCGGTTGAAGGGCGATAGAAAACTGCGATTCCGTATAGCGGCATATAAAATTCTGTACCTTACAGTCTGTTTCTTACTCGTGACAAACCATGTGTGTGACAGTCTGGATGCTAACATGGAAGGAGGGAGACAGAAAAGAGGATTGCAGGTGAAACGCTGTGATTTTGTTATAGGAGGATTAACGATTTTAACTTTTAAATCATTAACTAGTATTTTAACTAATAAACAGTGTCATAAATTGTTGTCCTTGTAATTATCCACTCAAACAGTTTACACATAAATCAATAAATATGTCAATTTAAAATTAAAATGTCACCACAATTCAATAAAAGCTGTAAATAATCATCACACACACACACACACACACACACACACACACACACACACACATATATATATATATATATATATATATATATATATATATATATATATATATATAATTTTCAACGAAAATGGTGTTAGGCTTTAGATTTAGAAATTAGCATCATTTTATATAGTATGAGTCAAATACATGAAAAAAAGAAAAAAGAAGTTCATTTCCACATTACATGCATGCTATGTAGGAAGCGTTACTTATAGAACTTTTTTCTTTGATTTTTATTTTCATTTAATTGTTATATCTACATTTAAATATTTAAATTCAAACATAAAAAGGACAATCTACTTGTGAAAATCAGATGTATGTGTGTGTGTGTGTGTGTGTGTGTGTGTGTGTGTGTGTGTGTGCGCGCGCGCGTTAATATGTAAAGAATGGGTTAACATGGTATGAAATTTGCCATGCTTCACAATGACAGGTTGTATAATTTTTTTATGAACTGTAACCTTTCTTTTCTTTATAAAAAGTTTGATTGCATGTTTGAGTGAGTTTGTTTACAGGATAGATTTATATGTCATTTTGTAGAGATATCCATGCATTACTTCGTCGTCAACAGTTATTCAGAAACTCTGTCCCAATGACACAGAATCAAGAAATCTGCGAGCAAAAGAAATGAATTGTAATTCTATAAATAACACCTGTGGCAACTCGATAGATTTTGTTTACCATTGCCTTTTAAATGAATGGGGTAACGGGTCTATAGAAGTATGCGCCCCGTCAACAAAAATTGTGGGTATGTTTGACATCAAATAAATAGTAATTTTCATATGTATACAAACTTATATATATAATTATTCTTAATATCTTTTGCAGGACAATTTTGTGCTGAATTTAACTTAGGGGGAGGAATTGTTCAAGAACACCACAAAACTAATCGATCGTGCCTTTCTTGCCCGTATGTGTACGATTCAGTTAACAGTTACCGCTGTGAGTAGCATTGATGTTTTATGTTCATTCCGAAGAAACCATCTCCTGCCATAATCAATCATAAAATGATTCGTTTACTGCATACAATTTAGAGTAAAAAGAATAAAGGAGCGAGTCCATGTTAGAATTATGAGTATAAAAGAATATAGATGGAATGTGAAAAAAAAAAGTTTTTAGATTTGTAATCATGCAGGAAATGTACAGTTTTGTCTCTAAAAACCTCTGATAATCATAAACTTACTCAGATTTACAAGAATCATGCAAACTTCAGTGGAATATTTTGCAGCAATTTTCTTTTCTATTTCAACATAACAGACTACAGGATAACAGTGTTATTTAAATTTCATTTACTATAGAGGAGTTGGTGTTACTGAATACAATAACATTAGGCGTAAATTTCACACCGGAAATAGAAACCGTCTTTCTGAGATAAAGTTACTGATGATCTGCCAAGTACCTATATGAAATGGGACAAAATGAAAATAGATACACTAAATTATTGTGTCGACAGTGGTCAATTTTGTTCATATCTGCTAAAGTAGACCACGTGTGAACTTGGGTATGACCATTTTAAGGTGATTTATTAATTACCATGCACACTAAATCTCTCTAGCTAACAAATTAACATGGTATATTATGGTGTATTCCATTTATTTTAAAGACTCGGAATGTTTCAACGACCTTCCACCCATTTCCATTCCAAAGGTTACTGAAAGGACCCCAACAAAATGCACATCATGTAGTGCTCATTCGAGTCCTCGCTTAATTGGGTAAAGTAGACTGATTGCATGGTGAAGGAGCATTTGCATGGAATGAACACACACACACACACACACACACACACACACACACACACACACACATATATATATATATATATATATATATATATACAAAATCCAAATATAGTTGTACAATTATCTGTTGAAATTGTTAACAATTGTATGCAGTTTTAACTTTGTATATATGTAAGTACCAATATGCATGTTAATTAGATACGTATGTGTGGTTTTTTGTTAGACTTGTAGCTTTACTAGGAATAATACCAATCATGACAGGGACCCTCATATTCCTGAACTTTCGAAAGCGACCATTACACAACAGCCATTTAGCACTGCCTGATTCTGAGGAAAATGTCTCGCAAAAAGACCCCTGTCTAAGTCTAAAAAAGACGTTATATGATGAAACGGAATTCATCTGAGACACAGGTAATTTAATTCATATTTATATGTACATAACGAACGATTGTGCATTTCACAAAGTACATTGTATATCTTGAGCAAAATTATTAATTTCATTTGTCGATTATTCTCACATTGCTGATATTGCACTTTCCGCATCTAAGCAATTTTAGGACCTTCTCAGCTATTGCAAGCTATCTATACCCTAGATTTCGTTCCCGTTTTTCATGGATTTTGTTTGTTGTTTTTTTTTGTTTTTGTTTTTTTATAATTTTAGGCCCCAATTACAAAAGATAAGGTTACAACAGCAAATGAATGGCAACATTATTGACAGCAACAACATATGCACTAACAACAACAAAAACAAACACTACGAACAAACTAACAAAACAGATTTAAATTTATCAACAATTGTGTTTGAATAATCCCCGATGAACTCCAATAGGATATAGTACAAAACAGTTTCTAGGGTCAGGTACTGACGTCATAAAGGCCTAATGCATCATTTGTACAACGTTGTAGAGAAGTCTTCAAAAGTGGAACGACATGGTCTTTGTATGCTCGGTGGAGGAAAATTTCCCACAAGCTGTGGTAGAAAACAAGACGGAGGTATAAATGAACAATGTTTGCTTGCTCTGTAGATTGGACGCTCGCAGGCTATTGACTTCCCATGAAAGAGGACAGGACAGTGTGGTATATACACCTTGGTATTTTCTTAAAGCAATATGCCAAATCGTGAACATTCCAAATACATAAACGTATTTGTAACTCTTCAAACAAATGTTATCTATAAGAAGAAAATGGTTTACAAATCTACATCAGTCGACCATATTCATCATGAATTTCTCTAAATGTATCCTTCTTCTGTGTTTGAATTCAGATTGTACATTGGCTATGTGTTCTATTAAGCTAAGAAACCTTGGAAGTGTTCAAAGAACTTGCTTAATGAAAAAGTGGGAATAAAGAACAGTGATCAATCCCACAATCCCTATCGAAATAAGAGTAGGACAAACACGAATTCCTGGACACACCAGAGGTGAGATCAGGTGTTATTTCATTTGTATTATAAAGAACACAGATATAACAGCTCTGGGGCCATAAACTTAACTACCTCACTTTTGGGATCGAAATCTAAGACAGCATCAGATTTCGGTCTCAGTTTCAAGTTGGTGTGCCATAAAATCTCAGTGAGCTCGTTTAAGCTTTATGCCCCGGAACCTGCGTAAGGCAAACGCTTAACCCTGGACATACCAGAGACAGGGTGAGATGTCTATGAAGAGTAAGCATCCATTGTTGACCGGCCATTCCCTTCGTGAATCCTATTTATCTTGATCAGGTACACAGAGTCATCTGTAATCAAAATTAGTGTGGAAAGAATGGTAATACAATTGAATTGGCTTTGAACCTCTTAATGTTTGGTGAACATAACTCTTCTACTTTTCAATTTAAAGAATGATTCTTATAAACATTGCAATTGTGCCATTTTAAAACAGATAATTTTATCTTTTCATACAGATTAGCTAAGCATTCTCATTGTAAATACGTTTAAAATGTTCGTATTAATCTTACTCCCTAGAAAATGAATACAGCCCACTAAACATTGCATGACAGCCAGCCGTACGTGCAGGATGCCGTTGTTTATTATGTATACAATAATAACAGATAGCGTTAAACCATTGGTGAAAAACTGACAACTGATAATATATACACGAACTATATGCAATATCTCCCCAAATATACATCAGGGCCGGCCAGGGAAAACTAGAGATAAAAAGATAGAAATTTCTCAAGAAAAAGTCTAGAAACCTGTGTCCGTTGCCAAGTACCACTGGATACAGGAAGTTTATGAACGGACCTCACAAAATAACAGTTTGCAAACATACTGTACATCAAAAACCTTATTTAACTTTGTCAAACTCGTGCAGGACGGCGGCTAGAAGTGAAAAACCTAACAAAAACCCGCTCTTAAAACCCCGTACTAAGCAATTCTAGTGGTCAATGCATGGATACCCTTCATGGAACATTCCATTATATATAGGCTATACCAATTTAGATACACACAGAGAATACAACATTTTCCCGCTATAATATCGAAACGCGGGAAGATATAATTTTCGAGTCTCTCTCTCTCTCTCTCTCTCTCTCTCGATTGATCGATCGAATAAGATCTAATAATTCTGTGTAAAATCCGACAACGGAGGCGTCTGTCATGCGTGCGAATACATTTAAGATGCACATGTAGTATGAATTCATGTATTGTTAGCATACCAAAGTTAAAGGTGATACTTAAAGTAAGGTAATAAAAAAATCACATTTTATTTGGCTTGCGACCGACAAAATCTAAATACACATCGACATTTTTGTCAACTTTAAGTTTGTTTAACTGCAAACTTTACGAGTTTACTTTGATGGGTTATTTATTTGTTGTACGTACCGTCAATACTTCTCTACTTTTATTTCGAGTTCAATGGGATAGATCGAATCGACATGTAATTGAAAATGATAATTGTTAATTGATAAAATATAAATGTCGAGTTGAAGGCCACAGTGCGTTCTCTTTTATAGAAATTCGCTACATCACACCTCTAACAACTATTTCTGTTGGCAGAATTTTCCATAAAGTTTGAGTGTAAACTAAACCATATCGTACATTATATCCATAGATGTAAATTGGAATATTTGTGATATTTCTTTGCAATATTCATAACTCTTAATGGTAAAAGCATATCAAGAAAACCAGGAGCCCCATGGACCACATCACCCATATAAGTCACGTGGCCCTGCTGTTCAATTGTTATCAATCTTTATTTCTTTTTTTGACCCCATATGTTGGCCCCCACTTAGCCCCAAAGGGTCACGGCATAACCAGAATTGAATTGACACAAAATGGGGATGTCTGAACACCAATATTACCAGTCTACAGAAGGTCAAGTTCACACTGTCAAAGTACGAAATGAAAGTTCTTGCTAAAAGATATTTAAATTAAAAAAAACTTTAAATGATTCTAAATATATTGGATAAGTTTTTCCTAAAGGTGGGTCAAACTTTAAGGTCAAGATCAAAAGGTTTTGTATATATGTATATTGTTTGCATACTGTTAACGTCCTGCTTGAGAATTTTTCACGGATATGGAGACGTCACCATTGCCGGTGAAGGGCTGCAAAATTTAGGCTTATGCTTGGTGCTTACGGCCTTTGTGCAGGGAGGTAATCGTTATCGCGCCACACCTGCTGTGACTTCCGATTTTGTCGCACTATCCGAAGGATCGCCTCATTTAGTCGCCTCCTATGACAAACAACGTGTCCTGACGACCTATTTTAGCCCGGATCCCCACGGGATTAGGTCATTAGATAATAAAAAAAGTATAGCCCTAAAACGTATATGTCACAAAGAATGCACATGTGAAATACCGTATACCTGACCAAAATATAGGATTCAAGGCCGTTGTGACCGGTCGAGAGGATGTTTATTCCTCCTAGGCACCCGATCTCACCTCTGGTATGTCCAGGGGTACGTGTTTGCCCAAATCTCTAATTTGTGTTTCATGTAGGATTTACGGGATTGATCACCGTTTGATATATTTGCCTTTTCATTTGAGAGTACTATCACTCACCATTCAAAAGTAAGATTAAAGTTTCAGACAGCCAGGACAACATTTCCACCCTCTCCTAGTCACCATTACATTCAAAAACTTTGAATTTACACAACTTGTGAACATTTGCAATTGGATATAATTTATTGTAGCCCTGTTACCCTTGCAAAGACTTTGTTTTTATTAATTTTCTTCATATTTCCATATAAACCTTCGATTTTCTAATGTGGCCACAGCCTACCTGGGACCCCTGAAATGAACAAAATTGAATTTGAGGTACCAGTAGATACATGTTTGTTAAGTAGACTAATTATGACCTTGTTGTCATTGAAATGAAGGTTTTTAATATGTATCCCTATAAGTTCTCATGTAAAAGTTTACTGCCCTCAAGTGATCTTATTATACCCCCAGTGGTCATTATTTGAATAATGCAGAATCTGAGTGTGGATGCTTGCATATCAAGTGCGACCATGATAAGGATTTTTCCTATATATTTCCATATAAAACTTTGATTTCCTATTGTGACTCCATCCGACTTCCACAATTGAAGAAACTTAATCTCCACTACCTAGGGATGTTTGCATACCAATATGAGTAATCATTGGATTGCTGTTTTTGAAAAGATTTTTCCTATGTAATTACATGCAAAATGCTAATACCCTATTATGACTTAGTTCGTTCATTTTATGTTTCCATTCTGAATATGAAAGTATTCTAATTTTACCAGAGTTTAAACAAAGGAATTCTTCGGAACACCTTCTTTTTGCCATGAGGAAATTACTTTAGTTGACACGCACAAATAAGATAAATAAAATATAATGGCCTGTCCAAATCAGCGCAGGAGATGTTAAATAGTTATCTCTCACAAAGAAAGCAATGTGCTAAATTAGGAGGGCTTGTTAGCAGTATGTCAGACTTAATTAAAGGTGTACCACAGGGATCAATTCTTGGCCCCTTACTCTTTAACACCTTCATCAACGACCATTACTTCTTGTAAACAAAGGGGTCTCCGTGGCAGAGTGGTTAGAGCATCGCGCTCAAAATCACAAAGCCTCTCACCTATAGTCGGCGAGGGTTAGAATCTCGCTTGCGCCGATATATGTGAGAAAGTTTGCCAGTGTACTTTCGGAAGGTCGGTGGTCTCTTCCCGGGTACATTGTATCTGGGTTCTCTCCTCCACCAATAAAAACTGGACGCCACCAGATAACTGAAAAATTGTTGAGTGTGGCGGAAAGCAACAAAAACAAAACAAATCTTGTAAACAAATACAATCTTTACAATTATGCATATGATATTTTATCAAAATCAGACAAATCTTTAGACCAAGTAATAGCAGCACTCCAAGAGGACAGTAGAATTAATGGTTTTCGTCAAACAAAATGTAGGCAAAAACCAGAAAAGTTTCAAATTATCTCTATTGGCAATACAACACAATTATTATCTTTGATTTAAATGGAATCAACATTCCGTGTGATGATAAGGTAAAGCTATTAGGTATTATTATTGACTTTAAGCTCTATTCTAACACACATATCACCTATGTTTGCAAAAAGGCAGCAAGGCAATTAAATGTTCTTGAACAGATAGACAAACATATAAGCAAATTAGGCAAATCAACAATATACTATTCATTTATTATATCAAAGTTTAGTTACTGTCCATTGGCATGGTAATCCTGAACTGAGCAGAACACCCACACAACAGACAAAAATACAAGGAAGAACTTTGAGATTATTTATGATGATTACAAAAGTACTTATGAAAGTGCATTAAATCAGTCTAAATTACCATACTTAAAACCAGAAGAATGTAAACACCTGGAAATTTTTAAAATCATTCACAAAGGAAGCCCATATGTTTTCTTCGTCATAAAAAAAGCTCAGTCTTAAATTCCAGAATATTCTAAGTTCAAGTCTACACTTTGCGTTTTCTACAAATATACTTCCACTACTGAATCCGAGCTTTTTCACTACAAATAAACTTTTCAATGCTTAGATATAGACCGTCTTATACTCAATCCACCTAGTGATTACATGTTCGTATTTTCCGTCTTCTTTTAACTATAGCCCAGCTAGACATGCCATTACTGCTAATGCTGATATTCTTGTAATTAAAAATGAGGACCTAAAATCACTTCTAAATTCAGAGAACCTCGTTATTAGAATTGACAACAGAACTTCATCTCTATTATGCATTATATCGAAGATTGTGCCAGACGATGAGCTATATCTGAAAAAGAAGAACTTGATACCTTCTCAGAATGAATAAAAAGTATAAAAGGAATATTAAAATCACGTATCAAACATATGAAAACAAAAATGCGTACCATCTATCCTTCTGCGTTTGGTAAACCAGACGTGATAAAAGGCTTCGATAAGTAACATGAGGAATATGTTTTGGTTCTAACTGACAAAACTTGTAAGGACAATGTATTTGTTTGTTTAAACTGTATTGTAAACGAATTTGGTGTTAATGCTATAGTTAGTAATCGCACTTATTCTGCAACTGCTTTCCAAAGATGACATTTTTCAAAATCATGCTTCAATTTTAAACACAGTTTAGTCAATGGAATATGGAATGGAAGAATATGAGTTACCGTACCTATACTTGATTACCAAGCCCCAGAAACACACTTACAAATAATGATACGTCGCTGAATTTAGTATCTATCTTTGCTCCTCGCGAAAATATTAAATGCTGTGAAGGAGAAACTTCAAACGTACCGTGCCACTACATATGCCAGAAATGGTGTAAATCAAATGTGGATTTGAAAAAAAAATCTAAAAAACTTTTGGTAAATTTGAAATCATAAAATCTCAAATTTCAAATCTCAAATTAGCAACATTAAAACTCATGACATTGCAACACTTTAAATGACAATATCTGACGATAAATTAAATACTAGACCTTTTGGCATCATAGACAGATGATTCGTCATGAAAAGTGGTAAAAAGAAATATTCATATCTAGTGATCAGTCATCGAAAACGTTATTTTGCTAAACACCACCTGACTCCACGAACAAGTATTCTGAACTTGATATTAAAATATGATCGAGTTCCTCATTGACAATATCTTCATAGTTAATGGTGATCGGGTCTTCCAACATTCGGTTGGGATTCCCTTAGGCACGAATTGTACTCCTTTGTTAGCTGACCTGTTTTTATTTTTGAATTCTACATTTAGATATATCGATAACGTTTGATCTATAAACAATGATCATTTTCATTCATAAGTGTTTGGTTGTATATTGTTTTGAGAATTTGTCAATCATATGGGGACGAAGGACTGCAAAATGTAGGCCTATGCTTGGAGCTCATGGCCTTAAAACAAGGATGGATCCTTACCGTGCTACAATTTATTCACATTCTACTACAAGCAAGGGGCACTGGGGACCTATTCTAACCTGTATACACTCGGAACCACTCATGTGTCAATTCGATATATACCAGTGATCTTGATATAAAAAAAACACCAAAGAGTTTTTAACATATGCTTTGTACTAAGATATTTGATTGCAAATAGATGCTGAGGGAAAACTGGCAATTCAACTATATGAAAAGTGGGATGGTTTCAATTTCTTCATCTTCAACTTTCCTTATCAATGTGACAATATTCCATTATCACGTGCATACGGTGTTCACATCTGTAAACTGCTTCGATACGCAAGAGCTTGTTCTGCATGTGATCAGTTTCTAAATCGATGTAGGCGACCGACAAACAAGTTGATGGTACAGGTGACTTGTACAGTCTCGTTAATTATGTGGTCATTATAAAGATCTAATTTACCCGTACAACATTCCAATAGGTCAAATGCTGTTTGACGTGTTTCATACCAATTGTTAGGCCGTTCTTGGCACATTGATTCTGAGTGCGGATATATCGCATTGAACTTTAATTAAAAGACAATACAGATTTTTTTAAAATCTGCTTTATTTACTTCCTATAAGACAACGAACAGTGACCATTCTCATAATTCCTGTCGACCGGTCAAACCCGCCGTGAGTTTTATATATTGACCGAAATATGGGGCTCCCGACGGGCATGACCGGTCACAGTGGATAATTTCTTCTCTTATTCCACCTTTGTTGTTTACAGTGATTCATGTTTGCCCAACTCTCAATTTTATATCCATTTTGGGAATTATGAGATTGATCACTATCTGTTATCCCAACCATTTCATTGGCAGGCCTCGTGGTTACAAATTCAATTTTTAAACTTATTTCCCAGTATCGAAGTGTGATGTAATTCGAGTATACTTAAATGTACCCAAATGCTAATTTCAAACATGACAGTTGAAACCCCTGTAACAACTTCTTTGTAAGTAGCCTGCTTTGATTTAAAAACTAATCATACGCAAAACAAGATTTTGCGTATCGAATCAGTTGAGAGGCATAACACCATATGTAGGTGATAATGGAATATTGCTACATAGATATTGGAAGTTGACAATGAAGAAGCTGTAATGAAGGTCAAAGCAAGAGTTTTTGTTTTCTCATGTAGAAGTTTTTGGATACATTCTGCCTCATGAGAGTATAAAAACAGGCCAGCTAAAGAAGAGCAGAATTTGTACCCATGGATTTTCCAATAAACTGTTGGAAGATATGATAACCAAAAGCTACAAAGGTATTGTCAATAAGGAACTCCAGCATCGTTTTGATTTCAACTTCAGAGTACTATATTTTTCCCCAAAATCAATCTTTTTGATTTTAACCTCTTTTTATTCTCCAGAAACTATATCATAATGTTCGACTAGATAGATGCCCAAGAATGAGCGAAAACTGTCATACGAAGTGTAATCGCAACAGAATATATTCTGTATCGGACAAGTACGTGCTCTACCTTTCAATTTTCGAAGCACTGATGACTTCTTTGTGCGAATGCTCTAATGGATATCAGTTCAAAAGACAAAGACGGGAACAAACAGGTAATACTTAAAGCAATGTGAGGAATGGGGACCGAAATTTATTTCATACACGGTATGTATATGTCTTTGATTTACAATACGAACTACAACATGATGGCTGCTTTTAATTGTTTGAAAATAGAAGTATTTCATTTCCACGCTGTAGAGAATGCCATGCCTTGCATCTGTTAAAACACTAGTCCACAGTGTTTGTCCAGATAGTACAGAATCAAGAGACTTGCGATCTAAAGAACTTGGTTGTGAACGTATGAAGAACAGTTGTACTGATTCGGTTGACTTTGTCTATCATTGCCTATTAAATGAATTGGGCAACGATTCTGTGGAAATATGCGCACCAACAACGAAAATTGTAGGTATGATATGAATTTACTACTTCATATCAGGTCTTGAAAAGATTTGACTACAGTAAGAGCATTACAATCGTGCGGTAACCTGTTGGAGAAATAGACGTTGTGCGAACTATGGATGATTAATGGGTTTTAAATTTCCGTTTCAACATAGGGATATACTGAACAATTTTATTGATAATTTTTAATACAGGTCAGTTCTGCGCTGAATTCAATGTTGGAGGAGGTATTGTTCAGGAGCATCGCAAAAAAAAACCAAACAAACCAAAAACAAAAAACAAAAAAACAACAACAAAAAAAAAACCAGATCGTGTAAGTTATGTCCATAGATTTACAACAAAGTGTGGTATACAATTTTTTTCTGTCTTCATTTTTATTAAATTGATAACATTGGTTTTGCATTGTTTTAGGCGAGAATGAAATAGCGATAGGTAACTCTCTTTAGATGAGGTGTCACAAACGAGGTATGTTAGAGGATTTGGAAACTCCTTTGTCATCATTGGATATTAGTCTTGATAACGTCTGTGAATGCTCCCCAAAGTTACATATGATACCGATCCCTTCAAAGGGACATTTACTATTCATTTTTATTAAAGCGTGAATATTATTGCACTGGGTTCAACATGTTCTTACCGCGAATGAAATCACATCCCTCACACTGTATTTCCAAAGGTTGGGGTATGAGTTTCGGCGATCTTGCAAATAATTCGACCTCATTTCATGCTCAAGTGTTTACTCAGAATTCAATTTATGCCGGATTTGTTTATCTCTGTGCAAATGTACCTATGGAATGTTACAGATATTTTAGCTGGTTTTATATTCAGCACTGTGGTAGAATTTCATCAATTCTATTTTCACGTAAAAGAGCATAGTTTCTGTATAGTGAATTTTCTTGAACATTAATCATAGTGAACTTTGCACTCAAATAATATTTCTTATGTTAATGGGCACAGAATGTGTGGGGGGAAAGGCAAAAGGATCCCCCAATCTTCAAATAAGGTAACTTCTACTGAATCAATACTAGAAAACACAGTCAAATGTCCACAAATGCAATGTGAAATTTTCATTCCAAATTATGCAATTGTTTATCGTTACGTTCACCTGGTCATTTATTTGTCATTATCACTACAAGGTAAGAGAGTACTTTAGAAAGCATAAGTTACATCTCTGACATCTACAAATCCCTTTGATTTAACGTAAATACATTGTTTTTGTAAGCCGCCACAGAAATTATTAAAGCGAGAAACTGAAACGTTTTTCTCTCCATGAAAATTGGAATTATAATTTCCATACAGTTCTGATATTATGCAGTTCGTTTGTTGTTGAATATTCAAAACAAAGCGTCCAATTAATCCACGAAGCAATGCAGGCGATTTTGTCATCTATTTTATAAACTAACAAGGTGCAATAAAGAAATGAAAGTTTTCAATGACAGAGAAAGAAATTAAGCTTTCATCTAATATCTACAACCAAAAAAAATTATAATTTGAAATGAATGCTGTTTGAATTTTCCCTATTTATTCTACACGTGTTTTAAAATTTACGGAATGTAAGGATAGCGAATTCAAGTGATTTATGCCACTCACTGGGTTTATCTTAAGTGCACTGATGCAAATGCATTTGATTTTAGATGGCAAGTGTTTTAGGGAACTTCTATCCCACTTCACAAGCACAAGCGAAGCAAGTTTTTTTTAATGCGTTCCACTGCATTCACGTCAACGTATGTCCCTGACACCAACATTAGTAAGTAAAATTAAGAGGGATTTGAAACAGTTGAGTGTGTGCCCCCCCCCCCCCCCCCCCTTTCCTCATGTAATATATTCATATTGCAATCTCCGCCTTAAGCAGCTGTTTTGAGTAGAAAATTAAGGTGAAACGAAAATGAAAAGTAATAGACTGACCTTGTAATTTCTCCTTTCAGCTGTAGAAACTGTAAAAACTACATTTCATTTAAGTTTTCACGAACATGCCTTTTAGTGTCTCTGTGTGTTTGAGTATTAAATTTGTTGTACGTACGATGTTTATTACATTCTTGAATTTTGTTAGACACCTCTTCCCACCTCTGTTATACCCAGGGGTCAGTGTATGCCCAACTCTCTAATTTGTATTCTGTATGTATAGGATTTATGATATTGATCACTGTTCGTTATCTTCACCTTTTTCATTAATGTATGAAAGCGTATAATGTTTTATCAAAATTATTTAAAACCGCTTCTGTTATTCATAATGATTATAATTTGTTTAATTCATTCATATTTTTAGTCATAACAACCTAATATTTACATGTAAGTTAATTTTGAAATTTCAAATTCTTATTTACAGGTTAGTATTACCATAATTATCCTCAATGGATGGCTGTGACATACGGAAAGGTCGTTACAAAATAACCGAGAAAGCAATGGTTGACAGGAACGATTCCATGCATAGTAGATTACGAATACGGATACACACGATGGAAAGAGACAAACGGAAATTGAATAATGTCAATAAAAGCTTCTACACGAGAAGAAAAAAATCTCTTCCTGTGGCCTTCAATTTAACATTTAGATATATCGACGACATTTTGTCTATTAACAATAATCATTTTCATTTATATGTCTATTCGATATATCCCAGTAAACTTGAAATAAAAGATACCACAGAGTCTTCCTTTTCTGCTTCCTACTTAGATATTTTACTGAAAATAGATGCCGGCGGCAAACTAATAATTCAACTTTATGACAAACGAGACGATTTCAATTTCTTCATCGTCAACTTCCCTTATCTATGTGGCAATATTCCATAATCAAATGCATATGGTGTTTATATCTCCCAACTGATTCGATACGCAAGAGCTTGTTCTGCTTATGATCAGGTTTTAAATCGAGGTGAGTCACTGACAAAAAAGTTGATGTTACTGGGGTTTGTACAGTCTCGTCTAAAGTAGCATATCGCTGAACAACTGATAGAGACTGTTCAAAATAAAAGACCCCGTGGTGATCCGAGTTAGAATAGACCCCAGTACCCCTTGATTGCCGTACGAGGCGACTATGAAAAAGCTATGATAACTAACAGTAATTCTCATATCGAATCACTTGGAAGATATAAACACCATATACAGGTGATTGCCACATAACTAAAGGAAGTTGACAATGGAGAAATTGATATCATCCCGTTTGTCATAAAGTTGGGTTGTTAGTTTGCCGCCGGAATATATTTTTAGTAAAACATCTAAGTACAATGCAGACGTTGAGGACTCTGTGGTGTCTTTTATTCCAAGGCCACTGGGATATATCATTCATATGTCCAATAGACATATGAATGAAAATGATAATTTTTAATAGAGACCACAGCAAGATATTTTTTCTTCTTCTCGCGTAGAAGCTTTTGAATGAATTCTGTTTCGTAAGAATATAGAAATAGGTCACCTAAGATAGGAGCACAATTCGAGCTCATGCGAATTACGACAGACTGTTGGAAGACCTGTCACCAAAGACTACTAAAATATTGTCAATGAGGAATATTTTTAATATCAACTTCAGAGTACTTGTGCGTGAAGTCATAGTGGTTTTTAACAAATAATTTTGGGATGATCAATCGCTAAATATGAATATTTCCTTTTACCATTCTTGTTCACGAAACAACTATCAATGATGCAAAACGTCTAGTCTTTAATTTATCGTGAGGTATGGTCGTGTAATGCTGTGAATTCGATAAAAAGTTTTGCGATTTCAAATTCAATAAAAGTTCTTTGAAATGTTTAAGAATCCACATTTGATTAACACTACTTCTGGCATATGTAGTGGCACAGTATCTTTGAATTTTCTCCTTCACAGCAGTTACTATTTTCGTAAGGAGCAAAGATAGTGGCTTGGTAGAACATTTACTGGATCCAGGAATGTATATTTGTTTGTAAGGTTTCTTGTGGAGTTTAGAGATCCAGTATAGGTACGATAACTCATATTCATCCGCTTCATTGACTGGGATATTAAATGTATTTAAAACTGTATCATGATTTTGAAGAATTTCATCTTTTGAAAGGGCAGTAGGAATATATGTGCAATTAATGAATGTGGAATTAATGCAAAGTTCGTTTAGAATGCCGTTGTAATGCTGAGCCTTACAAACAAATACAATGTTGTTGCCAACTTTGTCAGCTGGAACCGAAACATATTCCTCATGTAAGCTATCTAACTTTTTTTATCACTCCTGATGTACCAAACACAGAAGGATAGATGGTGCGCATTTTTGTTTTGACTTGTCTGATACGAGATTTTAATATCCCTCTTATACTTTTTATTCATTCTGACAAGGTATCAAGTTCTTTTTTAGATTTAGCCCATCGTCTGGCATAATCTTCTAGAGTGTTCATAATAGAGATGAAGTTCTGTCGTCAATGGAAAGACCGAGGTTCTTTGAATTTAGGACCTTCTAAAATAAGTGATTTAAAATCTTCATTTTTAACTATATCGACATTACCAGTAATGGTATGTCTGGTTGGGCTATAGTGAAAAGGAGACGAAGCACAAGAACACGTAGGTGGATCGAGTATAAGATGGTCTATATCAAGGCACTGTAAAGTTTGTTTGTAGTTAAAAAGTTTGGATGCAGTAGTGGATGTATATGTGTAGGAAATACAAGGTGTACACTCTAACTTGCAATACTCTGGAATACAAGACTGAACTATTTTATGACGAAGAATGTTGCTTATGTTCACCGCCTCAATTCCTTTGTTAGTAAATTTGAGTTTAAGGAACTGGCGGCTAGATTCGGATGTAATATCATCCAAACCCGCGGTAGTTTAAAGAGCCTCTGATGGGCAACATCTATAATCACAGAATTCGGTCTATATCCTAGTATGCGAAAATCCACATATGGACTAGTTTTGGCTTCTTCAAATAACGCATTCAAAACTGTCAATGGAACGGAGTAAAGTTTTGTGCAAATATGATGTGGACCTAATTGTCTGTTGACGTAAGGTAAAAGTGAGTGCGACATCGTCTATACTAGGTCCTTTATATGAACGATGTCCATGACTGCGTTTGCGCCTATGTGCATTTGGAAAAAAGTCCCATAACATTCACGTTATGTTCTAGTGGACTAGTTAAATTTCCGACGTTGGATATACTATTGTTGCATCCATATAGAAAAGCAGTGCCTAAAGTTTTAATTCAGTGATCTTCTCGTTGTCTACGGAAAGGGGTACTTAAAGTAGGGTTATTTGTATGAGGGTAATTTTTCCCCCAGAATCCTGACCCTCATGGGCAAAATGCAATGGTCTGGGGAATTAAAATGCTGGTAAAGAAGTTGATTACCCCTCTTACTAATTTGAAACCTAGCATAATGTACATTTTACAGATATAATTCACTGTCCCAACAACTAAGCTTATTTCTTCTGGATCACTTGCTAGGTGCTATTGGCACCGTATCTTTTGACGGGAAGGACCCACGATGAACAAAAACGTTTAAGATTAAACAAACTTGTGTACACCACCACTGAAATCCACAATTTTACATAGATCATCCTCACAACATCAAAATCTCGAAGATGCAGCTATTATTTGAAAATGACACTTTTCTTCCTAATTTAGGTAACCACGTTTTTCTCAACAATATTCAGACAGGGTTACAATATTTTCTAGCTCAAGATAACAACACCCATCCCCCAGTAACATCAATATTGCGCAGTTATATATGATTCTAATTTTATCCCCTTGCCAAGGTAATTTCATTTTTTACCTTGTTACGTTTCTTACAGCAAGTGGCTCCACCTTCCATGCTCAGGCAAAATATACAAAATTAAATGACTGTAGAGTACACTGGAGTAGTTAGCCACCAACACTAGCTCTCCCCTACCTACTAATTAAACCTGGGCCTGTATTTAAGATACCCTCACGGTGCCTTCTTGTAAGTAGGTCAAGGGTGAATCTATACCTATATAAAAGTGTAATTTCTTGACTAGATAAATCAAGTTTATACCGTTGGGTCCTTATGTATAACTGAAGCCACATCCATCTCCTACCATGGGAAGGAATACTAAAGGCTGTTGCATATACCTGGTAACTGTAGGAAAGTTCACAGTTTGCTGTGTTCTTGCACTTCAAACTAGATAACACGCAAGAGATATATGAGATTTGCAGAGATCTTTATCCCTTTATAATGTGGTCACTCGTTTTTCCCCGGGCAGATGTCCACATAGGGTTTCAAGTTTCCCCCTTCTTTGGTAGTCACAATGGTACACTGGCTGTCTCCCTAGTTACCCACGCAAAAAAAATCATGCGACCTCTTCGAACATGTATATATATATATATATATATATATATATATATATATATTTACATTCATGATCAAAAGGTACGATAAATATTCAAACTTGTATCAAACTTGTTAGTTCTGCAGCTAAGCAGTTTAACAGGAATTATTGTGCAGCGAGATATGAAAGTTTCGACATACCTCCCATGTCTCTTCAACATATCTAGCTCATTGTCAGTGTTAGATTCATTCATACATAAAAGCAGGTCGCCTGGCAGCTGGGTGTAATGTGTATTAAAATTCATTGTAGCAAAAGATGTTCACATCTTCGTTTTAGGCTATGTAATCCTGTGACCGGGCCAAGGTCCATGAAGTCAATTCTTTGATCAATAAAGATTACTAGCTTTTGATGCAAATTAAGTAGTTCATTATATGCACCCCCAGTTTACTTAAAATGATAAAATAATGCAGTGAGAGAAATGGTTGCTTAAATATTGTGGTGTTATAAGCGAAAACCAGTCCGAAGCAATCAAAGACACAGATATTTGGATTGGCGACAAAACTTTATTATGAGTCGTTATTTTTATTGTGATTCATGTCTCGTGGTGATCTGGGTTATAATTGATCCTCAGTACCCCTTCCTTGTCGTAAAAGGCGACTAAATGGGGCGGTCCTTCGGATGAGATCGTAAGAACCGATGTCCCATGTCACAGCAGGTGTGGCACGATAAAGATCCCTCCCTGTCCAAAGGCCATAAGCGCCGAGCATAGGCCTAAATTTTGCAGCCCTTCACCAACAATGGTGACGTATCCATATGAGTGAAATGTTCTCGAGTGGGACGTTAAACAATATTTAATCAATCATTATATTATGAATCGTACCATCCATTATTTCAAACTTGTCACTTTGTCAGAATGACTATTACTAGTAAAAGGAAAATCCATATTTTGAATTAGACACGACATATTAACACAAAGATATGTACCTTCTATCCTTATTTGGCATATTATTGAGCATGAGTGAAGAAAGAATCAGATAGTTACATTCGAAATATTCACTGTTTCCAGGTGACAAAGCTTGTAACAACATTGATATCTGTTTTTACAACCATGTTTTATAAGCTGTAATCTAGCTTACACTCAAAGTCCCCTTTTAAAGACTAAATTCCTCGAAATCAACTTTCCGTTTTAAACGTTCTCAGTACTCCATTCAATGGGACGATTGGCAAACATAAGATTTCAAATCTTCACAAACTCACATCCAGTCCCGTGGAGATCCGGGTAGTTAGAATAGATCCTCCGTACAACTTGCCTGTTGTAAGAGGCGACTAAATGGGGCGGTCCTTCGGATGAGTTCGCAAAAATCGAGCCCTGTATCACAGCAGGTGTGGCACGATAAATTTCCCTCCCTGCTCAATGGCCATAAGCGCCGAGCATAGGCCTAGGTTTTGCAGCCCTTCCCCAGCAATGGTAACCTCTCCATATGAGTGAAAAAATTCTCGAGCAGGACGCTAAACAATATCCAATAGATTAATCTATCAATCATATATATCCAAATGAAATCAAAATAAGAAACGATATAATCTCCAACATCTCCTAATATTTTGACATCTTACAAAACATAGACTATAACAATAAACCAAACTTGTACTTTAGGATAGACTGCAACTTTTCAATTATTATGTCAATTTCCTATACATACCTGTAACGATACTACATTACCACCCGAAAATAGTTTTGCATTTTTCAACTGATTAGATGAGCGATATAACATGTTCTGTGTATGAACAACTTTTCAACATATATAGGCTACAGACAAAGAAACAGATGTTTCAGTCTTATTTTAAAATCAGCATCTCACAAATTCTGTGATAATGATAATGCTATTAGGTTGAATGCTCACTTTGCGTTTCATACTATTTGTTTTGCCGCTCCCTATATACTGATTGTCCTATTTTTAATTTTGTACTTGGTATAGGATCTATAAATTTAATCACTACATGCTGCCATCTCATTTTCCTAAAATGAAAAGAGAGCAAATAATAGCAATGGCGAAGTGAAACTCCAGTACTGTCCATGACTGCAAATTGCGTATACGGTACATAGAGAAATTTCAAATAGAGTACATGTACTTATATGTGAAGTGCCACAATACTGCCAGACTTTACGTATAAAGATCGTCTCTCATGGTCTTCACGGTGAATGTTCTTTATTTTCGTGTAGATTCTCATAATAAGATAAGCTAGGGCACAAATCAATAAAACGGTGCCAAATCCAAACACGAGGTGAAGTAATTGGTTTTCATTCTCATCTTTAGATAAAGTTGGTTTCGTGTTGCGATGTTGCATAGTACCAGAGGTATTTGTATGCACCCTCATATCATCTGTGTGTCCCGCAGTCTGTTCTGGACTTATTGAGGAGCCTGAAAAAGCATTAATCATTTTCAAACGAAAATAAGAAATAGTCGTGTCAGTTTCTCAATTTCTAAACGATGTATTTGTAGGTACATAATTTGAAAAACAAATAAAATCAATGCTAAACTAGATTTTTTCCTCTGCAACATAAAGTAATTATGTTAGTTAGACGTTGTTTAATATCATATCATGCATATTTTTAATCAGAGTTTGCACGTTCTTTTTAACACAGTACAAGTTGTAACTGACGGTAAATAAATTGAAAAATAAAATAACAAATATAATAACATATTTGTAATTGAATATACATATAATTACATAGTATCAGAGTAAATTTGAAGCCATAAACCCAACAAATCAGCAACAAAAAGTAAATTCATGAAATATTGTTATCGCAGATGTATATTGTTCTCGGAGGTCACCAGTTCGATTGAAAAAAAAGCTATGACGATGCACTGCGCACTTGTCAGATTTGTAAACAGTTTAATATGTCAATTTCAATAATACAATTCACTGAAGTGGCACGTAATTTAATTACTTTATTACTTTTAGAATACTTAAAGTAATTCATGATACAATGTAATATTTTAAAATAAACGAAACGTGTAATTTCGCATGTCAGTCTCCATCTTTGTATAGCCCCGTGTGGATCCGGGTTGTTAGAATAGATCCTCAGTACCCTTTGCTTGTCGTAAGAGGCGACTAAATGGGGCGGTCCTTCGGATGAGACCGCAAACACTGAGATCCCGTGTCACAGCAGGTGTGGCACGACAAACATTCCTCCCTGCTCAAAGGCCCTAAGCGCCGAGCATAGGCCTACATTTTGCAACCCTTCACCGGCAATAGTGACATCTCCATATGACTGAAATATTCTCGAGCGGAACGTTAAACAATATATAATCAATCAATTAATACATCTTTGTATGAGCTCGGTCTCAATGCAACCCGATTGTGTACGGCAGTCGTCGTTACCATGTATACGGCGTAATGGCGGTTTGTACGAAACGCTTATTGTACTAAAACAATATTCCCTTGTTTACTTTGCCGAATATTCCTTCAAATCGTCGAGTTTTTATATGTTTTATAGGTTTCAAGTGGTGCAAAATACCGTCAGTTACAGTCTGTATTGCTTTAAGATAAAAGTTTTACAATTGATTAATTTTGTATTTGTACTCCTTCTTCCTCTTTCTATCTCTATCTCTCTACTTAATGATTAATATTCAGTTTAGCTACATGTTACAACACAAATTGCTAAAATGTGAAACCTGAATAAATGTTTACCTTGTAAATGTGAACATCCAATTCGGAAATCGCAGTGCATCTGACTGCAGAGGCACTTGTTCAAACAATGCATTCCATATTGGGGATATTTGCACTGCATCTTACAGTCTTTGCCGATATAGCCTCCGTTGCAAGCTACAAATACAGAACGGAAATATGATTTGAAATTTACTAATTATTAATTTTCTGTCAGGGTATGTCAATGTTTGTTTCATGATGAAAAACGCTACACAATGATACAAATTGCAAGTACATCAATATTTCAAATCCAACAACACGGTAAGTCAACCGGTCGCGGTAGCTCAGTAGTAAGAGCGTTCGCTTCGTGACCGGAAGGTCATGAGTTCGAGCTCCGCTCGTGCTATGGTCGCCTCAAGCCTAAGACGTAAACGCAGGTTGTGATTGTTCCTGTGCCAAACGCTCGGCCTTTAAAGGTGAGAATCACGGGTTTTCCGGATATAACTTTAAAAGCGGAGGTCCCGTGTCACGGCATGTATTGGCACGCTGGAGAACTCTCATTGCTACGGCGATGAGCGCTAAGCATAGGTGTAAATTTTTGATACTTCAACTACAACTGGTGACGTCTAAATATGAGGGAAAAATTCTCGACGGGACATAAAACAATAAAACAATGAACGGACGTTTAAAGTGATTTTATTTAGCATACAGTTGTAATGTCTTACTCACGAACACACTGGTTGACTTTATGATCCCAAATCTCATTAGAACAGCAGCCATGAACATTCCTCAAGATGAAAATGAAACATAAAATAAAACAGAATTTGCTTGTAAGAGGTTTGTCTTAATACCTCACATCATACACCATCGTGCTCTCCTAACAACGCATGTACTATGATATAATGCATATCCATCCCTCATTTAACAGTTACACTATACTTTCCAAATGAGGAAATTTCATCCGACCGATTTGTAGTTTGAATTGAGCCTGACATGACAGTTTCTACTGAACCCATCTAAACTGCTTTAACGTATAGATGTACAGATTCAATGCTTATTTAGCATAATTTGCAACAGTAGTAGTAATTGTAACTATGTGATATAGAATTAATATGTAAGAAGCTTAGGTTGGGTAACATAATTTTCGTAATTCGTAGATGCTTTGGTATGACTCTAATCCTCTGTTGAAAAGCACTGATACAAAAGCACTGAAATAAAACTCCGTCATAGTCACTACGTGAGTGATGACTACAAACGAAACTTAATGTATGTTACATGTCATAAAAATAAACAGTTTAGTACCCGTCTCAAGTACGTGGTACTTCCTCTTGTGCCCCCAAGGCCCGTTGCACTTTTCTCGGCTTTGCAATACTAGTATATATTTATTTATTAGTATTCATTATATGTATAATGTTTAGAAGAATTCAAAAGTCGAATTTATCACAGGAAGTGAAACATATTTCATCGCAGCCGACATCACAACCTGAATACACTATATCAATTATATTGTATAATTCAAAGATCAATGTAACGTATCAACTGGATACCTACGAGCTACAGTCACGCCTGCCAGATGCGACGGTAAAAACCATGGTTATGCTTAGTGTGCTCAGAAAGAAGAATCCAATCATCTTGTAAATATTCACGCGATAATATCATTCGAAACATTCGGCAAATGCTCTACAGCTACGGAAGCTTTACGTCAAGGGGTTATAGATAGTACATGGTGTAATTTGCGTTTAAACATGTGTACGTGGTATAGGTCAGAATCAGAGTCGGTTTTGAGTTTGAATACACGTTTCGAGGTACATGTACATGGTTGCATGGACAAATTTCTTTTATTTCATCATCGAGGAAGAGTAACATAATCTACATCAGGTTACACCTCCAAATAACACTGTTATACAAGAAATACTCTATATAGAAACACTGTTATACAAGAAATACTCTATATAGAAACACTGTTATACAAGAAATACTCTATATAGAAACACTGTTATACAAGAAATACTCTATATAGAAACACTGTTATACAAGAAATACTCTATATAGAAACACTGTTATACAAGAAATACTCTATATAGAAACACTGTTATACAAGAAATACTCTATATAGAAACACTGTTATACAAGAAATACTCTATATAGAAACACTGTTATACAAGAAATACTCTATATAGAAACACTGTTATACAAGAAATACTCTATATAGAAACACTGTTATACAAGAAATACTCTATATAGAAACACTGTTATACAAGAAATACTCTATATAGAAACACTGTTATACAAGAAATACTCTATATAGAAACACTGTTATACAAGAAATACTCTATATAGAAACACTGTTATATAAGGAATACTCTATATAGACACACTCAGCAGGGTGCGAGTCTGTTATATAAGAATATACTCTATATAGAAACATTCAGCAGGGCGTGAGTCTGTTATACAAGAAATACTCTATATAGAAACACTCAGCAGGTTGCTAGTCTGTTATATAAGAATATACTCTATATGGAAACACTCAGCAGGGTATGAGTCCCGTATACAAGAAATACTGTATATTATACCGTACAATGTTATTGATTAAAAGCTTTAATGTCACGAAACAATATAATTGTCAAAATCAATAAGATGAACTATTCATATTCATTTCCATACCACTCATTCTGAAAAAAAATGGCACAAGGAAATATTAATACCATGCTAATTAAAATTTTCAAACAGGAAACTTTCATAAAATATTGAAAAAAATCAATCTAAATGTAGAATTGAAAGAGGCCTTTCCTGATATGAAAGTCTAATCGATGTATCAGTCGATAAAACAAACTGAAATATCCATGAACAATATCAATTTGAAATGCAAATTGCGTTCACCTTCAATAAATTGAATTACAATTTTAATATAAAGTCACTGAGGAAAATATAGAATGAAATCATAGGACTGCGAGACTACAATGACAGTATTTAAAGGAACAGTGATTGTTTAGTTTGTTTTTTCACCACACTCAACAATGTTTCAGTTATCTGGTGACGTCCAGTTTTTGTAGGTGGAGGAGAGACCCAGATACAATGTAGCCGGGAAGAGACCACCGACCATCCGAAAGTAAACTGCTAAACTTTCTCACACATATCGGCACGAGCGAGAATCGACCCGCGCCGACTAGAGGTGAGAGGCCTTGTGATTTTGAGCACAATGCTCTAACCACTCAGCCTCGGAGGCCCCAAAGTAAAAATGAATCAAATGGTCACAGTATCTTTTTATGGACTCTGGCGTTATCCTTCATATTTACCTATACATGTGGATTTATTAAGAAGGCCAGTAAGGTGCACTACCTTTAAATTATTTTCCAAACTACATGCATTGCCATTTAATATATGTGTGGAGAATCGTATATTTTCATAGAAAAACAACTGTAGCTTACGTTTCACATGATTTTGATATAGTAAAACATTGATACAGAAATCACCGTTTCTACATCGTATGCCATTTTTCGGATGTTTTCTTCAAATTAACATCCAGTATATAATTGTTAATATAATTGTTGGGAAACGGCCGCGTGAAGGTAATACATTTCCGTGTGTGACGTATACAGAGTTCTCTTTCTGTGGTTATCTTTTGCGTCACTATCAATCTCCGTGATTTTACATGTAAAATCGCCACTGACATCAGTAAGTAATATAAATATACAATGGCGTACATTTTGTTTGAACCAAAAAAAAAATATATATATACTCTGCAAAAAAAGAAACGCATAATGGATTTTTAAGATTTTAGTAGATGTATTTTGGATTATGATTTTACAATAAAAAATGTAGATATTCACTAGAATTGTTTCAATTGAAAAAAATTACAGTCCAAACCTTAGATATTGGTGAAAAAAAAGTCAGATCATCACAGTTAAGAACACTTCCTGTCACGTTTAAGTTAGTACCGTGTATGACCACCTCGAGCTGCCAACACAGTTCTGCATCTCCTTGGCATAGAGTCAATCAATGTTCTTACGTTATTGCGTGGAATTGTTCGCCATTCCTGTTGTAACATTTGACGGAGCTGATCGAGGGTCTGAGGCGGAGGTTGGCGCAGGCGCACACGTTTATCCAGTTGGTCCCATAAGTGTTCAATCGGATTCAAATCCGGTGATTTGGAAGGCCATGGTAGCACATTAATGTTGTTCTGTTGAAGGTAGTCAATTGTTAAGCGGGCTGTGTGAGGCCTAGCATTGTCATGTTGGAATAACTCCCTCTGTCGGTCAATTACGCGCATAAGGTGAGGTTGGAGAATTTCGTCTCTGTACGTTTGAGCCGTTAAATTGCCCGGGACATGTACCAGTTCTGTTTTACGGTCATTAGAGATCGCCGCCCACATCATGACGCTACCTCCACCGAAGCTATCCACTTCTTGGACACACGAGGAAGAGAAACGTTCATTCCTGCGCCGGTATACACGGATTCTTCCATCACGTTTCTGTAGCAGAAAACGGGACTCATTGCTGAACCAGATTCTACGCCAGTTGCGGAATGTCCAGCCCCTCAATCTGTTGCACCATCGGACTCTTTCTCGTCTGTGTAACGGTGTCAAAACTGCTCCAAAATACGGTCTTCTGGGTCTAATGCCATATTGTCGAAGTCGGTTGCGGACTGTCTGCGAGCTGATTCTTCTCAATCCAGGTATTCTGACTGCAGTAGCTGTTGCAGCAACGGTTCGATTCCGTAGATGAAAGACCCGGATGTAGCGATCTTGTCCAGGAGTCGTAATGCGAGGTCGCCCACTCCTCGGTCGGTCATTAGTAGAGCCAGTCTGCTGGAATCTGTTCCACAGCCGAGAAATTGTGCTCTGATTTACGTTTTCAGTTCGTGCAATCTCACTTTGGGATACTCCGGCCTGGAGACGGCCAATGACGATATTTCGAGTAGCAGGGTCCAACCTTGGCATGGCAGCATTTTAACGTTATGATGAATTCAAGCTTCAAACTTCGTCCTTTTATACGCTTTAATGTAGTGGTTGAATTAAACACAAAGTTCTCGTGAAAAACGTAAGCCAAATTCCATGGCGATAGAGGTGATGTGCAATTTTAGAGAGTCGCCGAGCTAATTTGGCAGAGAGCCAAATCAAATGAACAGACCTTTAAAGTTTCATACTAACCTGTAATAAATCAATTACTCAATTGACCATTTCAGTTTACCTGTTAAAATACATAATTTGCATTTTTAAAATTTCAAAAGGGCTATGCGTTTCTTTTTTTGCAGAGTATATATATCATGTTAAACCACAGACACTTAGGGCAACCTACCCGTTACCCCCTTCTTTTCTGATCTTAGATTGACATATTAATTTTATTTTACTTATGGTTTGCAAATATACATTATACCATCCAAAAAGTTTTTTTTAAGTATCGGTACCAGTAAGAAATTCTCGTTTTCTGCAATTAATCACATGTAATTTTCACTACATGCACCATATGTAATTAATTTGTAACAGAAGCTGAAATTGATATTGAATCAGTTTGTAGATCCCAGTTCAGAAAAATGATAAGGGGTGGGGTGGGGGCGTATTGCATGATCCATACCACGAGTGACTGTGTGTTATTAACCTACTCCTTTTGTGACCCCTCATAACGTGCGACTTCTGGTGAAATACTTACGATTAAAAACAAGTGATCGATTTTCTTCGGAAATATTTTGACGCCCCTAATTTTAATTTCAGTCATCGTCTTCTTTGTGTAGATGTTTTATCCCAGTAGCGTTGTTTATACTTAAAGTATGAAATGAGGAACTACGGGTCTATAGAACATCGGTCACATTGAGTTTGCCTACTTTTAATTTTGGATCCATTATGAGTCTAATCACTGTTCCTTATCTTCACATTTTCATTATAGTTTCGAATGAATATGAGCTAACTTTATTTCAATTAGATTCTTCGACGAAGGCAGTGCTTATCTCCATGCGTAAACTGAGCTTTGACAATATTCCTAGACAATACAACAATAGTTCAAAATAGGACTTGAAGGTAGTTTATAAAAGCGCCTTCGGGTTGTTCCAGATTATGTCAAGGTAGGGATAACAGAAGATTGGACGAACATTTTTGATATCCGAGTTAGCATACCTACTTCTTCGATACGCTTTGTGGCACCGTTTCGTGATTCAAGCTTATACCAGAGTAGTACATACTAGTTGAGTGTCCCATGCTGACAATCTTTAGTCTTGATTGTGCTGTAAAAGAGGATGCCGAAATTATCTGTATTTTATTAACTGTACTACGTTCTCAAGACAATGTTCCCCGTCAAATAAACCAAGCACCGCGCGCACGATGAACATTTATACATTAATGGTAACATCCAATGCGCATGCTTGTGACGCTTATTGGCCGTAGTTTATTTTATCTCTGTTCAGGAGGATGATTCTAAGTAATTCAATTATCTCATAACTCTATGTTTACTTTTATGACAATTCCTTGGAGTATATTAGAGGGAGACCTTGGAAGTTAAGATTTTTTCTCCCCATTGTTGTGTATTTACGCTTTATGTTAACTTTGTAAATAACGATAATCTGTTTAGGAACTGAAATTTATTAAGATTAGATCTTGTTCACCAATTGATTAAACGATTTTTTTTTTCAACTCCTTGGATATAACAACTGCAATAGGTCATTTTCGATTTTTAAACATAGACTCTATTAGTTTTATGAAATGATATAATTTTCATAGAATCACTTCGTTTACTTGTGGTGATCAAGCTAGTATGGGATTTACAAAATTTAAGAACATGTGCCTAATTCCGATGTATGAAATTAATACAATTAAATATGTCCGTATCAAGAGTATTAACAGCGTAAAGCTCCGAACTAAGTAGCTGTAAGAGTTAGTTCCTTGTAACTGTGTAGTATATCATTTTGACATTTTGTAATCATTAACTGTGGCACTATCTAGTAAGATACATTAGAAAGCATTAATTGCATGCCATGCAGAATATATTCATAAGGGAATGTATCGACTGTGTTATGTCACCCTACTGAGTTAATCGCAGAGAAATCTTATTTGCATAGGTCGACAAGTTATTCACTCAAGATGCTCCTGCGCCAGTAACATATCTTAATATGCCCTCATTACATGCCAGTATTCATTTGACTACTAATACACCAAAAACACGATGATAAAAATGAGATACGACAACACTGTCCTCTATATGTATTTATTGACTAATTACAGATTGCCCACGCCGTGTTTACTGCTGTATTAGTACATACATCAATAATATACACTGTAAGGCTTTTCCATTAATTACTCACCTACCTGTCATTATTTCTTTCAAACGAACATACAATATTTAGTCATTACAGAAGACTACGTATCATTTTACATAATTGCCAAAATGAGAGTCCCACATCCACGCAAACCCTGTTCACATCACAGCACGTTCATTTAATTGCACAATCTTCGTTCATTTTTAGTGAAAGATGTGTATCGGGTAACTTGAATAAACAACTTTTTGCACAAGAATTAAATTCATTTCAGTGCAAATGAACTCTGACTCATTAGAGGACTTATTTTTTTTAAACCTCTCTCTCTCTCTCTCTCTCTCTGTGTGTGTGTGTGTGTGTTTGTGTGTGTGATTGATTGATTGATTATTTATTGCTTTCAGCCACACTCAACAATTTTTCAGTTATCTGGTGGCGTCCAGTTTTTGTTGGTGGATTGATTGATTGATTGATTATTTATTGCTTTCAGCCACACTCAACAATTTTTCAGTTATCTGGTGGCGTCCAGTTTTTGTTGGTGGATTGATTGATTGATTGATTATTTATTGCTTTCAGCCACACTCAACAATTTTTCAGTTATCTGGTGGCGTCCAGTTTTTGTTGGTGGATTGATTGATTGATTGGTTATTTATTGCTTTCCGCCACACTTAACAATTTTTCAGTTATCTGGTGGCGTCCAGTTTTTGTTGGTGGAGGAGAGAACCCAGATACAATGTACCTGGGAAGAGACCACCGACCTTCCGCAAGTAAACTGGCAAACTTGCTCACATAACGCCGCGGCCGAGATTCGAACACGCGCCGACAGAGGTGAGAGACTTTGAGATTTTGAGCCCGATGCTCTAACCACTCAGCCACGGAGGCCCCTGGTTTGGTTAGAGACCTTTTCTCTCAATGAACAATGAAGATAAGGAACTGTGATCAATCTCATTTAGAAATGAAAAGTGAACATAACCAACAGTGATTAAACTCATAAATCCTCTGACGTCAAAGAATGCAAAAGTTACAGTAGGGCAAACGTGGATCCCTGGACACACCAGAGTGAGATCAGACCCGGGAGTCATAAGTAATCTAAGAATTTTCTTAGATTTTGTACTTAAGCATTAAAAATGATTTAGTTATGAAAAAACTTTAAGAATCAAAATTCATATAATGTTTAGCAAAAATATAAACTAAGTTCAAATCTAAGAGATATGAAACACTACTCAGCTAACATCGACTGATTCCGGTAAACTTTTTCTAATGTAATCAGCCGAGGTGTGCCAAATGATGAAACAATTAAGTAGAAACTCTATAGAAACATAAATGAATTCCCGGAATGTTAATCACACTCTCATGTAAAAAGGTCTACAGTTAAGGAGTGTTACGTCAACAACAATGGAAAAGCAGACGATTGTTCGTTTGTTTTTTTTACGTCCCGTTGAACATCTTCACTCTTATTGAGAAGTCATCAATTGTAGATGAAGTACCACAAATTTAGACCTTTGGTTGGGGCTCAGGGCCGTTGCTGTGAGGGTTCGTAAGGGTATCAACGCCATCCGTGACATGGGACCTCCGTTTTTAAGGTCATATCCGAACAATCCGTGATTCTCACTTCTGAATGCCGAGCGTTTGGCGAAGGAGCAATCAATAACTATATTTATTTCTTAGGTTTGATGCGGCCATGATGCGAGCGGGACTCCAACTCACGGCTTCTTGGTTACGAAGCGAACGCTCTAGATCGCAACCGTTGAAAAGCAGACGAACAGAAAACCCAATTGGAATGTCGATGAAACTCTTGCTTTAACGTCGTTAGTCGAAGAAAACAAATACGTACTGCGGGGAAAATTAGCTCGTACTTTAGCATCGCACATGGTAAAATTTTGGCAAAACACTAGTACTGGCTGCACTGAAGATGAGTCCAGCTAGGGCAGCCTCAGAGGTGGAAACAAAAAATGGCATATAGCATTTTTTGACCAAATCAAAATATGCAATATCTGACCACAGAAGAGTGATAGCTGGGAAAGATTGGTCACTATTTATAAAACTAGAATAGTTCAGCCCGTCTGCATGTATGTATACCGTAGTCGACCAACATGTAGCATCAACGTTGATAATCTGGATTCAATATACTGAAGAAAATTTGCCTTTTTATGCATTAAATTTGGATATTAATGCCATTATTATCCAAAACAAAACAAACCTTTGCATTATGGTCATAGGCGTAGTTAGCGTTCACGTTTCCAAGATATCGATTGGTAAAGTTAACAATGTGTTAATCGTAGTTATAAATCCCAAAGATATATACAAGTTCGAGTGTAGGACAACACGGACCTCCAACAAAGCGAAGGTAGCATCAGGTGCCATGGAGGAGTAAGCATTCTCTGCTGACCGGTCACACCCGCTGTAAGCCCTTAGTCGAAATTAGGTAAACGGGATTATCCGTAGTCAAAGTTAGTATGAAAAATGACGGTCTAACAAAGGGTATGAAACAAATCATTCAACATATGTCTCAGAGACACTTTGTAATCGCAAACAAGGTCATTATAGCGACCGTAGAATTTGCGAAATGATGACTTCAAACGAGATTCGTTATAACCCTGCAACGTCAAATTTTTTGTCAGCAGTTGACCTCGCTTTAAAAAATTCTCATACGCATGGCATGTTCTAGCGCATCGAATCAACTGGAAGATATACACACCATAAACAGACGAAAGTGGTATATTACTACATAGATATGGAAAGCTGATGATTGCAAAGTTGAAGTCATCACGCTTGTCATATAATGTAGTTGTCAGTCTGCCATTAGAGTCAATATTAAGTAAAATATCCAAACATGAATCAGACACGTCAGATTCTGTAGTGTCCTTTATTTCGAGTTCATCGAGATATATCAAATGGACATAATTATAAAAATTATGATTGTTGATTGATAAGACGTCATCGATATATCTATATGTATGATTGAAGGACACGGCAAGTTTTTTGTTTTGGTTTTTTTTTTATCCTGTAACAGTTTCTGAACAAATTCCGCTTGATATGAATATAGAATAAGTCTTCCAATACGGGAGCACAATTAGTGTCCATGGAAATAGCAATGGATTGTTGGAAGACTTCGTCTCCAAACACTATGTAAATACAAGGTAGCCAAGGACACTCTTAATGTCTGTTTCAGAGTACTTGTGCGGGCTATCGGAGTGGTGTCTAACGAAATATGTACCTTGTTTTCCAGTCACTAGAAATTTGTATTTTCGAGTGCCATTTTTGTTCAAAAAGCAATTATCTATTATCTGAAAAAGTCAAGATTTTCATTTATCACCTAATAATAATATATTCGTATTACCATTCTTCTTCAGGCTGGTGCCCACCACAAAAACCTCTTGACATCATTACCAAAGCAGAGAGTTGTGTGGTTGAGGATTATAATATTTGCCTCAGTGGGATTGATAGTGGGATTGAGTCCTCTCTGCTGCAAATATTAAACCTTGGAAAAAGTCAAACACGCGAGTAAATGCAAGAAAGCTTACTGATATATATTACGTATACATAAACAAACATTTTCTGCATCAACATTTTACATACAATATATTTGATGTTGCTGAATTCGAAAAGGAACAGGTATTCAAATAAGGATAATTATTACAGATCTTATAGTCCTAAATGGCGTTGGTGAAAATAATACTCAGGTGACCGATAAGGCCTAATGACTTCTTGTTTCGTTAGCAAGACGTTAAATTACAATGATAGTCAATGATGTTTGATACGGAAATGATTTTCAAAAACTCAGTGAATGAGAGAGAGTGAATATAATAAAATGATTAATGGAAGTCTAAAAAAAAACCCAAAAGCATAATTTCGTCAATTTTTCAATATATGTCACTGTCCCAGAGAGATACAAGTTGCTGAGGGACCATCTGACACAATTACCCATATTACGGACTCTACGTCATTTGATCCTGCCCCTAGATGCATCTCATATAGTATATGTACCAGCACTGTTGTAAAGTTGCCTGAAAGTGGTCTGAAAAGAAAAAAAAATAGAACTACCATTCTGACATTGCGAATAAAAGTAGAATATATGAACCTGAAAATCAAGAAAATAAAAAGAGACGAGTAAAACTACCTGCAATCAATCCCATTTAACGGGATGAATTCAATTTCTCCATCTTCAACGTCCCTCATTTATGTAACAATATCCCATTATCATCCGCATATGGTGTTTATATCTCACAACTGATCAAGATAACTAACAGTATTCAATGTCGTAATTCCTTTACAAAATACAAATCAGAGAGACGGGCAAACACGGACCTCTGGCCATACCAGAGGTGGGATCAGGTGCCAAGGAGGAGTAATCCTCTGCGATTCGGATTATACAGCTTAAACTGACCCAACCCAGGTTACACTTAGCGTATTTATCAAAATTGTAAACGTAGTTGTTGAAGGTTCATTTTACTACAAATTTCATAACAGAAAATATATGTAGGCTAGCATGCAATGCATATTTTGCTGTCCTTTAAAAATCGATTTAAATTCGCTTCGACAGATTAAGAAACTTCGGGAAATTGCACTGTTGACGGCCTACCCAAAGTAAGTCTTCAAATATTTGAAAATTCAATAATTTGCACTTTTAAACTTAGTAAGATTTCTATTACATGAAAAAATGATCTTTACCCTTTAAGGCCTTGCATGCAACATTGTCACTGATATTATATCCGACAAACAAAGAATATATAGGCAAGTGGTTGATCACGTTACACGTGTCAATGTGAGGTGACGTCATCTGATAAAATGTTACGTATATTTCAGAATGAACAGGGTGACGTTTACAATTCTTCGTAAATCATTAGAAAATAATATCTTTGTTTCAATCTATTATTTGAACATTATATGCAGATAATGTATTGGTGTTTACAACAGTGATTTGTGTACTTAGTAGAGTCGAAACGTCTTGTTTGACAATGAGAAAGCAATGTGTGCATTAAACCAAAGTATTTCATTGTAGACGTTGACTTTATATCCCGTAGGAAGCCCAAAACAGTGATCCCATGTACATTAATGGGGAAAAGTAGTTCCGTAATAATATATTATTATTATCATTATTATCATTATTATTATCTTTATCATAATCAACAGTGCAATCCAACCAGAGTGACTGTGATCAAGACCTTTAAGGCTGCCAATGGGGTCTGGTGAAGTAAACAAGTAAAAGTGATAGCAGGGAATTTGGATGAAAGACAAAAGTAGAACAACATTAGTCTGACGAGACAATTGCTAAACATTCCTTTGATAATGTAGTTTATAACCCGTGATTCGAACTCGAAATGGGTAACGCATTGCTTGTTTACATTATCTTATTGCGCACCTTGACATATATTAGTATCTCACAGTTGGTCAGATCAATAGCTTACAGAAAATAGAAACTGATATTGACATGAAAGTGGAAGTTGGAAAATCACATACTGTAGATGAAATTGGTTTTAATTTTTTTCATCGTAGAGAGAGAGAGAGAGAGAGAGAGAGAGAGAGGGGGGAAATACAGGTACATAAGGTCAATGTTAGATTTCTGTTTACCTGTACCTGTTCAGGCTTTTGGGCTCATAGGGATATGATACTTGCACCTGACTCCACCTCTGGTGTCTGAAGGGTTCATGTTTGTTTAATTCTTAACTTTGATATGAACTACTGTTCTTCATCTTTAATTTTTCATTACAACAAATATAATTGATTATTTAACATTATTGACAACTATCATTCTTTTCCTTATAACATTTTAGTGTCACATTATGCTGCTGCTCTTCCCCCCACAAAAAGACTTTCATCAGATAGTGGTTTATGAAGGACCTTTCTAAAGGTATTTATTATTCATTTTATGTTTCATAACAAATACAATACTTTAGTAATAGTTTCGGTTTCAGTTTCGGATAAACAGAGATCGATGCCAAAAAATCTATAAAGAATTCAGAGCGGAACGTAATGCAAACACAGACCAGAAAAACATATTTATTACACGTAAAAAGTCTATGAATGTGGTAGCATAAATGAAGGAGTTGCCTATTCTATTTGAGTTATTCTAAACCACGCAAGAGTGCGGTCTGTGCCGATTTGGGTTTCCCAGCTGTTCTTCGGGATTAATGTAAATGTATCTGTCCCTCCAAAATTAAAGTAGAATTAAAGTACTCAACAGGAGATTGAAGTTATTGTTGATATTAGCGTTCGAGCTGAACAATATTTAGCGTATTTAAAATTAACTTAAAAATGTAATAATATAAACATTATAGTTGTCATTTCGTACTGCGTTTGTTTCGGGTTTAGTTTTCTTATTATTCGTTTATAATACAAAGAGACAAACGAAGAAAAAGAATTAAATTCAATACTATTTATGAGGATTCTCACAACTAGTAATATATTCACGTAGTCTTGAGGTGATAATAAGAGTCGAGTACTGACATGAGTAAACCCCCATATGTACAGATTTACACACACACACATATATATATATAATATATATCAGTGTGAGCAGGTGTTAGCGCTATGTAATGGCCGCTCCACCTATCGCTCTCGATCTTTTGCCAAATTTCCTGTAATTTACCGAAGTTCTAGTCTTAAGATTTGTTGTACTTTTACACGAGATCTTATTAAACATATCTGCGGAACTTGTTGTTTTAAAATTCGTACTTTAATCGGCATTTTAGTTAATTGATTTTAGGTATTGTGTTCAATGATCCGTGACTTCTATCTGACTTTTATACGTACAATTTGTTTTTCTTTTATCTTGACTTTTATTGAGAGGGCTTTCGAAGAATTTTCGTTCTTGACAGTTTTTGATTTACGTACGATGTGTTTTGCATCATTCTGTCAACCTCGAGCAGATCGTACAAGAAATTGTCGGGTGAGGAGGGGAACAAAAGCAGGGCGCCGGGTTATCCGGCATATCCACACAGTGCGTGTCGGGTGGCCTAGATATACAGTGCATCATTGTGGTGTCAATGAAAATAATCTAGTTTATGTTTCCTGTGGTCCCATATCGTCAACCTGGGAAAATATATCCAACTCACACATAGAACATCCGATTGAACGGATTATAACTAATAGACCAACAAACTTACAACACTATTCGAAGGTGAATATTGGGAACCTATCATCTTTGAAAAGGTCTGATACGCACACCGTTCATGAGGTCTCTATGTCGACAGTAAACTGTAGATCGGTGAGAAATAAAGCACTCTCTGTGTGTGACTTTATACTGTCAAATAAAGTTGACTTACTTGCCATAACAGAGACATGGCTAGGGTCATCAGTCGACAAAAGTGTCATTTCCGAGTTAAAACCCGACGGTTTCAATATACATCATGTATCTCGATCATCCAAACGAGGTGGTGGCATAGCGCTCGTCTACAATTCTGACATGAAGGTAGAGCGAATTTCAAGCAGTATACGAAATACCCATTTTGAAATGCTATAATGCGTAGTCAGTGGTGAAAATGATGGGTTTCATCTATATGCGATCTACCGTCCGCCTCCATCAAGGACTAACAATTTCCGTAACACCGTGTTTTTCAATGAATGGTCGGACTTTTTAGATCAAGTTTCCGTCATTCCCGATGAAATTGTCATAACCGGAGATTTAAATTTTCACCTAGACGATCCGAAAGATTTTGATGCTCTCAAATTCTTACAATCACTTGATGATCATGGACTTAGACAGCATGTAATCGGTCCGACGCACCAACGTGGGCATACACTGGATGTTCTGATCACGAGAGAGAATGACTCGATTTTGCATGGAAAACCTATTACGCATGATCCAAATCTGTTCGACCAAAAAGGAAATTCAACATGTGACCACTTAGCAATTTCAGCGAAACTTCGGCTGCAAAAGAGTCAGAAAAAGAGACAAACTATCAAATTTCGCAAAATTAGAGAAATATCACAAGCTGATTTCATCCAGGATCTGAACAATTCACCCTTGTTTCAAAATCCTAAAGGTACCGTCGATGAACTCGTCACTCAATATGTTTCTGACCTTTCAAACATTATCAACAAACACGCTCCTTTGCAAACAAAAGCAGTAACAATCCGACCAAACACAGAATGGTACATTGAGGAACTCCGAGCAGCGAAACGAGAACGCCGTAGAGCAGAGCGTACAATGCGAAAAACGCATTTGACAATCCATGGAGATATTTATAAGGAGAAATGCAGAATTTATAATCAATTACTGCTCCAAAGTAAAAAAGACCTGGATCCAATTCCGACTTACCTCCTGAAAAGCTGTTTAGATAGTGTTGTTAATGTCATCACTGAAATTGTCAACAAATCATTCAGCGAAGAATGCGTTCCATCGTTATTCAAAGAGGCCATTGTAAGACCGCTTCTTAAAAAATCTGGATTGGATAAAGATGTGCTAAAATATTACCGTCGAGTGTCAAACTTATCTTTCATATCAAAGATTCTTGAAAAGGTGGTAGCGACACGCCTTGAATGTCATCTGCAATCCAATTCACTTCTAGACAATTTGCAATCAGCATATCGCACTGGACATTCCACCGAAACAGCGCTTATTCGAGTTCATCATGACATTACATCAGCATTAGACAAAAACTCGTGTGCCGTTTTAGTCATGTTGGATCTTTCAGCAGCGTTCGACGTTATAGATCACAATATCCTCTTCCACCGTTTAGAATATTCCTATGGCATATGTGGGTCTGCTTTAGCGTGGATAAAATCATATTTGTCAAATCGTTCTCAACGGGTCGCAATAGGATCGATCTATTCAAATGGGATGCATCTCAAATACGGAGTGCCCCAAGGATCTGTGCTGGGCCCAAGACTTTATTGTCTTTTTTCGAAACCGATTGGTCAAATTTATCGGCAACATGGCATAGAATATCACTGCTATGCAGATGATACACAAGTATATCTTGTGTTTGAACCACTAGACGATTGGATAGACATAGTGACTGGATGCGATCAAATCTTCTAAAACTGAATCAGGATAAGACCGAACTGATTGTTTTTGCCCCTAAACACCGGGTGAACGACTTTTCAACTTGTCATCTTTCTTTCGATGGCACAGTGGTCAGTAATGTTTCATGTGTCAGAAACCTTGGTGTCATTTTCGATAGGACACTCACTATGGAGAAGCAAATTAGTACCACTGCTAAAGCGTGCTTCTTCCACATTCGAAATATTGGACGTATACGTCCATATTTAACGAACGATGCCTATAGAAAGCTAATGAACTCACTGGTCACTTCCAGATTAGATTACGGAAATGCGATGTTATATGGACTGCCGACAAACATAACGAACAAATTACAACGTGTTCAGAACACTGCAGCTCGTGTTGTATCGAGAACTAAAAAACACGAGCATATCACCCCCACTCTTGTTAATCTCCATTGGTTACCTGTGCCCTTCCGGTGCCAGTATAAAATTCTTGTGTACGTCTTCAAATGTCTTCACGGCAGTGCACCAACGTATTTGCAAGACATCGTTCGTGCTTACCAACCAACACGTTCGCTGCGATCAGAGGACTGTACACTACTAGTGCAACCTCGAATCCGTACCAAAATATACGGCGAGAGACGCTTGGACAAATCTGCGGCCACTCTCTGGAACAACTTGCCCAGATATTTGAGAGATAAACAATCCATGTGGGCTTTTAAGAAATCTCTCAAAACACACCTTTTTAGACTTGCATACGGAAATATTTAACTCACTTTTACCATGCATGAATTACTTTTAAAACTCATTTCTATTATTGTTCTTTTAAGTTATGCGTATTTCTTTTTACATGCATCGGTCATATTAAAAAAAAAAAACAAAACAAAAAAAAAACAAAAAAAAAACACGTACGTATGTATGTGTACGTATGCAAGTGTATGTATATATGCGATGTGTGTGTGTGTGGTGTTTTAGTGTGATATATTAGTTGTTTTTTTTTTGTAGTTAGCGTAACTAAATATAATTTGTGTTTTAAAATACCCCATTTAGTCCTTTTCTTAATTTATCTATGTTTTATGTATGTTTGGTGATATATTAATTGTGTATGTTGTAAAGCGCTTAGAGTAATATTTATAATGTTAGATAATGCGCTATATAAATGCCTTGTATTAATAATAATAAATAAAAATAATATATATATATCGAGAATTTTTCACTTATGCTTAGCGCTCAGGGCCGTAACAGTGAGGGTTCTTAAACGTGCCAACGCCCACCGAGACACGGGACCTCCGTTTTTAAAGTTATATACGAAAGACCCGTGATTCTCACTTCTAAATGCCAAGCGTTTGGCGAAGGAGCAATAACTACCTATTTCTGCGTCTTCAGTTTGACGCGGCCATAGCACGTGAATTCACGACCACTAGGTCAGGAAGAGAACGCTCTAACCACTGCGCTACCGAGACCGGTGTATGTATGTATATATATATATATATATATATGTATATATATATATAGATAAAGGATGTACAAAATGCATGCATATCGTCAATGTCTCCCGGTCTGAAATAATTATAAAAATAATAATCTTTAAAAGAAAAATACAAGGATTTCTTTCATATAATCTGCGGCCTGATACCTTTGACCCTCGCGTCACGTATAATTCTTTTTCAATAAATAAGGTAATATTTTGATGGATTTGTAAGTATTTAAAGTCCCAAATAAAATGCATCTTTCTGTTGTTTTGTAATAAGCAAGACACTATATTTTAAATAAGAATTTCTCATAATATTTTGTAGCTCAATGCTTTTTGTTTTAATTGAAGGAGATAGTGAAGTCATTTTTTCTCCCCTCAAAATCAACTTATTTTTTCTATTGTAAAAGAAGACGAATGATATTTATCAATTTTGAAATATGCTCATCAAATGTTACACTAGGTGCCAACTAACACAGCAGAGCAATATTTTGTCTAGGAAGCAAGAATTCTAGGAATGTATGATTTGTAATTTGTAAATTTAATTGTGTTCAACTTCAAAATAAATGCAAATTTCTTATATATTCAGAACATCACTTTCTGCACAATCCAATTTCTGTATGTAATATATATATATATATATAATTATAATCAAAACCATCAAAATAAGAAAATATCAAAACAAACAAACCCTCACGCACCCTCTCTCACAAAGAAAACACAATTTAACTTTAAATTGAAAACCAGATAATATTGACAATGAAATGAAAGATTTAACTGAAACACAAATAATTGCCAATAAAACAAATGCCGTCTCGACCTATGACTCAAACGACCTCCTGTGGTCCAAAAACCCACTTCAGCCCCGGGTTTATACTTATAACCCCTCCGCACTTAAACAATAATTACTTAATTTAAAATCCATACACAACTCAAACTGCAAACTGTATTAACAGACATTATACCCATAACTTTACTACAAAAACCTACAAAATATTTACAATAGGAAATAGCTTAGCGGCTGGAGAAAGAAATGCCCATGTAGTAAATTACCGACTTCCTGGCTACCCGTTTACCAGACTAACTTCTGGAATTCGCCATGAAACGTCGACTATAGGACAAAATCAAAACGTGGCCGCACCCTTGACAAACAGCCACGAATCTCTCTCTCTGACCAAACCGGCTATACTAAAAATAGCACTGTTCACGAACACTCTCAACTACGAAGCCAAACTAGTGGTATAATTACAACTATTTACACAAAAACAATACAACACTGGAATAAACCTAATGTGAAACTAAATTCAGCTTCATCACAATATATTTATATAATATTGTGCAATTCAAATCAAAATATGACTTGTACGAGTCTTTTCGAGTCATTTGGACTTCTTTTATTTGATAACAAAATGACCTTTACTGGCACTTTAAAACTGAAAGTCCTGTAAAGGCATTACATTAGGCTGTGTATTTAGCGCATTTCGCGGAAAACGGCTACCGCAAAATCAAGTAAATTGTTAAATGCCTTGGTTGTATATGCGTATATATACCTATATTTACATTATCTTTTTGATCCTTCAATAAACAGTACTACAAGTATTTTGTTGATATTTGTCCATTTGCATTGGCAATGACGGGCCGAATAACATTGGGCGTATGAATACAAGAACTACTTGCTCATTCCAATTGACGTTACATCCAATGTGGTCAATGTTACCAATAACACACAGAAAATAAACGCAAATGCGAGGCTTTTCAGTAATTCTTCCTTTAACAATTGCACATTTCACTTCACAACAGCCCCGTGGGGATCCAGTTGTTAAAATAGATCCTCATTACCCCTTGCTTGTCGTAGAAGGCGACTGAATGAGGCGGTCCTTCGGATGAGACCGCAAAAACCGAGGCCCCGTGTCACAGCAGGTGTGGTACGTTAAAGATCCCTCCCTGCTCAAAGGCCATAAGCGCCGAGCATAGGCCTAAAATTGCAGCCCATCACCGCCAATGGTGACGTCTCCATATGAGTGACAAATTCTCGAGCGGAAAGTTAAACAGTATATAATCAATAATCACTTCACAACACCGAATAACAACCCCTTCAAAGACTCCCATTGTAGTTCCTCCGCGGAACGAGAAATGAGTGTTTATGAGTTAATGTTGATAAACTGTGGTATTCAGTTTTACAAGGTTCTGATTAAAGCAACTTTTATAACTTTCAATAAAAATTTGTTACAGAATTGGATTAATATTTTTTTTAATTGCGATTAAAAGTAGAATATATGAACCTGAAAATCAATTTCTCCATCTTCAACTTCCCTCATTTATGTAACAATATTCCATTATCACCTACATTTATGTCTCTCAACTGATTCGATACGCAAACAGCTTATTTTGTATATAAAAGTGAAGAAAACTAACAGTATTCAATCTCGCAATCTCTACAACAAATACAAATTAGAGGTCCTGGATATACCAGAGGTGGAATCAGGTGCCTAGAGAGGAGGAGTAAGCATCCCCTGTCGACCGGTCACACCCGCCGTCATCCCTACGTCCCGATAGGTTAAATGGAGTGATCTGTAGTCAGAATCAGTGTGCCATGAACGGCCTAACAATTGATATGAAACTTGTCAGACAGCAATTAGCCTAACGTTGTACTGGCAAACTAAATCGTTATAACGACTATAAAATTTGAGAAATCCTGACTTTAGACGAGATTGTACAAACCCCTGTAACATCAATTTGTTTGTCAGTAGCCTGCCTCGATTTAAAAACGGATCATATGCAGAACAAGCTCTTGCGTATCGAATCGGTTGGGATATATAAGCGCCACATGCAGATGATGATGGAGTATTACTACTTATATAAGGAAAGTTGACGATGGGGAAATTGAAATCATTCCGTTTGTCATAAAGTTGAGTTAATAGCTTGCCGACAGCATTTATGTTCAGTAAAATATCTAAGTACGAAGCAGATGTGGAAGACTTTGGTATCTTTTATATGAAGCCACCGAGATTATAATGAAAAGAATCCTTATTGTTAGACAGAACGTCGTCGATATATCTAAATGTTTAATTGAAGGTCATAAGATATTTTCGTTTCATGAAGAAGCTTCAGAATGAATTTTGCCTCATAAGAATATATATATATATATATATATATATATATATATATATATAGAAACAGGTCACCTAACAAATGAGCACAATTCATGCCAATGGCAATTCATATATGAAAAGTTGTTAAACTGAGGCAGGCTACTAACAAATGAGATGCTGTTACAGGGGTTTATACAGTCTTTTAAAGTAGCATTTCGCAAAATGTGGTCGTTATAACGATCTAGTTTGCCAGTACAACATATCATTGGATCATATTCTGTCTGACGTGCTTCATACCAATCTGTGTATGTATGAATCTGTGGGAGAAATTCACTTTTATTGTCATTTTGTTGCTGTTATTTTTTTTTAAGTCAGGTAAACCAAGTAGTCTGTAGTTAAAATCAGCAAGCAAAGAACGGCCTAAATTTCGGGATGAACTTTGGTAGTAATGTAAATTACATTAGAATACACAGTAGGCGTTATCTGGTTGATTGGGGTTTTGTTTGTTTGTTTGTTTTTGTTATTTTTGTATTTTTTTTTCTATTTCGTTTTTAATTCCCACATCGAAATTGGGTGCAATATATTTAGAAATCTAAACTTTACTTTTCAATATAAATTCGATATAATTGCCTGCGGTCATTGACAGTGACTCTGAATAATTTTGGCTCATGTGAGGTCAACGCGTGCAGACATAGATACAAAGTCAAACCTTTTAGTTTTACTACAAACGTTATTCAAGTCGATCATATTTATTCCTTTTTCATTTGGTGTTGCTATATAATTACATAACTTAATATTAAAATACTAAGATTAAAATTTCAATTCAGCTTTGACATTGACGTGGTATTTTAAAGATCTTATTTCTTCCGCTCAAGGATGTATTCAGACAAAGCAAACAGTCTTTACCTCGAAACGGAAACAGTCACTTCTTTATATAGAAACGGAAAATGGAAAGTAACTAATATTATTGACAATTGTGTGATAAACGAAATCTTACACTCGTATTTGAATAATTAAATCGGGCAACTCATTTCATAAATTTCATATGCCATAAATACTCATTCGAGATCTTCTATCTATGAAAAAAAATTAAGCCTGTTACAGATTACCTTCTAAATATTTCCCACACTTTTTCTGTTTTCTATTTTTCATGTCTGCCGACTGCGACCCTGACCTTTCAAAAAATCCGAAAATGTGACCAACAGGATGTTTTTACACCCAAGGGTGTAGTTGTAAGTATCAGTTTCATGCAGTCGTGAATTTACATATAAAACGCCCAACTAACTGTAAACAATATCAATTGTGGATTTTACTCGCCCAAACTACATGCATTTATAGATCAACGGAATACTTGCTTTTTAAACAAATGATGTCGCCAAAGGATAAAAATTTATTATTTTATTTTATTTACTTTTATATCACTTATATAATTATTTAAACAGCGAAATGTAAATAGAACGAAAACATTTAAAAATATTGTATAATAATCAATGTACTGATGTGAGTTAAACATGTAACCAAATGCACACAGTGGGATTCGAACCCTCGACTCAAGGATCATCAGATCTTTGAGCCCGACGCTCTAACCACTGCGCCACGCTTGTTTACATTATCTTATTGCGCACCTTGACATATATTAGTATCTCAAAAGTTGGTCAGATCAATAGCTTACAGAAAATAGAAACTGATATTGACATGAAAGTGGAAGTTGGAAAATCACATACTGTAGGTGAATTATTGGTTTTAATTTTTATTTTCTTTCATCGTGGAGAGAGAGAGAGAGAGAGAGAGAGAGAGAGAGGAATACAGGTACATAAGATCAACACGCTATCCACACACGGGTGGCTGTGGGTAGATCAAAACTAGGCTACTTTAATACCTTGACACAGATATAAAAAAAATGGTAACGGCTAAAAAAAAACAAGCTTGTTGACGTTTATGCCTGCTTTGTTAGATATCGATTTAAATTATTTCCTATTTTAGCACACATACAATGCATTAGACACATTAGTACGACGTTAGGTTGTAAACATTTAAACCCTTTGTCAAGGTCGCATAATTTTTTTTTTATCCTTGGTAATACCTGTTTATCTGTACCCGGTCAACATTTTGGGCTCATAGGGAGAGAATGCTTGCACCTGACTCCACCTCTGGTGTCTGAAGGGTTCATGTTTGTTTAATTCTTAACTTTGATATGAGCTACTGTTCTTCATCTTTAATTTTTCATTACAAGAAATATAATTGACTATTTAACATTATTGACAAATATCATTCTTTTCCTTATAACATTTTTAGTGTCACATTATGCTGCTGCTCTTCCCCCCACAAAAAAAAAAATCTTTAATCAGATAGTGGTATATGATCGACGTTTCTAAATGTATTTAGTATTCATTATATGTTTCAAAACAAATACAACACTTTCGTAATAGTTTCGGTTCAGTTTCGGATGAACAGAGATCGATGCCAGAAATTCTACAAAGCGGAAAGTAATGCAAACACGGACCAGAAAACATATTTATTACACGTAAAACGTCTATGTGTATGTATGGTAGTATAAATGAAAGAGTTGACAATTCTATTTTTCGTGTAAAGTTTGAGTGCGGCCTGTTCTGACTTGGGTTTCCCAATTGTAAATGCGTTTCTGCGGTATTAACGTACATGTATCCCCCCCCCCCCACCCCCCAAAAAAAATTAAAGTACTTAATAGGAGATTGAAGTTATTGTTCATATTAGCATTCGAGTGGAACAATATTTAACGTATTTAAAATTAACTTAGAGTAATAATATAAACATTGTAGTTGTCATTTCGTACTGCGTTTGTTTCGGGTTCAGTTTTATTATTATTTGTTTACAAACAGAAAAACAAAGAAAAAAATATATTCAGTTTTATTATTATCTGTTCAGAAATACAAAGATACAATACAAAGATACAAACGAAGACAAAAATAGATTCAATACTATTGATGAGGATTCGCACAACTAGTAATATATTCATGTAGTTTTGAGGTGACAATGAGAGTCGAGTTGAGACAAGTGTAAACCTCCATCCATGTGGACATATCGTCGCCGTGGAGGCAGATGGTCGTATGTGTATGTAATTTTTGATTTCAAATAAGGGAGAAAAACATAAAAAACTGTTTCATTGCAAGAAAAAGGAGAGAACAGGTCAAAAACTTTTTGGTGTCGTACAAAGTATCTAAATAGACTTAGAAACACATAAATACGTTTCAAATGTTGTTTTATATTTGTTTTTTAATCTATTTTCACTTGTACGTCCTTTTGACTTGGAAGTATTCACTCATTGTTTGCTGTTATTCAGGTCGTAACTTCCACTTACTGCCTTTTTGAATTATGAGGAATGAGAATGATATAGATAGTACGTAAGTGAATCATAATAAGAAATATTATTTTTAATCATGTTATAAATTGGAACACAGAATTTTGTACATGTGTACTTCACAGGAAGTACAATTTCCAAAATACTTATCTTAATTTGTTATCTAACAAAACAAAAACTCACGAATAGTGTGAAAAATACGTTCAACAAATAGTTCATAATATTATGAACATTAAAACCAACAGTTCAGGTCAGTAATCCACTAACAAACAGAAATAAGCAGTGAGAAGCTACATCAAAAATATTCAAACTGTGATGTACAAAACTCACAGAGATAATGGAATAAGCATGAACATTAGAAAAAAAAAGAAATAAAACTGTTTTGTTGATGTTTTCAAATGAAATCATGTAAATAAAATGAGTTCCCGGAATGCTAATTGGCAAAACCGACAAACACGTACAAAAATACGTTTAACAAAATGTTTGATCCCCAAAAATTATGAATGTTAAAACCAACAGTTCAGCTTAGTAATCCACTAACAAACAGAAATTAGCAGCGAGAAGCTACATCAAAAATCTTTAGAATACGATCTACAAAACTCTCAAAGACAATGGAACAAGTATGAACATCAGAAAGCAAGAAATAAAACTGTTGTATTGGTGTTTTCAAATGGAATCATGTAAATAAAATGAGTTCCTGGAAAGCTACTTGGCAAAACTGACCAATACAAGGTAAATTGTACACATATTATGAGACATTCTTTCGTAATCTTGAGTCAATCTGAATTGTCTTCATCATCAGGTTCTTCCAGAATGTTGCACACATCCCCTTTGTGAGGGAGCTGTGAGTAGAAACTGTGATGAATGCGAGGAATGATATTTTTCTTGCATAGATTCATCAAATCTTTGAACTTGGCATCTGATATTGGAATGAGGGCGGTATAAAGTGACTTTAGACGGTAATTTTTCATGTTTCTCAGCTTCGCTACTCTGGTTCTTCCCTGAATATCGAATGAATTGTATTCTGTCTGACTGATTTCATATTTGAAAAAGATCTTGGTGGGTTCTTCCTTTCGATATTGAAATGAATGGATATTGTTCCATTTTACTCTAGATCCATCTTCTGTACAAACCCTGTTGCCTATACAGTCATCTGTAAGACTTTTGAAATCTAATACATCTGTATTCTCCAACTCCTTCACTACATACTTGGGTGGTTTTACTTTAGCATTGCGGACACCAAGCATCCAATCACTGGGAGAAAACATATCTGCATGTTTTGTGGATCGTTCGATGGTAGCATGAACGGAATCTCCCTCCATTTGGGAGTGTCCCCTTTCAAAATAATTGTGTGTTATCTTTTGAATTGGCAGATTGACAACTGAGTATAGACACATTCCACTAAATGGCAAATTTCTTTGTTGTCCAGTGCAACTGTCTGAATAGTACACCAGTTCATCGAGTGATCCCACACTTTTATTGTAGTCCAGAAGACACGAAGCAATTTCACAGCTCCCTCGCTTTGCTATGGTCTCCCACCACATATTGCAAACGGTTTCTTTGGTAACTATATCAAATACAGTGAAGTTGTAAGTTGCAAGTTTTCTGCTGTAATACAAGTCATTCACTCGAGCCTTAGGGGTGATAAGTACTTTTTGTAAGTCAAAGTTGATAGTTTTGATCATATCGCTTTCAGTCGATCTCTGTTTGTCTTCTTCTTTTTTCATTCTTGCCTCCTGCTTTCTTCTCTGATGTTTCTCAAATTCAGTCCTATTTTCTTGCTTTTCTGTTTCTGACATTTTTCCAAATGCATCGCAAAATGCGCACATATCCTTTTTCGGCCTATGAAAGCCTATGTTGAACTCAGTAGCAAATATTTTATCATACAGCCAAAATTTCTGTGCCTCCCTGCGGTCCTCTTTACATCTCTCGGTGTACAAATCATACATTTTTCTTATTGATAAAGAACTGTCCAAATATTGTCTCTGACTTGATTTTCGGCAATAATGAGATTCTGTTTTTGGAAACGATCGGATATGATCTCTGATAAGGTTTTTGTCATCCTCTGAAATTTTGTTCCTTGGGATATGTTTTCCTCTATTGTCTGTAGAAGAGAAAGGATTCTTCTTCTTCTTTAATGTATATGTGACTGTTTTCTCGCCAACATCCAATGTTCCTAGAAATGTCTTCTTGCATACTTCTACCTTGCTCTCACCCATAGGCAAATAGTAATGAATAGTGTGCTTCCGTCTTGATTCTTCTTCTGGATTTTTGGTTTTTCTACGTTTTTCTGTCATTATTGCATTACTCCTGATGAAATCTCTTTGCCGATCGTATGATAGATTCCAGTAACTTTGAAATACATCCGACTTTTGGGTGTTACTAATTTTGTCTGGGCATTTGTACTTGCATTTACAAGTTGTTTCTTTTGATGTTCGCTCAGGAATTATATTGCCCTTGCTGTTTGTGTATGCTTTTCCTTTATTGCGAAGCTGCTTGGCTTTATTTCGTTTCCATTCCGTTGCGTTTATTTGCTTTCGTCGACATTTCAATGCACCAGTTGTACTAGAAGATGATTCATTAAGGCTGTTATTGTCACTGGTTTCGCATACGTTTGCATTTTCATTGGAACAGATGCTTTCTGTCTCTCTACGTTTGCGTATTATTTTTCTCTTCCCCAAAGAACTTGAACTGCTAGGCCGTTTTCTCTTACTTCTACTAGGAGGTACATACTCATCAGAAGAATCTTCAATTTGGTCCACAGTGCTTTCAGATATTGTACTTTCTGCATCTTGTGAACCACAAACTAACATATCATTAGATTCAGTGAAGTTTGATGTTATGTTTCCTTCATCTGTAGAGGTAAGCTCCACTATTACTTCATCGCATGGAATGTCACCAAGAGCACTAAGTATTTGATCTAACTGGTCCACTGTAAGAGAATTACTTATGCTCTCTGTGGATACACGTACCACACAGTCCTGTGTGACCTCTGTTAGAGCATTAGAGTGTACATTGTCCTCTGTTTCAACTGTTAATTTTGTGTTGTGCATGTTGTCTTCTGCTGATTCTATGTTGCCCATGTCTTTTGCTGATTCTTTATCGGCAATGGTATCTTTCGCTGATTCTATGTTGCCAATGGCGTTTTTCCCTGATTCTATGTTGTCTAAGATATTTTTTCCTGTATCTGTGCTGTCTATTCTGTCTTTCATTGATTCTATGTTGCCTATGGCGCTTTTTGCAGATTCTGGATCGTTCAGGACGTCTTTTGATGATTCTGTGCTGCCTACTCTGTCTTCTTCTGTATGTGTGATGTCCATGATCTCTTCCACTGATTGTGGGTTTTCAATGTTTTTCACTGATTCTGGTATTTCTATGGTATCTGTTCCTGTAACTATGTTGTCTATGATGTTTTTCACTGATTCTGGGTCGTCTATTGTGTCTTTCTTTGATTCTGTTTCGTTTGCTGAATTTGTGCCCTCAGTATCTTTTTCTGATTTTTTATTGTTATTCATGTCATCTAAGTTATGGGGTGTTCCATCATGTTTATTGTTCTGTGCGAGAAATTTGTTTCTTGCAGTTTTTCTGTACATTGATAAGGGTATATTATCTTCACTGCTATCAGAATCATAATTTTCTGTTTCTTGAGCTTGGCACAATATCATATCTTCATCACTGTCGAAGTCTTTTCCAGGATCTGTCATACTTAGGCTAAACGTTGCGTAAAGTGACCAGTTTCAAGATGTTCTTTTACAGCTTTGTTGTAGTATTTCATCTTATCACACAGTATGTCAAGTCTTATTCTGTCACTCAGTACATGGCTTGCCCACATTAACTTTATGTCAACTGGCACTGAAGGGTGGAATACACAGTCTTTAAGGGTTGTACAGGCGAAATTATAATTCTTCAAAACAATTTCCTGCTGAATTTCCAATTCCCTTAATGTTTCTAGAAACCCTCGACAATGTTTACATTCCGTCATTTGAAGAATGTCGTATGTGGTAGATATGACCTTTTAAAAATATATATTTATATTTGTAATAATACTTTGTTTTCCATCATTAATTTGCAATTACAACATTGATACAAAATAAAATTATTGTAATTCACCACATTCTAGAATTTTTCATGCTTGTAGTCCTGAAGAAATTTACAGCCTAAATAATGTTTCAACGACCTTTTTTATGTAATGCAGTATTTATGGTATTATTTCAACACAGATGTTGCTATCCCCTGCTTATAAAGTGAAATTAATTTTTCATTTGAATTTTTAAGGTGTATGGGTGTGGTATTAAGAAATTAGATAATAATTATGCTCACCAATGTTGTAGTACATCTGCCCCTCTGCGGATGCTGAGGTAAAATGACGATCGAAAATTTTATAGGCAATAAGTTACGCTATAATAAGTAAATTTTATTTAAATATAACCAGATAAGCATAAGAACTTCATTATTTTAGCAAGAATTTGCAAGTTTGTGATGCACAGACCCATTAAAAATCAAATCAAGTTTATGATGGTTGTAAGTGGTAGTTAAGACCTTTTGCCTCATACAAGTTTATGAAATTAGATTGTCGTATGTACCTCTTACAACCTTTTGCCTCTGTAAAGAATGTATATACGACTTTTTGCATATTACATATATTAAACCATACCCACTTACGACAAAACTGTTTTTGCAATACCTTTTGAACAAATCGGACAATAGATACGACCTTTTTACATAAGGTAGGTTTCACCCCACTGATATTGAATATGCAAAAAAAGCATTTTGGGTCGTATCTGCCACTTACGACCATCTGCCTCCACGGCGACGATATACAGATTTATATAGATATCGAGAATTTTTCACTCATATTGAGATGTCACTAGTTACAAGCTGTGGGTGAAATTCCACAAATTTAGACATACCCTTAGCGCTCAGGACCGTAGTAGTTAGGGTTCTCTAACGTGCTAACGCCCACCGAGACACTGGACCTCCGATTTTAAAGTCATATAAGAAAGGCCCGTGATTCTTACTTCTAAATACCGAGCGTTTGGCGAAGGAGCAACCACTATCTATTTCTGTGTCTTAGGTTAGACGCGGCTATGGCGCACGAACGGGGCGCGAATGCACGGCCTCTAGGTTAGGAATCGAACGCTCTAACAACTGAGCTACTGCAACCTATACAAGCGCGGATCTAGAGGGGGGGTAGGAGGGGTCCGGACCCCCCCCCCCCCTGGAATTTGCAAAGATTTTACATTTTATCGTAAGTATTAGCCACATAATATGTAAAGAATGAACGTAAAACAATAGTCAATCATTCATTCAATTAATGTCTTTCAAATGCGAGACCATATAAACCGAGGTCCCGTATCGCAGTAGGCGTGACACGAAAAAGAACTGTCAGTGCTAAAAGCCTTGAGTGCTAAGTATAGATCTAAATGCAGTCCCGTCACTGGTAATGGTGACATCCGCCGCAGAGCTGAAAAATTGCTCAGGCGGCTATAAACAAACAGCAAAGCAAATGCGCTTTAAATCTACACACAGAAATCTTTTCGGAATAAGCCCGTCGGATGGGACGTTAAAAGGTGTCCCGTGTCAAGGATCACAACCCCATGACGCGAAGAAGATCGTTTCCCTGATCTTCGAAAAAGAGTAGGCTCACTCGGGCCGTCAGTGAAACAAAACCAACATTACAGTTAGTAAAAATTAACTTTAGCTCTGTTATAATTGATTGATTGATTATTTACGGTTTTACGTCCCGCTCAAGAATTTTTCACTTATATGGAGACGTCGCCATTACCGGTGAAGGGTTGCAAAATTTAGGCCTATGCTCGGCGCTCAGGGCCATTGAGCAGGGAGGGATCTTTATCGTGCCACACCTGCTGTAACACGGAGCCTCGGTCTCATTCGAAGGACCGTCCCATTTAGTCGCCTCTTACGAAACACAAGGGGGTGTGGAGAATCTATTCTGACCAAAATTAAATAGAATCTATACATATCATTATTTCCTTAGGCTGGCTGGAAAATTGCTCAAGCGGCTCTAATCAACAAAATAAAAAATCTTTTCGGAATTTCACGAGCTCCCTCAAAGCATTTAGGATTTTATATTACATGCTCGCCGCATATTTCGTGACGTAGATCTGGGGAATCGGAAAAAGGCGTGCATGTAATTGTAGTGATGTCGCTCCGTGTTGGTTTAGGGGTTAATTTGTAATACTTTATACTTTTCCTGCTGTTAAAACAGTCATTGTTTGAGATAATCATTTGACCATAGAAATTATTACTGATAATTTGCTGATGATGGGGGACAGAGATGTTAGTCTCTTGCATGCATCTCTGTTGAAATCAGCAAGTAAGGGGTGGCAAGCTTTATTTTTTGACATGTCCTTAAGATCTTTACAATTCAAAACAGATTACACACATTGCAACGCAGAGAGAGCTAAAATATCGAATCAAAATGTTCTGCGTGACACAATTGCCGAGAAGCTCTACCCAAATGACGGTCCAGCAGGTATATCCCCTGTCCGGGTCTATGGGGATGGGAACTGCCTCTACAGAGCGCTCTCGAAAGCCCTATTTGGTCACGAAGATAGGCACATTGAGCTCCGTGTCATGATAGTCTTTGAGATTGTCAAAAATTCCAAAAAGTATTTGTCACAGGCAACGTATGATGGCATATGCTCCCATCCCCCCAGCGTACAGAACGTATTAGAGTCCTCAATCTCTGACGATGCTTTAGTACCGCAGAATTATTTGAAATCGATTCAGAATGAGACACTCAAATCGATCAAGAGTGGGAATTATAGTTCTCTCATTCATATATTTGCCGCTGCGAATGCTTTAAATCACCCAATTTACAGTATTTACCCATCATTCCAAAACGCCGCCATGGACAGAAATGTGCTCCACCAAGAAATAAGGCCACTTTCTACTACGTTAGATGACAAAATTACAGGATCAGCTATATATCTCGTGTGGTCACACACTGAAAACTGCAACAAAGACAATTGGGCACCCAATCACTTTGTTGTATGTTTCCCAATTTTATCCACAAAATGTGATGATACAAACGAACCCCCCAAGAAAAAAGCAAGAGAGAGTAAGAAGACGTCTATGGACTGTCACTCCCACTCTGAAAATATGGAGGCAAATGTTCATTCTGATGAAAAGACCTTTAAAGAGACAGATGCGCAGAAAGAGGAGGAAAACGTAAAGGGCGAATATATAGAAGATCCAACTGATACGTTTGATCTTGGGAAAATAGTAAATGGTATTGTCAAACTCAGCTTGATGTCATCAGCTGAAAAAATCAACTACACCAAGAATCAACCCTTGCCGGATGCCATTGGCAAATTACAAACTGGTCGCACAATGACAAAGAGTAATTCAGAAAAAATGAAAAATCTTTCATTTCAGCCTTCATGGATGAGACAGTTTCCGTGGCTAAGTTTCAGCAAACTTCTGAATGGTGGTCTCTGCAAGTTTTGTGTCATGTTTCCTCAGCTGAGTATTCAACATCAACATACGTTCGTGACACAACCTTTTACCGCTTACAAGAAGGCCCTTGGAAAGAAGTCTTCCCTTTTGAAGCACCATAATTCAGAGCATCACAAGAATGCCAAAGTTGAGTATCAAACAACATTGACATCATTGGAAATACCATCATCGTCCCTTCCATACAGGCTAACTAAGCAAAATCAGGAAATTTACGACCACAACATCCAGATCCTTGAATCAATTGTGGATGCAGTCATTTTCTGTGGGAAACAGAACATTCCCCTTAGAGGGCACAGAGATGACGCCACGAATGACTCCTCGAATAAAGGCAATTTTCTTGCGATACTAAACCTCCTAGCAAAGCACAACGAACTTCTCTCCTCTCATTTACTGTCAATGAAAAAGAATGCCTCATACACAAGCAAAACAATTCAGAACGAGATCATACAAATAGTACGAGATCACATCATCAGAAACATTTTGGAAGGTTTACATTGGAAGGGGTTTTATTCCATCATAGCAGATGAGGTGACCGACAAATTTACAAACAAAGAAGTGCTTGTTTTGTGTCTTAGGTTTCTGGATACCAGAGATAGCCCAGCCGTTGTCAAGGAGGAATTCATTGACTTTGCAAATATAGAAAGGACCACTGGTAAAGCCATTGCAAACAAGCTGTTAGAGATCCTCTAAAGAATTGGGGTTCCGATCGAGAACATCCGCGGACAAGCCTACGACGGTGCTTCAGCAATGGCTTCAGAGAAACTAGGTTGTCGGGGACGGATAAAGTCTGTTAACAAATTGGCTGTCTACACACACTGCCGGAGCCACGTGTTAAATCTAAGCATTGCGTCTGCATGCCAATTACCAGCGGTAAGAAATATGATAGATATTCTCAATTCAGTGTTCATATTCTTTGATGTGTCTCCTAAAAGACAGGGCTTTCTTGAAAGCGTACTAGAGAGTGAAGGTTCGGAGTCTTCCCGAAAAAAACTTGTTGGGCTTTGCAAGACCAGGTGGGTAGAGCGCCATGTTTGCTTTGATGTATTCTACAATCTATACACATACATAGTTAAGTGTCTTCAGTATATACTTAACCCAAGCCTTAACGAGAAGAGCGATGAAGACTGGTCTTGGGACAGACAAACTAAGGTGACAGCACAGGGGTTGCTTACATCAATGATTGCATTTTCCACTTTGGTCACCTTTGTGTTTGCCAGATATGTCCTCGATACTATCAAACCACTTACCGTGAAACTTCAGAAAAGGGACAACGACGTTTGCACTGCAAACAAATTAATTACTGAACATGTGGAAAGAGTGAAGGAAATTCGCGAAGAGATTGATGCCGAATTTGAAACTTGTTTTGAGGATGCAAAGAGAATTGCAGGGGAATTAGATATTACTGTGATGATTCCAAGGACTTGCAACAAGCAACAACACAGAGCAAACATACCTAGAGACAACCCAAAGGAATATTATAAGTTAGCCGTGGCCATTCCATTTCTAGATTATTTTCTCCAGGAACTGGACTCTAGATTTCCAAAACAAGACCAAGTGACATATTCGGTATGCTCTTTGTTGCCTGAAAATATTACCTGTCTTTCTGACGATGGGTTGTCTAGACTGGCTTCAGAGCTACAGTTTTGGGAAGATGATTTGCCTTGTCTCTCTGTAGGGGACCTGGAGAAGGAGTTGACGGATTGGAAACGGCACTGTGGAAAACTTAGCAGGGAGACCTCCGACAACCTCTGCAATTTGCAGAGTCTCTTCAATTTTATTGATGAAGATGTATTCCCAAGTGTGAAGACGTTGCTTCACATTGGATGTGTATTGCCAATAACAACGTGTGAAGCAGAGAGATCATTCTCTGGGCTTCGGCGGATAAAAAGCTATATGCGTAGCACAATGCACGAGGAGAGGCTAACCGGGCTCGCACTGATGCACTTGCATCACTCTTTGGAAATCAACCCAAAGGAAATAGTACAAACGTTTATAAGGCAAGGAAACCGAAGACTGTTCATGTCCAATCTCTTCAGTTAAGTTTGTTTTATACACTATCATGGACGAAAGATGGCCATACTATGGCCATCTTTCGTCCATTATTGAATTCTACATATTGTGGATTACAGGCCACTTGACTTCCGTCACTTGAGAAGTGTTTGAACTAATTGTTTGTTATTATATACTTGATTCTGTCTATTTTGTGATGAAGCATATCATCATGCGTCTTGATTGTAATGGGGAAAAGTATTCCCCACCCCCGAATTGAACCCCCAAAAGTGAAAAAATAAAATAAAAACAAAATAATGACAAAGATAAGATAAAAAAAATTTAAAAAGGTTCTGTAATGTGGAGGCCTCCTCGTGGCTAGAACTGGTAACGTTTTTTTTTTAATAAACGGCAAACATCCACTACGTATTTATTCATTTTTATAAATGCCAACATATTCTTATATTTCAATTTTGGGTATAAATATCGCATAGTCTACTATCTGTGAAAATGTGAGAATCCCGGAGTCTCCTGGGGCTTCGCCAGACTTTCAGTCTTTTGGACCCCCCCTGGTAAAAAAAGCTGGATCCGCGCCTGCTATATATATATATATATATATATATATGTGTGTGTGTGTGTGTGTCTTCATCTTAGATTGATGTACAAATGCATATCGTCAGTGTCGCCAGATCTAAAATAATAATAAAATTAACAATAATCTTTAAAAGGAAAATATAAGGATTTCTTTCATATATAATCTGCGGTCTGATACCTTTGACGGTTGCTCCACGTATATTTCTTGTCAAATAAATAAGGTGACTTTTATGTTGGATTTGTAAGTATTTAAAGTCCCAAATTAAAATTACCTTTCTGTTGTGTTGTAATATGCAAGAGATTATATTTTTGAAAGAGAATGTGAAGCTCATTTTTTCTTCCCCCAAAATCAACTTATTGTTTGATATTGTACAAGAAGACAAATGAATGATATTTATTAATTTTTAAATGGCATGTTCATCAAATGTTACAGTAGGTGTCAACTAACACAGTAGAGCACAATTTTGTTCAGGAGGCAAACATTCTGGGGATGTATGAATTTTAATTTATAGATTATAATTGCTTTCAGCTTGAAAATAAAATGACCTTTACCAGCGCTTTAAAACTGAATGTCCTATGGCATTAGGCTGTTTATTCTGCGTATGTATTTAGTGCATTTCGCGAAAAACAGCTACCGCGAAATCAAGTAAATCGTTAAATGCCTTGCTTATATATGCGTATATATACCTATATTTACATTATCTGTTTGATCCTTTAATAAAAACTACTACAAATATTCTGTTGATATTTGTCCATAACGGCATTGGTAATGACGGGCCGAATAACATTGGGCGTATGAATACAGGAACTACTTGCTTATTGCAATTGACGTTACATCCAATGTGGTCAATGTTAACAATAACACACAGAAAATAGACCCAAATGTGGGGGTTTTCAGTAATTCTCCCTTTAACAGTTGCACATTTCACTTCACAATACTGAAAAACATGGCCGGTTAGAACCCCTTCATAGACTTCCATGCAGTTCCTCCGCGGAATGAGAAATGACTGTTGACGAGATAAAGTTAATGTTAATAAATTGAGTTATTCAAAGTTTCAATTATACAAGATTTAATTAAAGCAACATTTGTAATTTACAATGAACATTTGTTTCAGAATGGGATCATTATTTTTTTTCAACATTGCACACTTTTTTTTGTCTTTGACATCATACGTTAGTGGCTGTTCTGTGAATTGCTACTCGACCGAAAGATCCAGCTGAAATTATGACAGAAAGTAAACAATGTACATATTAATATTATGTGTTTAAAATGTAAATATAAGCAATGAATTGTCATTTTTTGAACGATGTAGTCTCATATTTACAACGCTGTGTGCATAAAGCGCAAGATCGCGTTTTTCAGGTTGTATGCACACACCGTTATTCAATTTGTATGCACCGTTGTAGTTATGAGACTACATCGTTAAAAATATGACAATTCATTGCTTGATTAAAGCGATCTCTGCCAAATATAGTACACGCTATATATCATCCATTTAAAGTATTCTTTCCACTCAGACTGTGCAAATATGTAACGCCCTGTATCATAGCTTGGGATAACAGAATGTTTAATTAGCTGTCCTCCAGTTGGTTAATTTTCTCCAAACTTAATCCATATCATCATTGAATAATACAGCTGTGCGTAATTTGGAAACTGTTATGTTACACCGACGGTCTAGTAAAAATTTACTGGGACGTGGGTAAAAATCATCTGACCGCCAGTGACGTCCCATCTTATCATCAAACTTCACCCATTCTTTCTCTCAATCAAAGAATTGATTAGTAAGATAAAAGTAAAGAAAACTTACTGTATATTGTTCGTTGAAATTCTCAATGTGGATGACTGTATATGCATACATAAATGTTGCTGTATAAAGCTATGGATCTATAAATCAACACTGACTGACAACTGTCTGGCTAGGCCGCGATGCAAAGAGTGAATACTCCGTGCTATTATACTAACAATAGCAAACTCTCCCGCCAAAACCTCAGCTAATAAAATAACTCAGAAACGTAGGTCAAAGGTCACTGTCAGTCAGCTAAAGCATGTGCGGTGAAATAAGTAAAAGTGCAATGATGGGAATGATAAATGATAAACATGATAAATATATAACAAACATACAAGACCATATTTTATTTAATTATATATATAGTTGTTTCAAATCCACTCTGCCACACATATGATACACTGAAACTGGCAACAGGATATATTTGTAGTTTAGTATCCTTTATCAGAACATTAGTTGCTCAACAAAAATCGTAGACAAATGGACACTTGCCGGAACTACGGAGCACCTACAAGGAGTGGATCTCACTCTGAGCCATTACCGATCCATGTTTTGATTCTTTTTTGTGTGTCATTTTTAATGAGGTGAAATGCACAAAATAAAACATATTTTCAGGGGTTTTTTTTTGGGGGGGGGGGGGGGGGGGTGTAAGTTCGCTCAATAAAAATAACAATAAATCAAAAGATGTTGTCATTTAAAATCTCTGAGAGTGAAAAAAAATGCTCCTTTTATCAGGTAGTTTTTACTTTTTTCGTAAACAAGAGGTCATCATTTACTTTTAATTTAAAAAATGCAGGGGGGGGGGGGGGGGTGCGTGGGCAATCGGTGCGCCCCTTGAATCCACCACTGTTCCACGCACACAGTCAGTCAATTACAAATTATCAATAAATGTACTACACACAAACAGTACATGTATTTTTAAAGTAGGTCACCCAAAGTCGTCAACAACTTTTCTGCGCTTATTAGTCACAATGCGTATTTTGATAATTAATACTTTACGGATCAATAAGAAGTGTATTATAACCTTTTCTATTTATAAGTCTGACAGAAATAATAATTGCCCTAGATATAGTCTTAAAACTGAATAAAATTTAGGATAAATTTCGGGATACACATCTGTACGTTTTAATTTGCAATACATATGACAAGTTGTTTTAATCATTAGGTGTATTAAGATACCCCTTAGACACCTTAGTTTTATGTCACCTTTTTGAAAATGACGTAAGTTACCAGCCTACCTCTAATCGAGATCCATTATAGGTGATCCACGTGGTGTTGTTTGTAAATATTTAACACTGCGCAACATCGAGATCTTTTATTTCTTGTTTGCCAGTCGAGATAACGCTAGACGTCTCTGTATGTATATTGTTCTCTATTTCCTCTTTATGGAAATTAACACACAGGCATTGTTGTACATTTTTGTACGTGTTTGATGATTATTTTCTTTTCTTTTAGGGCAAACCTTGAAAAACGCGTTCTGGGATAGAATGAATTTGGACCAATTTAAGTGCATAAAAAGTAAGTGTAACACCAAAACTGATTTTAATATATGTTTCTTTTACCAGTACTAAGATATCGATTTATACAGTGTGTGGGGTGTATAAATAAAATACCAATCTATTCTCACAAATACGGAGTACAGTAACAGTTTCAAATGCGTAGTGACATGAGAAATATTGTAACCCAACAAAACTTTCCAGGATAATGTACAGGCCGAAATAGTATGCCAGATGCATATGGTATGCTGATTGACTCCGCTGTTTTATTTATAAACGTGAGGGAATTGTGAACATTCCTTATGTGCGCATGTTTGTGGCGTTCTGTATGTTTGCATATTGTGATACCGATAAGGACTATTCCAACCAGATTCCCATAACCCCTTCCGAGATCTGCATACCTTGTTCTACAGCAGCATTGCGCTTAAAGCAATATAAGCTGTCAAAATTGTTATTTTGGGGTCCTAAAATTTAATCGAAAATTTTGTAAACATCTACCTTCTAATACCTGATTTTATCGATTAAACTTTTGACATGTTGTATTTTTTGCATTAAATGCAAAAATGTTCGACAGTTGAAATTAAGTCTTCCCGTACCTTAATTTTCCCGACATTATTTCCGTATGCAATGACCTAAAGTTGAACTCATTCGGCAAAATCAAATGCGCAAGCGCAATATTTCTGGTAAGCACGAAAGATGTCTGACACGAAAGGTTCGAAGCGAGGGAGAAAGCCGACTTTGGAATTTTGCGTAATGTTTCGAGCGATCCCTTAAAACTATCATAACTAATAAACATACTATCATAACTTAAAAACATATAACATCGTTAACAATGCCAAAATAATGATGATAACTAGAATTTCATCTCACCTCGCCGTCCATATTTTAATGACCCGGATACAACCCGATCCACCCCGATCAGCATCAGAATCATTCGTGTCAACATCGGTTATCTTCGGGATTGTCGCCGACGATTAATCAGCTGCCATTGTTAGGGTCAAACGCAATGTCGAGGAATATATTTTTCATCACGTAAAGGTGTGTAAACGATGCATAAGAGCGGAGATTCGATGCAGTTCTTTTTTTCAATCATATCAACGTTCATTTAACCTCTTTTAATTCCACTATAAAAAAAATTGCAATTTTGGCAGCTTATATTGCTTTAAGAGAGGAAAATGCATCAAATATACAATTGATTATACATATCAGGTCAAAGTCATTGTGTTGTGACCACCATACAAAGGATTAGCATTTCCGGCTTGCATGTGTTAAAACAAAAGGTAAAGAAAAATATCTACAGATTTACGGGTCTACACATAGGACTGCGCTATTATGTACTATATATATATATATATATATATATATATATATATAGATTGATTGTTGTTTTCCGCCACACTCAACAATTTTTCAGTTATCTGCTGGCATCCAGATTTTATTGGTGGAGGAGAGAACCCTGATACAATGTACCCGGGAAGAGACGACCTACCTTTCGAAAGTAAACTGGCAAACTTTCTCACATATATCAGCACGAGCAAAATTCGAACCCCCGCCCACTAGTGGTGAGAGGCCTTGTGATTTTGAGCGCGATGCTCTAACCACTTCGCCACGGAGGCCCCTACAATCTCTCTCTCTCTCTCTCTCTCTCTCTCTCTCTCTCTCTCTCTCTATATATATATATATATATATATATATATATAGAAGCAGAACACCTATTGGATTTGGTGCCGCTCGAGGTAGCCTAGTGGTAGAGCGTTTTCTACGGAACCTTGAGGTCGTGAGATCAAGCTCTGCTCGTGGCATGGTCGCGTCAGACCTAAGACGTAAACATCGGCAGTGATTGCTCCTTAGCAAAAAGATTGACATTTAAGAGTGAGAATCAAAAATCTTTCGGATATGACCTTTAAAATGGAGTTCCCAAGTCGCGACAGGCGTTGGTACCATAGGTCTACAATTTGTAGTGCTTCTGCTATAATTGCTGACGTCGCAATATGATTAAAAAAATTTAGAATGGGCGGAAAACAATCAAACATAAAAGGATTAAATATGAAAGGCCTTTCACCCCCCCCCCCCCCCCCCCCACACACACACACACACAAAAAAAACCACTTCAAAAATTATGACTGAGATTAAATGTTTTATAAAACAAACAGACAGGCGGACAGATCAAAATTGTCATAATGGTGTGCCTCTGAAGTTCCAATTACAAGGGCTTAAAATTAATCTTTTAGTTACTAGATGTAAATGTTAATAAATTCATCCATGGCATATATTGGAAAAAGCATAATTATGCAATTTCTGCGGTTATCTTACAGCAATATCGATAATTGTTGATAAATTGTTAACGAAAAGAAACAGTAATGATAATACTGCTCAATAATTATGGAAGGTTGACAACCGAGAAGTTGAAATTATCTCGTTTGTCATAAAATTGATCTAATAGTTTGCCTGTGACATCTGTGTTTAGTAACCTATCGAAATATAAAACAGATGGGGAAACCTGAGTGAAAATACGGTTGGCAATGGTGTCTGTATGATGTTACAGGTGTTTCAACAGTCTTGTTTAAAGTCAACATTTCGCAAATCCTATGCTCGTTATCAAAATCTAATTTGCCAATACAACCTTCCATTCGGTTTAATGCTATCTGACATCTTTCATACAAATTGTTAGGTCGTTCCTCGCATACTGATTCTGACTACGGATAAGTCCGTTTACCTCATCAAGATATAGGTTCACGACGGGTGTGACCGGTCGACAGGGGATGTTTACTCCTCCTAGTGACCTGATCCCACATCTGGTATATCCAGGGGTCCGTGTTTACCCAACTCTTTGTTTTGTGTCCATTATAGGAGTTATATTGATCAATGTTCGATATCTTCACCTTTTCACTTGTAACAAATCATGTGATATTATGCAAACATTTCTTTTCTGAAGAGTTAATTTTAACAGTATAATTTGATCAATTTAAATACGGTACTTATAGATGCCAAGTTTGCATTGTCAGCATCCAGCCTCAACGATGAAGTATGTCGAAAATTGTCCCGATTCAAAGTATGCATGGGACCGGGCTGCAGAAAGAAAAAAATGTAACCGAATACCCCATAACTGTGTCAGTGTACCTAAACACGACTTGGAGTATCACTGCGTCATGAATCCATACATGAACGAAACTGTGGAGGTTTGTGCTCGCTCTCGAAGGATGTTCGGTGGTAACATATCCAAATTTGATGTCTTATTGTCTTGTTGTCGTGTATTGTTAGTGAATAGTTCCTGGAAACATTAATTATATTCAAACTAAGATGTTATATGTTTGATGAAAAAGCAAGTAAATCCAACTATTTGAATACGGATTACACACGCACACACACACACACACACACACACACACACACACACACACACACACACACACAGAGACATATATATATATATATATATATATATATATATATATATCGATTATCTTCTTGGCACCGGGGTAAAATATAAAAAATCAAATCAAGTACTCACACTTATATCTATAACGCTTTCGCCCTGTGGGCACGTTAATGGATAAACAAATGCGCTAGAGATGTGAGATTTTTGAGTACAAGCAAGGGGTACTGGGGGTCTATCCCTTGCTTGTCGTAAGAGACGACTAAATGGGGCGGTCCTTCGGATGAGACCGCATAAACCGAAGTCCTGAGTCACAGCAGGTGTGGCACGTTAAAGATCCCTCCCTGCTCAAAGGCCCTGAGAACCGAGCATAGCCCTAAATTTTGCAGCCCTTCACCGGCAGAGTAGTGACGTCTCCATATGAGTGATATTCTCGAGCGGGACGTTAAACAATATATAATCTCTCTCTCTCTCTCTCTCTCTCTCTCTCTCTCTCTCTCTCTCTCTCTGTGTGTGTGGATCATACAAAACAATCTCTAATGTACGAAGAATGCTAAAATTGAAATCAATTTAGTAATGGTTCATGAATACCTTTTTCTTTAATTAGGAGAGGAACATGAGCAAGTAAAATATTAATATAAATTATAATTTTTCCCAATGCGATCTTAAGATCATGTGTACACTCTTCAGGGTTTTGTCCAGAATTCAGTATTCTCGCCGGAGGAATTCAGGAAAATTTTGCCGTTGATTGCAAGAAGTTCAGAAGCCCATGTCCGACTTTCTTCATGTCTACAGACGCTTACAAATGTAAGCATTTACATGTGTATAAGGTAATACCTACAAAAATAAATCATATTTTAGAAAATGTCTAGAAATCATAAATTTGATGCAAAGGGAAAGTGATGTTCTGGAATTAAGATTTCCTGTTCTTATATTTTTAAGGGTTTGTTCAACCTAAATCAAAACAGTTAGTGAAGTATAATTAGGAATATCAGCAATAATTTTGCTATAACAGTAGATTAATAGTAGTCATGATTGCTAGTACCATGGAAATATACATGTAATTCAATGAATCAGTCGTGGATACAATAAATTAAATCTGGGATGTCAATTTTTTTTTTACATAAGATCTGCTCGTCAATAACATACATTATTTGTTGCAAATATCACAAAATTATATCTAAATTTTCGTACACACCAATCTTTAATGCAGGTTGTTTAGTAAACCAACTATCAATGTTTTTATCATACAGTAAACTATATTTATCTTTATTTTACTACAGAACAGTGTTTTGTTATTTTATAATGCATTGTGGAGAAAATGTGGTAGGAAAACAATCTTTATTCCCAATAGTTAAAGAGATATCTTTGCAAAATTTGTTTGAACGTTTACTTGATATTGCAATATATGTTGTGATGTTTAATACTTGGTGTTCAAGATTTTATCAAACAGCATTAGTGCGATTCACATTTGCAAATCTGATTTTATAAAATGTTAACGTTCAATATTTTAAGGTGGGAGACATTTAGACTAGATATATGTATCTCCTTGTCTCTTTGAGTGGCGAGAACATATTCATTCATTTACTCATAAAATGTAATCAGAGAATATTTAAGCAGATGTCCAGTTTTCATTCTGACAACCAGAACACCCAATCAACAGTTAATGATATGTTTTGTATCTATCATATATGTTCATTATAAAATATATATGGTCCCTGTGTCCTGAAATAGCACAAACTTGTCAACATCCAAACACCACATTTTCTGGTCGTAGCAGTTTTTCGTTCTTGCATAAATTCTACAGCTATATGGAGTTAGTGCAATACATAAGCAGTTTCAATATTAAGATGAAGATTTCTTGTAATTATGCTTTTAATTTCTTCGAACATATTTATGCCCTAGAGTGTGCCTCTTCAAACCTTTTCACTGTTATAAGAATACATTGTTATGCAAACATCCCCAATTGTTTTAGATCAAGAGTGTTACAGTGTGATAAACAGAAGACTAACACAGACAGCTATCGAAGCGTCCCCAAAAGCAGATTCTGAAAGGACAGATTCCATAAGCAATACAAAGTATGTTTTTGTACAATGCTTATGAAGAATGGATATGCTGCGTGTTCTTTGAGATACATCATAAAAGATTTATCACTACAAAAGGATGGTACATGAGCTATAACAAAGTCTGAACAATTAAAGCAATTTTAAGCCACGATCACCAATTTATTCTAATTCTTAAAAATTTGCAATTATTTCCTTCTAACGTAAATCTTATTAATTGTAGTGCGGGATTTCCTCTTCATATCGTATTACCTGTGTTTGGAGCGACTGTCGTGATTTTCTTGGTCTTGCTTTTTATTGTAAAGTTCTGCAGAAGAAAGGGGAAACAACGTTGGCGTTGGAAAAACGGTACAACACAGGATAATGCACAGATGTAGGAAATATTTATGCATAAATATATATTTGTTCTTTGCAAGCGGAATAGGAGGTGATTATTTTCTTGATTGCGAAGACAGGGAAATGCATATTGTATCAAAGCATCACGTTATATCTGAGTTGTGAATTTTTGTTTGTGTGAATGTACTTTTTTTGTCAAAACAACGCCGGCTGTAGTTATCACGAATTTAGACCTAGTTATGGCGCTTATGGCTGTAGTATCTAATGAATGTCATTAATTGCGTAACCCATTACGGACCTCGGATTTTAAAATCTCACCCTAACAACATAAAATTTTCGCTTTCTAAACGCCGAACATTTGGTGAAGGAACAGTCGCAACTTACCTTTACATGTTGGATGAAAAAGTGAAGATAAGCAATTGGACACTGTCGGTGTAAGAGCGGGAATGGAACTCATCCCAAGGCATGAAACGAACATATAAACCACTGAACTGCCTGCCACTGCATAATGTAAATTGACTTCGTCATCGATGTTATTTTTCAATTTGTCTCAGTATAAGAAGGTATCTTTGCAACCTCTCATTTTTGATCACTTGTCACGTTAGCTTGATGGTGATTATACTGGCCTTGAACATCTGGAGGTAGGGGATTTAATACTCAATTCTACCGTCAAGTCAATCGCACAAAGTTAGCATAGAAAGTGACTGTTCCCTTAAAAAAACTTCAATCTATATTTCGGATTTAACATTTGAAATGGAATTCCAGAGTCAGGAAAGACATTCCACAATTATTCTCTTATTATTATGACCTTGAACCCTATATTTCATTCAGAATTAGTTGTGTTTCAAAGTATTGTGGGTGACGTCTATAAATGATCCAAACATATTCAAAAGGATTGAGGATAGGTGGACTACATGCATTGGTATTTTCAAATATGTTTGAGCAAAAGATATTATAATATTTTGAAAGTTGTGATCTTCATATCGTTGCTCTATCCATTTTAAGGAACAAGTGTTTGTGATTATCATTCTTGGTAAAACAGTTGAAAAAGTCCAATTCTGCCCCGGCCTTGTTGTCCATTGTTGAGAGTGCAAATATATACAACAAATTCCCAATTTGTTACAGGTGATGTGAAATCCGAAAAAGAAATACAAGTGGATATTACAGACTGTGAAACTGATTCTAAGAAGACTGTTTACAATCGTGAAAATAACGTAACAGGTTTGTGTTTGTGATCCTATATATAATTTTTTTCATCTAAGTTTAATATACGTTTTACATGTTATAGTTTGCAATGGTGGAATTAACACACCTGTATTTATACCTTGTATTTGTTTTGTTCAGTGAGCTTTCGGATTGTATTTTGCATTGATAAAGCTCCGCAGCTGCTCAGGATGTTGCGTGTCGGTACTGGTTCAATACTTATTCAAATGTCCATTCAGATTTTGAACGCGTTTTAAAAGAACTAATTTTGTGGCAATTTATTTTCTCCAAACATAACACCGATTCTTACAAACGATTATATTAATTCACCAAAAACTTTGTATGAATATTCAGTATCTTGGTCAACGATTTAACGAAAAGCTCCTTGACCCCACTGTTTAATTTCGATTTGCAATTTATAGACAGGAATAAATAGAAAAAGAATAATAATTACAATACTCCTAATATGATGATTTTTGTGTACAGCTAGTAGAAAAATATAATTCTTTATTTTCTATATGATCGCATTTAGCGTATTATATATGTATTGTTAATACATTGATAACAGTCAATAACCACTCCACTTTATTACAGACGGGATGATTTAAGCTTCTCCGTCATGAACTCCCCATGTTTATGTGGCAATATCCCATCATTTATATCTCTCTTGACCGATTACATACGCTAGAGCTTATTTTGCGTATGATTAGTTTTTGACTCGAGACATGTTAAGAGTGACAAGCAAATTGATGTTACAAAGTTTTCAACTGTCCCGTTTAAAGTCAGCATTTCTTAACTTTTATCGTCATTATAATGATCTGGCTTGCCAATACGACATCTCAAAAGGGTCAGATACTGTCTTGTCTGTTTCATACCAATTGTTTGGCCGTTCTTAGCACACTGGTTGTGACTACCTACAGCTATTGATATTTCAATACGAGTTGCATAATTTCGACGGGAGGTAAAACAACCAATCAATCACCCTAGTCAAAATCAATGTGTAAAGAACGGCCTAATAATGGATAAGAAGCACGTCATACAGCTTATAACCCAATTACAAGTTATATTAAAAATTATATCATTATAATGACCATAGAATTTGCGAACTGCTGACTTTAAATGTGACGTTCTAAAACCCTGTAACATTAACATGTTTGTAGTAGCCTGTCTAGATTTCAAAAGTGACCATATGCAGCAAAAAAAAAAAAAAAAATAAAAAAAAAAAAAATAAAAAAAATTAATCAGTTGAGAGAAATAAACATCATATCTAGATGGTAATAAAGTATTGATACATGAATATAAGAAGTTGACGATGGAGAAGCTGCAGTTATTTCGTTTGTCATTAAGTTTAGTTGGTAGTATGATGTTAACGTCGATTTTAAATGTGCGAATAAACGAATAAATCGTCCGTTAATTTTAAGTACAGAAAAAAGTCAAGTTTAACACGCTAGTTAATTAATAACAAGCACTATGCCCTCAGTGTTTTCCTTTAAATTTCATGAATCCAATTCAAGATATAAATAAGGAAAAGGAAATGACAGTACCTCAAAACTTCTTTTATAATTCTTATTTCCATAAATGGAAATAGGCATCAACATAATATGGTATTGATACGAATTTTAATCGACTGCAAACTACAATGTTCTAAAGTCAAAAGTAATTATTCCAAAAAGACAAAACAAAGGATGAACTTGTAAAACTATATGAGGGTGGACAGGTACTGAATTTGCCAAATCGGAACGACATAAATCATCAATCGCAAGAACTCCAAACGGAAAAAACCTATGTAAGATCCGACACAAAAGCTTCTCTTGTAGATTATGGGATTTTTGTCCTTTTACAATTATTCTCTGAGACTAGTTTATATAGTCATACAATTAGCACAGGTACATATGGCATTGACTTTCTAAGCATACTTCTAACCCTCCCCTTTTTTCAATATTATAATATATTTATAGTTTGTTCTTATTTAGGATTTCCAACATTTTTGCCTGAGCATCACTGAAGAGACATTATTTGTCGAAATGCGCATCTGGTGCATGAACATTTACACCATATATGTGCTATATATATATATATATATATATATCTATATATATATATATATATATATATATATATATATGAGAGCGAGAGAGAGAGAGAGAGAGAGAGAGAGAGAGAGAATAATTCCTCTTCACAACGATCGGTAATAGCAAAACGATAAAGATAAGAAAAAGAAATTCAAAGTAAACTAAACGTCTTCGTGTTTCTTTATATATCTGTGTGTGTGTGTGTGTGTGTGTGTGTGTGTGTGTAAATACACAACACACACACACACACACACACATATATATATATATATATATATATATATATATATATATATATATATATATATAAAATGCTTTTTCAAACTTTAACTATGCTATTATAAATAATACGAACGATCAAGGGATCGATTTTTGAAATTTTTGAAATAGGTGTTATGGAGTTCAAATGTTCAGAGCTTTTAATATATTAGTGTCGGGATTTTTTTAAGGAAATAGAATTTGATCAATAGCTATTATATTAAAATACACCGTTTTTGATTGATGAAAAGAGGGAATAGTAAGACATAGCATTTTGTTTATGTCTCAGTAATATCGCGCTTGAGCACGAGACTTGTTCATGTTGTTACTAATGACACAGTAGACTCATCAAAAAACGCAAAAACTCTGATGGGCTGGTTAATAAGAAGTATTTTAAGATCCGCCCAGTATACAAGGTGTACATACCCTTGCTATGAAAATTATGTTTTAAATATGAACACATCGAAATAAAAGAATACATGGCTGAGAAATCGCTTTTGTCTACAACTGTTTCTTTTATGAAACCAGGTAACACTTTTTTAAGAAATCGGGGAGATTTATACACAGTGATCAATCTCATAAATGCTATGAGGAATACAGAATTGAGAATATGGCAGATATAGACCCCATGAAAAATGAAATAAAAATATCTTCCGACAATAACGCAATAGTATGAAAAACGACAAATTTCCATATCCATGTAGCAACATTCCATTATCGCCTGTACACGGTATTTATGTTGCTCAGCTTATTCAATATGCAAGAGCTTGTTCTGAAAATGATTTATTTTACGTCGAGGCAGGCTATTGATGAATAGGTGAATGTTACAAGGGTTGCAACAATAAAGTCAGCATTTCGCCACTTCCGTGACCGTTATAACACTCTCATATACTACTATAACGTATCATTCGCTAGGGTGTTTCATACCAATAGTTAGGCCTTTCTTTGCTTACTGACTCGGACTACGGATTACTCCATTTACCTGATCAAGATGTAGGGCTTAAGACGGTTCTGAAGTAAGAAATGTTTGATGCTCCTAGGCACTTGATCTCCTCCCTGATGTGTTTATAGGTTCGTGTTCGTCCTACTCTTAATATTGTATTATTGATAGGGATTTTGATATTGATAACTTCGTTAGCTTCGCATTGTCCAGAAATCATGAAGAAATTGCAACAGACAGATGGACTAACATAACTACTTACCTAATTAAATATCTACCACATGCGCCGAACGTATCAAATTAGAACACGTCACTTTCATTCGAAAGTTATCCCTATACCATTAACAAATGTAGTACTGACTTTCACATAGTCGTACCATAGTAACCAAAGTAATTCGCTCTTCTTTTTTCTTGAGAAATGTCAACTCGAATGAGTAATTCCTGCTTTGTTACATTTTCTGAAAAGTCTGTATTTCATTTTTATATCTTAGATGCCCATTGTATTGTACATACACACCAGCCATCAGCTAACATTGTACGTAACGACAACGTACCAAGCAACAGCATACCCAACGTTCATTACAAACCAAATAACAACAGTGTATGTAGAAAAGGAGAAACTTCATATGGATAACCCATCTTTAAGGAATGTACAATTGCATCACAGCATTGCAAGACAAACATTTGAAGTCGTCTACATTTACTTTATACAACATTTATATTGTATATACCATTGTTTTAACTTCATAACATTGTATGTATATGTATATCGCATTTATCGAATGCTTCGTCACTGTACATAGCACACCATAATATGTTTTAAAATTAGCATACCATAGTGGGTTTTTAACTATGTTATTGATATAATAAAAGTGCAATTTCTTGAAATATGTGTTTATTATATGACATTGTTGTTTATCATATGATTTTGTTGTTTATTATATGACATTGTTGTTTATCATATGATGTTGTTTATCATGTGGCATTGTTGTATCTACGCCTAAATTGAATCATGTACACGTACATAATTCTTAAATGATGAATATAGAGGTAAAATCTACATATAGCTCTCATAACAACACATGGAAGAGAAAAATAGTAAAGGCAATCAATAAAAAGTGACGTTTTATCCAAAAATGTTCATTGTCATACCCTGAATGCAGCCATCTTGATCCTCGCAAGATGTTGCCTTTCTGTATATTGGTGACAAATAAAAGGTTACATACATTGTAATAAAATAATTCTTTGTTGTTGTTGTTATTGGTTTTTTTATTGTTATTGTTAATTGTTGTCATACTTACTCAGGATCAAACTAATTATTTCATCATTGATTATGTACAATGTTTTCACACTTTAAATATAAAGTCGGATAAGAGAAAATGGCCACCACTTCAAGTATTTTAACTGTTAATTGTCAGTGTATTTCTCGTTTGTTGCGTTGAACAATCTTGTTGTGTACCTTTTGCATCCGTAATGCGACCTTAGGGTTGTGGTATGGACATAGCAGTGTATATGATGGAGTGGTCGATCTAATAAATCCCGAAAATAGCAATTCCTTATGGCGTTTAGTTTTTGAAAAATGATCACAAGATTGCCTTTTTATTATTTTGGGATGAAAATTGACTTTAGAAAAAAAAATGTGTACGAAAATTCTAGCTACATCCAATATATATCAGAGGGTACACATGATAAAGAAGTTGACTTCATGTAGCGAACCCGCGACGCCTTGTCAGTTTTTAGCTATGTCTGTATGTGACAGAGAAGAATGACATGAAAATATATAGAGATTCCATGTTCATGTAGTGCAACTAAGAAGATGCAGGTATTCTACGAAAATCTGTAAATTTGATATTAAATATAAAATCAGCCTCGCATATTATTTGAAATGCTATTTCATGAAACTGAATCAATATGCACGGAGAACCATATAGGCGGAGTGTGAAATTCCTGTTTTTTCCATCTGTAATATATTAACCGCAGTCTTTCAAATTCATAACGCCTGCAAGACACTGGTCATTGTTCTGTTTACATAAAGACTATGTTATGGGAGTGTACTTCACCACATAATTTCCCAGAATACATTACGACTTCAGTGGATCCAAAATGCTGCAGCAGTGATCGTTACTCAAACTAGGAGGCAGGGACACATTTCTGAAGAGTTGACATTTCTTCATTGGTTACCAGTTAAATTTCGTGTCCGCTATAAGTATTAAAAATATCTATTTCACACTTGATAGTTTACAAACTCTCGAGTTCATTTATCCTCTTAGCAGTCATTAATACTGGAAAACCTCGATTGACACTGTGACATACGGACCTTGACAATGTGATCAAAAGACGACAGAAGACGAAATCTGGAATAATTTACTAGATCACATTCGCTACCAGAAAAGGCGAAGATAATGAAGAATGATCAATCTCCAAACTCCTATAAGGAATACAAAATAAAGAGTTGGGCAAACATGGACCTCTAGATATACCAGAGATGGGATCAGATGCCTAAGAGGAATAAATATTTCCTATTGACTGGTCACACTCGCCTTGAACGCTACATCTTGATCAGATAAACCGAGTAATCAGTAGTCCAAATCAGTAAATAAGGAACGGCCGAGTTTCTCCACCGCCATCTTTTCAAATTGATGTACAGACCCTACACCATTTGAAGCGTTCCGTTTCAGATAAGAACCATTCCGTTTCCAAACCAAACCTTTCAGCATCCCGTTCCTAGCCCAATGTGACCCATTCGTATCTAAAAGCGTTATCATTATTGGTGTGTGTGTGTGTGTGTGTTGTTTAACGTCCCGCTCGCGAATCTTTCACTCATATGGAGACGTGCCGGCGAAGGGCTGCAAATTTAGGCCTATACTCGGCACTTATGGCCCTTGAACAGGGAGGGATCTTTTTCATGCCACACCTGCTGTGACACGGGACTTCGATTTTTTCGGTTTCATCCGAAGGACCGCTCCATTTAGTCGCCTCTTACGACAAGCAACGGGCACTGAGGATCTATTCTAACAACCCGGATCCACACGGGGATTATCATTATTCGAGGTATTGTAGATCAACATGGTGCTATGCCGGAAACGATAAATACAAAATAAAATGTGTTGATGAAAAGAACATAAACTTTGTGAAGAAAGGAATTTATTCTTAAAGAAACAAAAAATTAAAATTTCATGTTCAGAGTAATTGTGTTTCATTTGGTAATTTGGTGAGATTTGGGGAATTTTAATATATATATATATATATATATATATATATACTTATTAAATTCTTCAACTGTTGTCTTCACTTCAAGTAAGAGTGTGAATTGATAAACTAGTAGCTGCTAGAACAACGGTGTACTATCAAAGGGACGAACAAACATGAAATGACATGAACAGAGGTGAAATTAGCTTCCTTGACATCACTGTCTATATCCTTAAGGGTAAAAACAGTACCTATCAGAGTATGTATATCAAACTGGACACAACACAGGCGTGAATTCCTTTCTTAGATTAAAGGAAACTCCAGTGTGTCATATTTGTAAAGCCTGTTCACTTAATTTTTCACAAGATATCCTATATGCATAATTTTCAATTCAAAATCAATTTGAATACATGGTGTATCATAGAAAATTGTACAAGCGTCGCTTATGTCGTACATTAGTGCATCAATAGATAGTGACTAATTATTACCTTAAGTTAGATGAAATATGCTTAGGAATTAAAATTGATCTAATAATTAAGAACAAGCGATGACAATACGTTAAAGAGGGTTGCTTCTTTTCGATTACTTATGACCATCTAAAAAAACTGCTCACACTCGCAGCAAAAGCACCCCTCCCGAAAGAAAATCACCCCGCCCAATATATTGCCGCGTCTACTTTCACTAGGCCTGCACGATTGCAATTCTATGTACTGAGAATTTTCATTTTAAATATATACATATATCATGTAAATTTCATAAATACACTTAAAACACTTTAATATGCTATCTATCGTTTACATACCAATCAGTAATTAAATTCTGAGAGAGAAAAATACATATAGAAACTGATTTCTTTTTTATAACATCTTTATAGCAATTTTACGCATGATTATTGCACAATTATGTCAAAGCATTGATGACATTTCTAAGTTATACGGTGACAATTTTATTAAAAGTGGACATGAAATGATCCAATGGCTTTTTTTTCAAAAACAAAAAACCAAAAAATGAATAAATGAATAGATAAATAACTAAAGAAAGAAAGACAGAAAGAAAATAAAAATGATAATTAAATAAATAAAAATATAAACGAAAAAGCTTTCCTGTATGAATGTTCCCGAGTTATCATTTTAAGTAGGCTAAAGTCGTATATGCGGAAGTTCATATAATACTTAAATTTATTTAACTCCCTCCCCATTTTCCACTTTGAAATGGTAACATTTTCAAATATATCAATGGGTAAAAATTAAATTCATCCTCTCTTTATCACATGCCTCAAAACATTCAGAAATAGTCAGAAATGCAGAATTTGAAAATAGCAACCCAACCGTTCGTTCTCATCTTGGCCCAAAGCATTCCGTCCCCGTTCCAAACCGTTCGTTCCTCCATCTTAAAGAATAAGAATCTTTCCGTTCTCGCCGAGACCCGTTCCGTTCGCACCAATCAGCATCCAATTAACACCGTTCGTTCCCAAACCATTTAGCGTTCATTAGCCATTTCACAGGTGTTGTAGTAGTAGAACCCGTCGGATAATATTCATTAGTATTTGCATGTTTATGCCTCTCCAATGGTTTGGCACGTGAAAGCATATTCTACATGTGATCAATGTTTGAGCAAGGAAGGCTACTGGCAAATAAATTGATGTAACAGGAGTTTCAACAACCTCTTTAATTGGCAGCATGTCAAGAATAGTATGGTCATTCTAAGTTTAATTTGCAATGAAAGCAGTCATAATTCCAAATGCCGTCCGACGTCTTAGACCAATCTTTAAATACTTATTGTAAGTACGTTTACCTTTGTCAACAGATTATGCCTACTCCTTGTAAGTATCACACGTTTGTTGTTTCCGGCACTTTCCGGTGGTATTCCCTAAGTTTTATTCTTTATGATTCATGGGATTCATTTCCTTATGGGAGTTTTAAGATTGATCGTTGTTCATTATTTTTACTTTTCATTTGCACTCTTCCTTGTCTTCACGTTTTCATTCAAAACAGCAAATTGACGGAAAACATATATACAGTGTATCATCACTACAACGAGTTGGAAAGGATGCTTAACTGAATGGAATGAAGTTTAATTTTTGTAATTGGTTTACTACATCTGCAATCTCCTTTTGCTATCTAACAAGCCGTTAGTTCATCCACATAAAGTCATTACGTTTATACTTCCAGCATCTTCTATGTCTCTCATCTATAGATATCTACACATAAGAGTAGTGCTTGAAGATCAGCTTTTCTTTAAAGTGACCGGTTCACGTTTTTTTTAAAGCCATCATTATCTACATGTGACGTTTATGTATCTCAACTCATCCCATTACTTAAGATCATGTTCAGTGTATGATCACATTTTAAATCGATGGAGTCTACTGTCAAATAAGTTGATGTTGAAGGGGTTATAACAGTCTAGTTTAAAGTCAGCGTTTTGCATATTCTATAGTGGTTATAATGCTCTAAACTGTCATTGGAGAACTACTGTCTGATATATTTCATTGGAATTGTTAGTTCGTTCTTTAGAAACAGATTTTGACTATGGATCATTTGTCTGATAGAAGTATAAGGTTCACAGCGTATATGACCGGTTAACTGGAGATGTCTCTACAGAGTATAATTTTCTCAAATGAACGTTATCTAACTGGTTAGGAAGTGACATTGAAAAATTGTTCTGGCGGATCTTGGTCCTGAAGGTTATGATATATATCGAGAAACATCGAAGTGGAGGCACAACTTTGATTCGCGACAAGTGACTGTGTGTTAGATTCCGACATCTCAGTTGATATGTACATGGTTTGAACACCTGAAATGCATAATGTCCTCGCAAAACTCAATACTGCGTGTCTGCGTTGTATATCGTCCGCATCCGTCAAATTCAAATAAACTCGAAGTACCTGCATCTTTTGATGAATGGTCACAGTACTTAAATCACCATGCTATTGTAACGGAAGAGCTTGTAATTACAGGAGATGTGCACTTTCATTTGGACATTCAAAACGAATAACAGTCTGAAACATTTCTACAATCATTACATGGACATGTTCTGAAGTAACTGGTTAACAAATCAACTCATGTCCGTGGACATATTCTAGATGTGGTAGTTACTGGAGAAAATAGCCGTGTTCTGCAACCAGCACCGACTGTGGGCGATCATTTTATGTGTGACTCTAGAGACGTTTCATCTGAAGATCACAAAGGCACTTCTTTGATTTACTTATGCAAACCATCGAAACAAAGCAAAACAGTGAGGTTTAGAAAATTTCTGAAAATTGATATTTGTGAATTTGCGAAGAACATAAAGGAGTCAGTCACACCGAGTGAGGATAATCTTGATCTCGTTGAATTCTATCATGAAGGCGTTCGATTGACAGTTGAAGCACCAATGTAAACCAAAACAATTACTATACGACCAAACAAGGAATGGTACAACGAGGAGCTATATTCTGCTAAAAGGGAGAGGCGTAACGCCGAAAGGGTTTGGACACGATCCAATTTAGAAATACATTACCAAATGTATGAAAAAAGTCTCCAAACAGTACACTGCTTTCAAAAGAAAACAGGAATATTATTCAACAGGTATATTACAATGCAGAATCGATAGAAAAAAGTTCAAACTTACAAACTCCGTGGTAATAACAACGAAATTTATTACCAGTGACTAATAAGTACCTTTTTAAATGCTTTTAGAATATATTTTCTGGAAGAAAATTCAAACTATCAGAAAAACTTTACAATCTCAAAACAATACGACTGGAAATTTCACTGATGTCTTATCAGCTGATGTAAAATTTATTGATGACCCGTTGATTGAATTTTCTCCGACATCTCCAGATGAATTAGGAAGCTACGGACGAGTTCGCCTTCTAAGAGCTGCGAAATTGATCCTATACCACCATACTTATTAAAACACTGTATAGAAAGCTCCGTTCCGATAATGACATATTTCGTCAACAAGTATCTTAGTGGGTCGTCTTTTCCAAACATCTTCAAACAGACAAATATCTGACCACTTTTAAAGAAACCTGCATTAAATAAGGAAATGCTGAAGAACTATCGCCCCGTTTCATATATCCCTTTTGTGTCCAAAATTGTTGAAAATGTGTTGCGGCGAGAATTGATGGCCGTTTAAACGCAACCAACTTAATGGATAATAAGCAGTCAGCGTACGGTCTTGCCACCCAACCAAGATTTTATTGAAAGTGCATCACAACGTCGTTGCAGCTTTGGATGATAGTTTTCGCTGTATTCTTGTGATGTTGGATCTCTCAGGTGCATTTGATGTTATTGATCATCACATGCATTTTCCAATGAATTGGCTATATTTATGGCATATCTGGGTCAGCTATATCTTGGATCAAATCGTATCTGAGTGGTAGACGTCACTGTGTGGCCATCGGTTCTGAATTATCCGAATCTCAAGGAATAAAAATTGACGTCCCGCAAGGTTCCTATCTCGGGCCTCGACTTTACTGTCTATTTAGTACACCCTTTGTTCACATATGTGATACTCACAATATGAATTATCATTGGTTACAGGTTACATGAGGAATATGTTTTGTTTCCAGTTGACAAAGCTTGCAACAACATTGTATTTGTTTTTAGTGGCATCATTACAACTGAATTCTAAACGAACTTGGCATGAATTCCACGTTTAGTAATCTCACTTATACACTAACTGCCCTTTCAAACGATGCAATTCTTCACAATCATGTTCAGGTTTAAATACATTTAATATCCTAGTCACTGGAGCGAATGAATATGAGTTACTGTAACTATACTGGATCCCCAGACTCCACGAAAACAAAGATTCATTGCTGGATCTAACAAACATGTTCTACAAAGTCCCTATCTCTCCTCACAAAAATATTAACTGCTGTGAAGGAGAAACTTCAAGCGTACTGTGCCACTACATATTCCCGAAATAGGGTAAATGAAATGTTGATTCTTACATATACTAAAGAACTTTTAACGAATTTGAAATCACAAAACCTTACGCATATTAACAATATTTAAACGTAAGATTTTACATCGTCACTTTACACGACCATACCTCACAATAAATTAAACACTCGACCTTTTACTATCATAGACAATTGCTTCGTCAACAAAAATGGTAAAAGGAAATATTCATATCTAGCGACCTGTCATCACAAAAAAAATAGTTTGTTAAACATCACTCTGATTCCATGCACAAGTACTCTGAAGTTGATATTAAAAAGCTACTACAGTTCCTCATTGCTAATATCTTCGTAGTCATTGATGATCATTGATGATCGGGTCTTCCAACAGTCTGTTGAAATTCCCATAGGCACGAATTCTACTCCTTTGTTAGCTGACCTGTTTTTATATTCCTATTAAGCAGAATGCATTCAAACGCTTCTTCATGAGAAGAAAAAATATCTTGCTGTGGCCTTCAATTCAACATTTAGATATATCGACGACGTTTTGTCTATCAACAAAGATCATTTTCATTCAGATGTCGATTCTTTATATCTCAGTGAGCTTGATATAAAAGACACCGCAAAGTTTTCATATCTGTTTCGTATATATATATATATATATATATATATATATATATATAGAGAGAGAGAGAGAGAGAGAGAGAGAGAGAGAGAGAACACATAGAAGATATTCAGGCAGACTTTATATCAGATATAATGATGAAAAAATGCTACTCCATTCACAAATTTATATGTTTCGTACAGATGTGTTGCTCAGCATTTTGAATAAAATATTGATTGCCTTAAATCAATGTAGTGAAATAGGAAGAGGGTCAATTGCTTTATATCTACTTTCAACAGAAATGAACTGATATCTATTTCCATTTCTATGTTGAGAGGCAATCAATGATTATGTGGTGCGGAAAATCATATATTTTCCCATTACATAAAAACATGTTATACTGAGGGGAAATATTACTTTTTATTTCCTGATTGCAAAATTCAGCACATCATAAATGATATTTATTTGCAGCGTTTTTCTAGAATAGTCAGTCGTATATTTAAATATAGAAACCAAAATACAAAATATAGACATAAGGCATTATTTCTATTTCTACATGTACATTGTTTATCATCATTTAACATACATGCATGTGATTACTAATTAATCTCTTTCTCTCTCTCTCTCTCTCTCTCTCTCTCTCTCTCTCTATATATATATATATATATATATATATATATATATATATATATATATATAAGCAAAATTCAATAGAGACTTGTAAAACAAATACCATAAAACGTTTCAGTCCAACACAAGGAATATATACTATATACATGTACCAGTTATTCAGATTCATTGTTCAATATAGTATTATATATATTGCACTGAATTATTTTCAACTGTACTTCTAAACATATATACCTTTGATGATAAAAGTGTTTGTTTATTTTTATAAAGTGGGAAAATAAAATAGAAGAACAACTAAACTAAGAGAGAACGTAGTGACAGGTGTGTTCTTGGATATGACATCGCTGATCACTAGTATGCCTTAAATGAAAATGGAAATAAAGTATAACACTGCCCCCAAAATGTAAACATTGATCTTACTGAAAACCCAAGTTTATCAAGTGCTGCTAGAATCATACCGTTTTTAATAAGCACTTATTAAATATTTAAGAAGAAATCACCGCCGATATTTCAGCTCAGTACTTTCTTATTCTAGGGTTTTAAGGGCAGACGATTCTAGCAGCAATTTCTCTATACGCTAGTTTACTATCTTTCACCAGAAGTGTACACGTTTTGCGGAAAATGAACAATTAAAATAAGTGGTTCACCACTTGTACATTTTCCATGCTACGTACAATTGGTCTATAAATTGAATGTTAGGATTATTGATAATTCAAATTAATTTATACACTATTTGTGTCTCCCTGACAACATTACAGTATTCATTTCTTGAATAATATTGAACATAAAGAATTGCTGTGATTAAATTCTCAGTTACATGTATTTTACACATTGTTTATAACACCCACTATATAAACATAATGTAAACTATTTCGTCCTTGAGATAATAGTCAATTAATATCTTTCAAACTGGTTTTCCTTTTTCTTTCTTTATATATATATATATATATATATATATATATATATATATATATCCTCAATGTTTTCTCGTTTAAAAAAAACGTGTGATCATGTTAATTTTTTTTAATTTCATTTGCAGTTCTTTGTTGTTGTTGTTGTTGATGTTGTTGTTGTTGTTGACTTTTTCATTGTTCAATAACGTGTAATGTGTTATATTTGCTGTTGTAAATCACTAGTTCTACATTTCAGTTTTATCTACTCATTACTCGATTTGATATCTTTTCTGACAGGATGGTATATACCGTTTCCTTCTACCAATTGAAACTAAACTCTTTATTCACGTAAATAAATCAGTATTGGTTAACGGTTAAATGAGGTGAAAGTGTTGCTATTTGATATTATTTATCAAACATCGATATCATATTACACTGTATATTATTACCTTGCTCTTATTCTAATACATGGACAAACGAACAGAATTTCATTTAGAAATCAATCCCCTTCTTGATTGATCTCTAGAATCCCTAAAGGATGCATATCTACTGTTGTGAAACTATATTTGCCGCAGAATAACTTATTGTATCTGCTGTATGTTAAGAGGTAACAGATCAAGACTACCAAAAATACTCCCATAACAAGAAAAATGCTGGTGCGTAATACACTACCCAAGGTCTCATTCTGTGGTCTCACATCTTGTTTTGTAACACTTCTCTTCTCTGTTGTAGAATGTAAAACAGTTGTGGGTCTGTGCTTGACGTCTCTCCCTGCATATTGATTAAAAATACCTGTAGATTCATTATCTTCTACACATTATTATCATTATTATACTATTTTTATATAGCGCCTTATCTAATTATATAATTACTCTAAAGCGCTTAACATGTAAAACAAGGGCAATATACACATCCATCAGCAAAATGGCAGCTCTCATTTGAACATTTGCACGACGAATTGCATCCTGATCCAAAGAACGGGGGAGGGCATGTTAGAGAACAATTGGGTCCCATATATCCAACATCACATTCTTTTAAAAAAGACAACCATTTAACGATGAAGTTATATTTCACCCTTATCTAAATACATTATAGTACGTTGTATGTTTATGTTTCTTAATGATGATAATCTTAAAAGAAGACCATTATTTAAGGTAAAACGCTATTCATACAGTCTTTCCTTTGTAATCCTCTCAGTCTATGTAAATATATACAGCCTTTAGAAACGCTTAATCCCATTAGTATTTAATAGTGCATATTGATAAAAACAAAGTGAATGTACTACCTGTAGATCCATTAACGTCTACACACCCGTCTGCAAAATGGCAGCTCTCGTTCGAACAACTGCACGAAGAATTGCATCCTGATCCAAAGTAAGGGAATGGGCATTTTTGAGAACAATTAGGGCCGATATATCCAACGTCACATCCTTTCAAAAAGAATACGAAACACCGATGAAATTAGTTTTCGTTCTTATTTAAACGCGTTATAATGCGGTGGGTGTTAATTTTAGTTAATAATGATAACCTTAAGAAAAAGTCATTATTTTAGGTAAAACCATAATCAAACGGAATTGTCTAATGTAAAATACAGAAAAAAGGAATATTGATACAAAACGGAAGCAATACGTATTTCAAAATTATCGCAGTACTAGAGACACATTTTCTATTATTGACTATCGTCAGATACACAAGCTACAGCACAATTAGTGTTGCCTCTAAGGTTATTCTTCATATGTGAAGTCGTCAAATAAGCATTTTAGTACATAATGGTAAACCACATACCCAAATTAAAGAATGTCAAATTTCATTAATAGACAATGTTGATTATTCGGGCTTTTTGAGTACAACATTTGGTCTATATCTACAATTAAAAGGCCAAGATAACTAACAATATTCAATGGAAAAAAAAATGGTAATTGTTGTCGAAATCCATAAAGCTTGATGATGGGGGGTTCATTCATTAGTTATATCACTGGATGGAGTTTCAATTCCAAATCATGGTGGAATTATGTAAGTTAGGGAAGTCGCTGAGTCACGTAACAGAATATCAGAACATAAATTTCACTTTAATAACTTTTCAATAAACATTCCATCTTCACAATGGTCATCATTCTATAATAAAAAATGAAAATCTACCAACAACCTAAGGTTAAGTATCTCATGTTGTAAACAATGAGAATATCGCTGGATCAAGATGTTTTTCTTTTCTACACTGGTGCAATGACTATACAAAATGTTGGAAATATTACAAGTCACATGGCGATCACATAAATGTGGTGAGACGTTTCTCCAAGGCACAAAAACGTAAGCGTGATCACGGATATCGTTCATACAAAACAAAAACAGACTGATGAAAGAATTAGATGGCTTGCACGTTATACGAGAAATATGTATTAGTTCTGCCTGACAACACTTGCAATAGCACTAGCTTTGTACATACATCTAACGTTTACTCTACATCTGTATTTTAAACGAACTTTCCTTTAATGCTACATTTCGTTTTCAAAAAACGCAATACTTCAAAATCATCGGTCATGGTAACTCTGTGGTAGAGCATTCGCTTCCTATCCAGGGGTCCTGAGTTCAAGTCCCGCACTTGCCATCGTCGTGTCAAACCTATGGATAGTGACTAATTCTTCGAAAAAAAAAGTTCAGCATTTAGAAGTGGTAATCACGGATCTGAGCGCTAAGCATAGGTCTAAATTTGTGGTACTTCACCTTCAGCTGGTGACGTCTCAATATGAGTGAAAAATGCTCGACTGGACGTAAAACAAATAAACAATCAACCTCTACATGCTGTAGCAATTGAAATAGGACTTACCGACACACACTCCTGTTTTAGAATCTCTCTTGAAGCCTGAGCAGCATTCCCTGCAGTTTGAATGATCTTTCATTACAGTGTTTATATCTTTATCGTTACAAAATGTATTTGGATTAATGTACACAGAAAATTAGACAAGAGAGGGAGCGAGATCACGTAAAAAAGAAAACTGGGGAAAGAGACAGGGAGACGTACCAGACTTAGAGAAAAGAAGACAATTTATGTTTACCCGCTCTCGCATTCAGTTGCTCCACCAATCGAAAATTGTACACGTACACAGAAAAGAATCATTGAACAGGTTGCAATATACTGCATTATGATATCATTGAAACATATTTCAAATCATCAATTTTTCTTTCACAGCATAATTGATGTGATTAATTACTGATGAAAAAAGGACGAATACAAAAATATAACAATTATCTTAATAGTTTCCTGTATTTCAACAATTTCCTAGTTTCAAGTATGCACATGTCAAAAAATCTCAACAAGGCATCAGTTATGGAACAACATATCAACAGTAACAACAAATTTAAAAAAAAAAAGATAACGTTTGCTCAATATGCCAGGAGAGAGGATTACTAGTAGTGTCCTTGAGGTATGATGGTAAGTCTTCTACATGTGGACGGAGATGCAAGTCTAAAAATTCTGATATTTTCTCCGTGGGATGACCGATGGCACTGACGATAGGTCGTCCAGGCATTCCTTCTTTGTGGAACTTAGGGAGCAGATAAAATTGTCCAGGCTTACAATTTGTTGGTTTGAGTGTCTCATAAACGTTAACACCGATTTCTTCATCTTCATACATTTTATCTAGGGTTTCGGTGATGAGTGCTGAGAAATCCGAAGTGGGATCAGAATCTAGTTTCTTATAGAAACGTTCATCTGTCAACTGTCGCTCGGCCAAAAAACTAAAAGAACCCGTCGGGGAAAATTTTAATCTAGCTGGTCACAAATGGGAGGACATGACAGTCGTTGTTATTGACCATAACCCCCATTGGACGGACTCAGAGAGGAAGAGCAAGGAAAAGTTCTGGATGCACAGACTCAAATCATTCAGACCAAATGGCTTGAACAAACAAAATGACTTCCTTAAGATGAACGCCTCATAAGCCATCACCTGTTTCTCCATAAAAGTTGTAACACTGTCAGCCTTTTTTTAGTGTTTGTTTCTATCTTATATTCCCTTTTAAGCCTTCTATTTTTTCCCCTCCCTTTTTTAAATTTCAAATTCCATACTTCAAAATTCATGTTCTTTTCCATAATCAGCTTAATCAACCCCAATCCCGTACGAGTTAACACCCTTTGTTCTAATTCTCTAATTATTAGTTCGAACATCGATTTTTGATTAGCCTAATTAGCCGTATTAGGTGTGAATCGGACAGTCATACTCAGTACACCCGACTGACCGGACATATAAACCTTATCATTAAACTGTTCTCCAATCAACTCCAAAATGTAGTTTTTTGAAAGTTTAGTTTAGTTTTATTTGTAGTTTTAGATTTAGTGCTAGTTTTTCTTTTATGTTTTCTTAATGTAATATATCTGTAGTTTGTCCTGAAGAAGGGACTGGGTGTCCCGAAAATTTGACAATTTTGATTGTTCGTGTCGTTTAGTCATCCTTAGTGCTTTTTATATTCAATTTCGCGACTAAGTATCTACTCGTTAGATCCGACACTTTAGGATTTCTAGTGTTGTTGGTTTCCTAGTGCTTATATATATATATATATATATATATATATATATATATATATATATATACTGGACAAAAAAAGTTAAGGATCATGATTGCAGAATTATTTTATTCATAACAAAACCAAATAAATTATGTGTTAAATATATACTTAAAATGTTCAACGACAATCGAACAATATATTTTAGACCTGTTTTTACAAACTCATCAATACGTTAAGAAGACAGAGCAACCATTGTCAGGTAACCCCCCAAAACAGTTTGAAAATCAACAATAACAAATTTCATTAAAAATGACTGAATCTTTATAAAGGTAATATCAATAGGATGTATGTCCACCCTGAGCCTGTATAACGGCACGACAACGCCTCTGCATACTTCTGATGAGCCTGCGGAACGCAATTTGTGGCAACCTTGCCCATTCCTGCTGTAAAGCTAACGTAAGCTCCTGGCGGTTTGTCGGAAGTACAGGGCATCTGGAAACAGCTTACTGCAACATGTCCCAGGCATGTTCTATTGGATTTAAATCCGGAGAACAACTCGGCCAATCCATACGTTCAATTGTCTCTGTAGCAATGTAGTCTGTCACTACACGTGCTCTGTGGGGACGAGCATTATCATCCATTAACACAAAGTCGTTGCCTATAGCTCCCGCATAAGGTCTCACAATTGGATGCAGTATCTCGTCCCTGTAAATTGCACCGGTAAGATTGCCATTAATCACGTGCAAGTCAGTAAGTACATCCACCAATACTGATTCCGGCCCAAATCATCACAGAGCCACCTCCAAAATGATCATGCTCTGCTACACAGCAATCAGCGTACCGCTCTCCACGCTTGCGCCATACACGCCTACGACCGTCATGAAAGTCCACGCAGAACCGTGACTCGTCTGTGAAAAGAACAGGCGTCCAATGACGCAGTTGCCAGTTTATGTGATTTTGAGCCCAATTGAGTCGTGCTACACAATGTCTTCTCCTCAAAATGGGACGAACAGCAGGTCGATGAGCCCGAAGGTTAGCAGCATGAAGTCTTTGTCTGAGAGTTTGTGGTGTTATGCGCACCCCACTTGCTACATGAAAGTCAGTATTGAGTTGGACAGCACTCTGAAACCTGTGTCTAGGAGCCATAAGTGACATATAGCGATCCTGGCGATCGGTTGTGGACCTTGGACGACCTGATCTCGGTCTCTCAGAAACATTATCTGTCTGCCTAAAACGATTCCACAACCTTGAAATCACACTTTGGGACACATTAAAATGTCTAGAGACAGTTCTCTGGACTTGGCCAGCTTGAAGCATACCTACTGCCTGACCAGCTTCCAGAGCAGTTAAATGGCGCCTCATGGCTTTTAATGTCAATAATTGTTCACCTAAGAGTCGATTAGAGCAATAAATACCCAAAATAAAATGAAAATCACAATTTTTCAATTTCAATATACACGTTGGCACACTTTAATTTTGACCCATTGCTTGTGTTTGGGCGACAAAATCGTGTACTTATGACGTCAATATGAAACCAGGTAAATCTATTATGTTAAGGACACATTGGAGAAACTATACATGTTAAAATTTGTCAAAATAATTATTTGGGTAATAAAAATTTTTGAGGTCAAAATTATGATCCTTAATTTTTTTGTCCAGTATATATATATATATATATATATATATATATATATATATATATATAAAATAAAGAGTTACATGAATATCGTTACCTTTATATATAGAAGAGTACAAATAAAATGGAAAAAAAATGACATAATAATTACATAAACCACGACATGCATGTTAAATTTATTTGGCTCTTTAGACTGCAAGTATATACTTTGTTCACAAGTTGGATGGTCCTTTTTGGTCCGATGTATCAATCAACCATAAGGCTTGGCACTTACTAATAATGGAGTACACATTTATCTTTCCCTTGAAGAAATAAATTAAGAATACAAACGTATGTAAAAGGTATTGCTTAATGCTTCCTTGCAACTTGCATACAAACAACACAATTTTAATTGTTTTCAATATATCCGAAGCAAATTCATCAACAATGGGCTTGGTCTCAGAACCACTTTGACTTAATCTGAATTCATTTTCAGAAATGTTAGCAGTTACTGTTCTTTCTAAACTATGTTTCATACTGTTATTGATGTTATGGCGTTGTTATCTACTTGGGTCTACTTATAATTATGTATGCGAAACAAAGAACATTTCACAATTCCATTTTATTTATTTATTTATTTATCTATTGTTTGCTTAACTAAACTTACTCAGCAGCACATGCATTGTCATTTTGCTAAGATTGATGATAATTATTCATCTGCTTATCAAACTTTTCATAATTTGAAATTACTTTTACATTTCGAAAGGGATAGGCGTGCATGCAATTCTTACAATTTTGGCTAAAATTAAATTAATTGGTATCAACGTTTACTTCTTGATGCTTGACTTGATGTCCAAAAATTTTATAATTGAATCTAATTTTCAGCTTTCATGTGTATGGAAAATATTAGATTCCTTGACCTTGAGACCTTGACCTATCTTCGAACATATTAAACATGTATGTACCACGTACTTTTTTGTATCACTAGAAGTGACTGGAGAGTCAAGTCCAACATTTATATTCTTGCTAAAGCCATTGAACTTCATAGATGTACTATTGTGTGTCTTGTTGAAATATCAAGACAAAATCACCACTTGTCATTAGATTTAAAATCAAGCGACAAAGCTTTCAAATTTACGTTATACAACATGTTCATAAAAGATGTTTATTGTTTTGTTTTCCTCTTTGTAGAAATTATATTGCACAATTTATACATATTAAATGATAGACAATACGACTTATTCGATTTCAACCCTACACACTTCGTGACAGCATATTTCTATCCGTCACAGTAAATCTGATTTTTCTTTCTTAATGTTTTACTTTGATTTGTTTATCTGAAACATAGTTAATCACAAAGGTGTTTGATTTATTATTATCTATTTCTGTTAAACAATGATTGTGTGACAGAATATAAATGTTTCACATTTGTATTGCTTGTGAAATTTCAATCTCTATTATCGCTCATGACCTTGCGGACTTGATATTGACCAATAATTCAGCAAACATTCTTTGATTCGTCGTCGTTTTAAATACAATATATTTATGTCTATTCCGTTACATGGGACATGTATAATGATGAAGCAACATTTGTCTTCGGAACCATAAAACTGAATTTTAGTTTATTTTTTTCACTATCAGTGCATGCAGCACAATGCATGATTACAGTGTATGATCATACATGCCACTTTACATTGAATTTATTCATTAAAACCCGTATACAAACTAACTTGCAAATCTTTACATCAGTGTGGGGCTAATAAACATTTCATCACTCCTAGAGCAAGAGAAACGTATTTTGGAAGTTAAAATGAATGGGGAATTATTAGTTTAATCAAAATATATATAGTTCAGGTCTACACATATACAATATGTAGACAAGCAGAAAGAAAAGTTTAAAGTATTCTTGATATTTAGTTTTGTTCTTTTATCTCTCTCCCTGGTACATCTTTTTCTCTACAGATTCTGGTGATAACATGGACAGTATGCGGCACAATATGTGAAGTAACTTCTACCACGGATTCAGTTTACCTGCAATACTGTTTGTTGGTCACACGGCCCTTACGTGAACATTCATCACCATAAAATGACGCCTAGTGAGGATCCGGGATAGAATAGGTCCTCATTACCCCTTGCTTAATGGAAGAGGTGACCAGATGGTGCGGTCTTTTGGATGAGACTGCAAACACCGAGGTCACGTGTCACAGCAGATATGGCGCTATAAAGATCTCTCCCTGCATTAAGGTCATAAGCACCGAGCAGAGACCTACATTTTGCAGCTTTTCACCGGCAATGGTGACATCTTCATGTGAGTAAAACATTCTTAAGAGAGGTACGTTAAACAATCTAAAGTCAATCTCTAACATGACAACGTAAGGGTGATTGCTTGATTGATTGTTTTACGTCCCGTCGATACTTTTCACCCATATTGAGATGTCACTAGTTGTAGATGAAGTACCACAAATTCAGATAGTGATGATCGTTATATCTGTAGCATAAAAATGTGTATTTCGAGTAATTGAGCTATTTAGACATGTTTATTAAACTAAAATTATTAAAGATATATTCAATATTTAAATAATTTCCAACTACATTAAACTGGTTAAATAGAATATGAATCCTTCATCAAAGTTATTTTTCAAGAAAATATGAGCCCATAAATTCTTTTTAATCAAATCGTTCATGTCCATGCCGTGCAAGGGATTACTATTGCTGCCAATCACCTTCGACAGGCTTTTTTGCCGAGAACATTTTAAAATATGTCAAAATCCAGTTTTTAAGAGCAAGGAGACTTGTTAATGACTGTGCTAAATAATAAGGACTGTATGACAGTTTTACCTTCTGATTTTGGAAAGTCATTGTCATATCAGGTAACGCCTTTGAGAGGACAGCTACTGAGTCAGAATGGAAGTTTGTCATACACCAAGACAGGTCCTTCCAAGACCGACGTTGAACGGACAACAGTGTTATTGCATGAATTCAGGATCAAGTGGACAAATTGAACACTATTCCAAATCTGATAGCTGTTTTCAAAGTTAATTTTTGATATGGATGACGAAGAAAGTAAAATTATTATATTAAACTCCATTACAACAGTTATAAGTAGTACGGCCTTCCTCATTATGATGTTTTATGATTAAAAAATGTACAGGCAAGAGTATGAACAGTGATCAGGTTATGGCAGATGGGGTATTCGATTACCTTATTGCATCACCAGAGGCATTGGTTAGCGACAGTGGATTCCGGCAAACACTCCGAGGATTTAAAGTCAATAACATTTTGGTAGATAAATGTCACACGGTGTATACATGGTAATGCTACCATTACATGTGTTCAAATATATAGGAAATTAACAGTTTTCATTTAATATTACTGGAGGTTTCGAGTTTAATAGCCGTTTAGCTAATAGTTCTTTATATACCAGACATTAACTTGGACAGTGAATGAACGAGTGGACATAAGATAATTATAGTGAATTTAGGAGTAAAAATAAACATCAGAGTTTTGAACCTTCAATTGAAATAAAGTAGAAAACATGTATGTATTATCAATTACATGGCCGTGATCGGGGTTTGTTGTGATTGTTTTATATTTGAATGTGGAAGCTGCATTCTGAATAATGCATAACTATGATGTTACCATATCAGTGAAGTAGTTTTGAAATTTCATTAAGCTATCCTCATTTGCAAATTAATTAGCATATAGATATAGGTTAAATTCAATAAATAAATATAGTCCTAAGATTGATGTGATTCAGTTTGAGATAATATTGAAAAAGGCCCATGGAATTGGAAGTCGAACCATTTTTTTAATAGATTAAGAGATAGGCTTCCTACTGCCGACCATGGGAAATATCCATGTAAATTAAAAATAGACCTACCCCCACCCACGTGAAATATGAATACAGCCTTGATAATTACTCCAAAATGTGTTATAGGGTCATTACGTAATTTGATTTTGAGAAGTGTTTGACATTTATTTAAAAAAAAAAATCGCCAGTAACAATTTGCAAGATTATAGGCCTCAGAAGATGAGATTACATTTTATTTCTTACTCGTTTAGTATCCAATCTAAATCCGCTCATCTCTTCCTTTGTAGTGCGCACACAATGATCATAAAGTTCAAGTTTTCTCGGTTCAAACTTTCGTTGGTTTTTATTATTATCATTATTATTATTATTACTATTATTTTGGGAATTTATTAATTAATTAATTATATCAGAGTTTTAAAAAGACGTTCAAATATAAAAACTACAATAATGTACAATATTTATTTTGTTAAATAAAAGACAGTTTTCACCTAATTAGTTTGCATTGAAGGACAAAACGTCAAGTTCATAATTATTATATAGTGATATAGATGTCGCATTGTGTTTCTTTGGTATGTACACTGTCAGTTTATTTGCAGGGGAGGATTAGGTGATGGCGAGGAGAGTGCCTTCTGAAGATGGTTCCGCCACATATTGGAATTGAGGTAAATGTTTCAGCCTTTAGTGCAACTTGTCCAAGACGGTTCGACGAACAGTTATGAAGGCACTGGGCTTCAATAACAACTCCACATCATTGATTATAAGATATCTAGAAAAAATGTGGAATGTGGCTGAAAGCAATAAAACACATCAATCAATCCAGATAAATCAAACATTAAGTATCACGTTAAAAAGAGTATAGTTCAGTGACAATTTCTATGCAGCGGTAACTCGATTATCTGGAATTGGAGGATTTTCCTCGCGCGATTTTTTATGGTACAAGTTTTAAGCAGGTGTCCGACTTGTATAATTATTTATGTTGTGCAAATCCTGTATTAATTCATAAAGTGGATATTTTAAAAAAAAAAGCAATGACATCATTAAGAGGCTCCAGGATGGAAATAGTCATTTAAATTTATAATAGCAACGACTGTTCTGGGAATGGGTATTGGTATTGCAAACTGTCAGTCGGTTATTGTATACAGTATATCACTTACGACTACAGACTTGGTACAAAACGTATGAAGAATTGGAAGAGGTAGAAAGAAGTCAATTACATTATTGTTGTTCAATAAATTTCACCTGCAACTTGAACTTGAACTTACTAGTATTAAGCATATATACACCACTCAGTCATGTTGACGTTTTTACATCATGGAGGATGTCCTGCCAACAGCTCTCTGAAAACGGGTATTTACAGTTGTGATGTATGTGAACTGGTGTGCAAATTGTAAACACTTGCCACCTCAACTATATTGTCTTGGATAGTGTGACACAGAAGACTCTGACACTGTTATTAGTGATGAAGCAGATATGTATTTTGAGTAATGAGCGAACTAATCGAAACTTCAGAAAGTCATTAAAAATAAATTATGAAATTTTCCTTTGTTTTATTTTATCACCAATTTACTGTCCAATACAAAAGTGCTTATCGCCCTGTACTTTTAATTCTAGATGTATATGTACAATACACAATATCATGTTTTCCATATTAAAGAACAGTATGGCACGAAATGCTAAAAACTTTTTTTTTTTTATAAATCTAATTACCTGTACAAAACTCTATGATTAGTGAGTAAGTATTAAAGAAGTATACCGCAAACGAAATTTGGGTGGGTGGGTGGTATACTAATTTGTCTGGAGTAATACTGATGAAAATATTTAATTAAAACTTTACGTATATCTTGTATATATATATATATATATATATATATATATATATATATATATATTGTAGTTGTGCACAAACTATTGATGATTTTCAGTGAGCTTTTTGAACATGCAAAACGTTATGGATTTTTGTTTTTTTTTCCATTTTGAAGGGGAGGGAGTCTGAGTAGATTTTGAAAACCAACAATACCCAGATTTGATTCAAACTGTCCATATATATTATGAAGTCGTGAACCTTTGATTTATATTTTTAAACACTGAAGGAAATAATGGAAATTTTCATTTTAGAGGTGTATTTCCAACTTTAAAATTTTGTATTGATCAGTTCCTTCAAAGAGACTACTGCATTAGTTTGGGAGACGGTATAATAGTATTATCAATTCATGTTCTGTCTGTCTCTCAATCTGTTTTGTTACAATTTTGTGTCAATATCATCAATATCGTAATGTATGTTCCATGAAATTTAACTCGTACGAATTTCACAATCAATGTTAATTATTTTCAAATTCCCCATCATCCAGTAAGCATGCAGGGACATTGATCCCGTTAGAACAATTCTAGTTGGGCTTTAGTATCTCCTTCTCTCTCCTGATACCGTAAAGTATTAAAGACACACATATAGCAGATACATGTAATAGAGGCATAATTCATGAGTAACAATTTATGTTCATCACATCAGATTGTCTTTACTTCAGTTGATAAAATAAAATGTGCAACTCAAGTTTCTTGTCAAAGCATAAGCAATAAGATATCAATAAACCGCTGTGATTGGAATGTTCTGTGGTCAGAGTTTAGGTTTTGGTCGTGATCAATGACATAGAACCAATGACAAAATCAACCATGCAGTGGCATTCTCAATATTTCATCTGAAATGAATGTAATGCTGTTCACACAATTCATGAAAGTCTATGTAATATCAAACATGTGGATTGCGCAGACGACGAAAAGAAACTGTTGATCGATGGCGGTGTATCATGGTAGACTATCTTTGATAGGCATTGTTGAATGGCAAAATATCCTGAAATGTTGGGTGCAGGATATCAGTGACCGCTCGCTGACTCAAATTGCAAAGATGTTTAGATTTGGGAATTTGCTTCTAAAAGTTAAAAATAGCTGATTCTATAACATTGAATTTCAGGTACCTGAAAAACAAAACATAAAAGACAATTAAGCATCGCTATATGTGTATTTGTGAGTGCAAAATATCAAGAGAAAATCAAATGATGCACATTGGTGTATGAAAAATGCCCTTCACACATATGCTAGTTACACAAGATGTTCATAATATACGTTTTGCGCAGTGTCTAAGTCCATGCAACATGAACCACAAGCGGTTTGGGCATATCTCAGGCCAGCTCTGGGAAGACTTGTGCAGGGGAACAAAAGGTTAGATACTTGATACTTCTACAGTGATGGTACAACATACCAATACAAGCAGAAAGGAAGCTTCTACCTTTTTCTTAAAAAATGTCAGACAAAGCGTAGGCTGAGACCATAGTGTGTCTTTTTTTATATTTTATTTATATTTTTAAATTATATTTACATAATGTTTGAAAGATGCAGTAAAAGGAACTTATAAAATCTGAAACGTCTAAATGTAGATAGAACATTACGTCAGTAAACTTTTGAAATTTATCAGAGGAGTTAGAGTGAATTGTCCTTCAAATTAACTTTAATTCTAAATGCAATGCATTCTCTCTGATATTACTTTTTCTAAAAACTTAACACCGTCAATAAGAGCATTGAACATTAATTGATTTATATTCTTTATCGGTCTGATACTCAAGATCATGGAACTCTATTCTATAGATTCCAGATCTCCACTGTTTGCTTCAAGTTGTGAACAGAGCATGCAAACGACAAAAACTCTGTTATTGTTCTGACCTGTAGAATATTTTTATAAAGTTCACAAAGTCATTCTTGGACGCCCTCTATTAAATCCATTGGTTTTCATTAAATTACAACACGTTTTAAAAAGAAACTTAAAGCAAAAATGTAGATAAAAAAAAAAAAAAAAAAAAAAAAAAAGCAAAAACAAAAACAAAAAATACAAATAAACAAAAAACAAACAAACCAAAAAAAAAAAACAAACAAAAAAACCCCAAACAAATAAGATACTAATTAAAGTCACAAATCATCTAAGGAGATGTACGAAGGTCATATGTGCAAGCTATTTGTGTTCTTGATACTGTATGGAAAGGCCAAGAAAGAATTCATAATTCAATTTTTAAAGAAGAATTAACAAATGACAAATATTAAGACGCACGTTATACCGTGCAAGAGATAGAAGAATTAAGTGGCATTCATTCGTCACGTGTTTAGAAAATCTTACATGAACGACTTGGGCTACGTAAGATCTGCTGGCGCTGGGTGTCCCATTTGCTCACTGACGAGCAGAAACAACGTCGGGTTAGACTTGCATCGCAAGTTATAAAAAAATATGATAAATCTAACCCACGTCGTTTGGAAGAGATAGTTACAGGTGATGAAACCTGGATCTATGATTTTCAACCCGATTCCAAGACTAAAAATAAGGTTTGGGTTTCATCTGAGGGCGACAGACCTGTCATTGCGCGCCGTTGCAAAACATCAAGTCGCATGTTGCATGCGATATTCTTTGATTCGAAAGGTCCAGTCCTTCAAACTCCAGTCCCAAAAGGTAGTTCTGTCACTGGAAAGTTTTACAGAGAAAGTGTTCTTATTTAACTTGTTGATTTCTATCAGAAACGCAGACCTCGCACCGGTGTCCGCGGCATCAAATTACTCCATGATAACGCACCGACCCATAAATCCGCTGCGGTACAGGAATATCTGAAAGAATCTGGACTCGACTTAGATCATCCCCCATACAGCCCTGACCTGTCCCCCTGTGACTTTGGTTATTCCCAAGACTAAAGGAAATGCTGACAGGGCACCGTTTTGAATCCCGTTATCGTATAGGCAGTGCGATCTACCAGTGTCTGCAACATATACCTAAAGAGGAGTACCGTGCCGCGTTCCGGAATTGGGTAGATCGGTGTAAAATGTGTGAGGCAGACGGGGCATATTTCGAATCTTAGATAAATAAAATTTTGATATTTCAAGCTATATTAAAACTACCGCCCTACTCTACGAACTTAAAAAGTGTCCCTCGTAGATGTAGTAACTTTGACTTTGTATATATATTTAATCTTAGGATTCCCTCAAGATAAACATAAACGTCGAAGGCACTGAATCGACGTGAATTTGTGTCCAGTGAACATTCCTCTATGTTCTGAGCATTTTGTTTTGGTTGACACAGTGATGATCTCTTAGATGAGAGTATTCTCATTATGAGATGGCTGTTGATACAGAGATACAACCGAGAACCAGATGGAATATTCAAAAGGTAAAATGTATACTATAAGAGAAACTAATCAATTTATAACAGATCAATATTTAATCTAATTGTTAATACATGTATTTCAAAAATATCATGATTTAAATTAGCATCTGATTATAATAAAAATAATATAGTCTTGTCTGCTCATTATCTTAATCCTTTGTTTGACAAACACTGTAACATCTTAAAGATAATCCTATTGATTTTGAAGTCAAATGATCAAAGACCAATCTACTCTGGACAAGTGAAGATACTGTCTGCTCAACACCTCGAAGCGTTCTGGCACTACTATCAATTAAATGATACATGTGTATAATGTATAACCCTTTTCAATTTTTAATTGGAAAGGGAGGGGGGTGGGTGGGTCATACATATTTCTGAAACACATCTTGTTGAATTTATATCTGCAGTTACTTTGTGCCAAGTAAGAGAAGATTGTGTACTGGAGAGGTACTTCAACCCCTGGAGATACGGCACAACAAAGATGTCTGATGTCATTGAGGACTATAGATCACTTACAAGTCACACTGATGAAAATAAAAGTTGAATTGTATGTTGAAGATATGACTGAACGCATTGGTATGTTAAAGTTAGGAATATTATAGTGATGATTTTTTTTTCTGCAAAATGAATTAGAAAAGTCTCATACATAACATGAAGTAGGATTTCTACATACTAATCATATTGTTCAATTATGAAATATTGAAGTTGAGAATTTAAGATACAGATAAAGTAACTCCACGGAAATATGATAATTACTGTGTATGTTTTAGGAGTGTTAGACTACTTCACAGGCCTGAGTGTGCCTGCTGTTTCAGATGCTGAGACCATTCAACCTCGTTCCTTCTCAGAACATCATTCAAAGGAACAAACAGAATACACCTTCTTGTTTTCATTCTTTTTGCAAATTGAAAGTTGTTTTTTTTTTTCGGTTGTACTGAAATATTTGCTTAGGAATCAAACAGTCTTGTTAATCAAAATATATCGGTCTCTTCACATTTTAAACAGACTGTTCTTCAAACAAGACCAAGCCTTTTATCTTTTCCCCTCAACGGATTCTCAGTCGCACTAACTTCCATCTCACTTTCCATGTCAAGATATTCCAGAAGTGTTGAATTTTTAAATTTTGCAGGCCTTCACCGGCAATGGTGACATTTGCATCTGAGTGAAAAATTCTCGAACCTGACAACAACATAAAATCAATTCACCTATAAAATCCCCAAGATCTTTAGAAAAATTCCACAAAATAAACAAGGGAATATTGTTTGAGAGCATACCTAAAATGAGCATTTCATATAAAATGCCCATCATATACACGAACATGGAACGATGATTGCCGAACATAATCGGGTTACACTGCGACTGAGGTGATATGATTGATTGATTGATTGTATGTTGTTTTACGTCCCGCTTGAGAATCTTTCATTCATATGGAGACGTCACCATTGCCGGTGAAGGGCTGCACATTTAGGCCTATGCTCGGCGCTCAGGGCCTTGAGCAGGGAGGGATCTTTATCGTGCCACACCTGCTGAGACACGGAGCCTCGGTTTTTGCGGTCTCATCCGAAGGACCCATTTAGTAGCCTCTTACGATAAGCTGGGGGTGCTGAGGACATATTCTGACCCCGGTCCCCACGGGGCTAGGTCATACGAAGACGGAGACTGACGTGAATAACTACACATTTCGTTTGTTTTCAAACATTACAATGTGTCATGAATGACTTTTAAGTACTTTAAGTGTACGAAAGTAATTAAATTATGCAAATATGTCACTCAAATGAAATTGTATTGATGATGTTGGCATATTAAATTGTTTACAAATCTGACACGTGTGCAGCGCCTTTCTTTCGCATTTTTCTGAAATGACGACTTTGGAGGTCAATACACATTGGTGATTAAGAGCAGAAATTACTATGATTCATGAATTGACATTTTGTGTGCTGATTTGATAGATTTATTGCTTCAGATTCACCTGGAATTACATATGTTCAATCACAAGTACATTATTACAATTCATCTTTTATTTTTCAATTTATTCACCGTCATTTATTGTATTGCTTTAGTGGGACCAAGCATACAATACCACATTATGAGGACATTTGGAATTTTTTTTCCAGAAGACGTTAAAAAATTTAAAATACAAATACAATTTTAAAAACATTATTACAGATTAACCTTTGGGAGTCAATTTTTTTGTATCAAGCGTATATAAAAACATATATTTTTATCTTTTGGTCTCCAAAATATATTGAAACCCTTTTGCACACTTCAATGGGACCAGTATATAAGATGTACACAGGAAGTGGACCATGCACATTGATGGGAACATTATATTTCTGATCTCGTCACCGTACGCTGGATAAATTGCCATCCACTATCACCATAGTCGTCCTTCCGTATGTTGTAATTCCACCCCAGACCATAACCATCCCTCCGTTGAATTAGTGGAGCTGTGGTATTTAGTAAATCGAAAGCGATATTTGACAATTTGAGTACTCAAATACGCATTTAATATATTAAACTATGCCTTAAGGAATATGGAGTGAGCAACGCGAAGCGGGTTATAATAAGCGTAAACTGCACCAAGTTGCATTACATCGTAAAACATAGATCAAACTTAGCTTCATTCCATAAAATCTAATTTAAAAAGACAAACTTACATTGCACAAGTCTTAATTTAGGATTGAAATGTAAACTAAAAATGCTTGCACCGCGTAATGATTCGCTTAGCAACATACTGACAAAGTGTCGAACGTGAAAGAAGCCATCTTGGTTCTTTGAATAACTGAAACATGCACTTTGTTCATGAAAATTGAAAACGTAAGATTGGGTTTGCAACGAATCTTAATAACAGAAAATATGTGTGGGCTCCATATTTAGGCTTGATGTTTTTTTCTTCGCAGCCCAAAATAGACTTTGGACTCGCTCAGGCAGAAAGCAAAAGTTTAGATGTAGCATCACACAAAATACATCAGGTAGAAAACCAGAAAGTGCAATAGAATTTGCGATTTAAACATTTTTGATTTCATAAAGTTTCAAACAGTCTTATAACTCACCAGAGCATGCAATAAAATCCAACACAGTAAAATATGTAAACAATTCACAGCTTTATGTCAATCGATGGGACGTAGCGTCATGTGATACACATTTTGTAAGACATGACGTATTTTTGTACTTAGATTTGCAGATCAAGCAATCTCTCTCTCTCTCTCTCTCTCTCTCTCTCTCTCTCTCTCTCTCTCTCTCGTAATAATATCTATATAATGAAACCGCAAACATTGCAAATTCTTGATTACCATAATTTCGCATATGATATCATTCTGTTGGAATTTGTATAGAATTTTTGTTAGTTTTTGTGTATTATTTCTTGAAAGAAAATATACGTCTTGTTTGAAATCATGAAAAAAAAAAAAACAACGTGTATAAATAAACTGTATTTTATTGTGCACGATTTTCAATTCATAGAAGTCTTACAATTTGAGCTAGAACTGTAAAAAGCAGTGCCGTCTTCGTTGTCAAGGGGTCGTTTCCCCATACCAAGTTACGTAGACCTTTTCACGATAATTTTCGCACGTGCGCATAACTACTTCCGCGGGACAAAGTTATTTTGAGCGATGTTTACGTTTTTCGTACGAAGTTATTACATGTACATACTTTAAGCGAAGTGTATAAATTGTTTTTATATAAAAGTCTCTGTGGTTTATCGTTAATATATACTTTGGGGCTTGTAAATTGTATTCTGATTACAATTAAACAATATATTTTACATAATATTTTTAAGCATTGAACTCACTACTCTATTCGCACACACGGCGACTTTCGTGTTTACATTGACACTGAAAAATGGCAAACCTGGTGATTTTAAACTCTCAAAAGCGGAAAACTACCAACGTTCCTATAGCTGAAATACCGAGGAAGCTCAGAAATTCCGCGTATGAAGGTATATTTCAGATATTTCAGGCTACGACCCCCACCCCCACTTCATTTAATTTCACATTCGACATTATCGACAAATACAATGCTCAGATTGTCGTTTAAAAAATACAGACACATGATGGTGAGACTACGGAAGAAGGGGAACGGATAGACAACCATAGAGGAGTAAATAAGGCTGGGAAGAAATTTAAATATGGTGATCGATTACTTTCTCAAATAATTACAGATCAGGTGTCCATATCAGTTTAATATCCTTACGATTATTTAACTTGTCAAAAATACGATATATATTGGCCTGTACAGTGAATAAAAAATAATAATAGTAAAAATAATAGACCTTCCAATGTACCCTATTAACAAACCAATATAATTGTTATAACATGTAACTTAGTTTCATCTAGATGTTGTTTCCTAGTACTATTCGTCTAAGAACGTTTGACTCCTACCTTTATTATAGTGATTAATTATGATTATCAAAGATCATGACTAATAAATGAATATGCTAATAATCATGATTTGATTAGATTGATGTCTCCTTGGAGTACATCACAGCTTTCTATTCAGCTTCCCTAAAAAACAGATATAACATGCATATTTGTTTATATGGAGTGGGAAAGAGTATAAAAGGATGCAAAATTTTTCATAAAGGGCAAGAGATAAGTTTGGATCTGGATCCTATTTAACATATGGTGTATTAAAACACAACCAATACATTTAAAAACTCTTTTGATTCAGTATAGACTAGCACAGTCGTACAGCCACACTAGTGGGCTACTTATGTACCTCCGTCGTCTCCACTTGAGTCAGGTCTTGTGATCCAACAGCTCAATATCAAAAGCATGCCGATGGCGTATACCAAGACCTATGAAGATGGAACCAAAACCCCTCAACGATTGAAATTTTGGCCCATGCTTATTATTTAGATGAGGGAAGGTTTGACCAAACTGAGCGAGAAAGGTGAAGTGAAATTCAGGGAGAGGAAACAAATCAACGTTAATCCATGCCATTCTGATCAAAGGTCTTTTGACCTGGTCAGCTCCATACAGCAATTAAAGTTGTTAAAAGAGTTGTTTCCCATATTATTGAATTCCCAGCAGTATCACTGATATAAAAAAGCCCATACAATAATTATTAAATATAATAAATGTCACTATACAATTTACTCATTTAAAATATATCTAATGACAAACACTTTTAATCATTTAAATTGCAAAACATATGCACACAAAATTGATAATTCATTGATGTTCATGTTTCAGATTTGGAATATCCTGACATGGAAAGCGAAGTGCAAGTTAGTGCCACTGAGAAGCCTTTGGGGAAAGCTCTGGTCTTGTTTGAAGATTAGTCTGTTTAAAATATAAAAATGACTGATAGACTTTGATTAGCAAGACAGCTGGATTTCTAAACAAATATATCAGTACAATCCTAAATAACTTTCAATTTGCAAAACGAATGAAAACAAAAAGGTGTATTCTTTTTATTCCTTTGAATGATGTTCTGAGAAGAAAAGAGGTTCAATGGTCTCAGCATCTGAAACAGCAGGCACACTCAGGTTGTGAAATAGTCCAACACTCCTAAAATATACACAATAATTATCACATTTCCGTGGAGCTACTTTATCTGTATCTTAAATTCTCAAATCTAACATTTCATACTTGACCAATATGATTGGTAAGTAGAGATCTTACTACATGTAATGTATGATACTTTCTAATCCATTTTGGAGAGAATAAGATCATTACTACAATGTTCCTAACTTTAACACATGTCAAAGCGTTCAGTCAAATCTTCAACATGCAATCCAACTTTTATTTTCATCAGTGTGGCTAGTAACTGATCTATAGGCTTCCATGAAGTCAAACATCTATTGTGTGCCCTCTCATCAGGAGTAGCAGACATACCTCTCCAATACACAATCTTCTCTTACTTGGCACGAAGTAACTGCAGATATAGATTCAACAAGATGTGTTTCAGAAACATACATACCCCCCCTTCCCAGTTCAAAATTGAAAAGGGTTAAACGTCATACACATGTATCATTTCATTGATAGTAGTGCTAAAACACTTCAAGATATTGAGCAGACAATATCTTTATTTGTCCAGAGTAGATTGGACTTTCAAAACCAATAGGGTCATCTTTAGGATGTTTCAGTGTTTGTCAAACAATGGAATAAGGTAATGAGCAGACAAGACTATATTATTTTTATTATAATCAGATTATAATTTAAATCATGATATTTTTGAAATACATGTATTAACAATTAAATTAAATACTTTTTATACATTGATTAGTTTCTCTATTAGTACACTTTTTACCTTTTGAATATTCCCTCTGGTTCTCGGTTCTGTCTCTCTGCATCAACAGGCATCTCATAATGAGAATACACTCATCTAAGAGATCATCACTGTACCAACCAAAAACAAAGTGCTTAGAACACAGTGGAATGTTCACTGGGTACAAATTCATCTCGATTCAGTGCCCTCTACGTTTATATTCATCTCTTGTTTGTTTTTTTTTTTAATTTTGTTTTTATTTTCTCCGTTGTGCTATTTACAAATGGTTGACGATTTTTGCGTTTACAGCCAGGACGCTCGCTGCGTTCACCAATATATATCTATCTGACTGAAAATATACAAGGAATTCAGAAGCATTTTCAAACCGTTTTTCATTGAAATACTATGCATGGACACAAAATCAGATTCGTTATGGCACTAATAAAATTCAAAGTACCCAACTTCATTGCTGATTTGTAGCGGTTGGTGTGGCTGTAGAGGAGATAGATAGAGGTGTAAGAAAACATGTTGGGCTGGGCCAGAAATTGAACCCGAAACCCTTGTATTACTAGTCAGCTTATTTAACCACTGAACTATCCAGGCCAATTCTCACGATTGTTTTAGGGACTCCTCTGGAGGTCCTTACCCTGTAATTGCAAGCGATATGGGCAGACGCTGGTGACAAGTCTCTGGAGTTGGCGGTAGTGATCTATACGTTGTTGCCAGAAACAGGTGCTGAAAAAAAAGCTGCCGAGAAGAAAGGCCGCGTAACACCGATTTCCTGGATGGCGGTCTGACGTACCTAGTTTCCTCATGTTGGCTGTGATTTGATATACTATGGCTCGCAATTTAGCAACGTTCTCAGTATTGTCAGCAATGTCAGTATTTCAACCATGCTTGTTTGCAAATCACAAAATCCTATTCCTTCAGCGAATTGTCTTTTTCTCAGTATTCAACAGGTCGGTGAAACCGATAACATCTCAGATTTGGGGAAAGTGGCCACAACCTACGATTGATTAATTGATTGATTGTTTATTGTTTCCGCCACACTAAGTTAAATGTAAAACAGATCCTGCTACCCACGCCTTCGAACCTCGAAATGTGATGACTTGACTTAGTACTTGAACTAATCTTAGACCTCGGCGAGAATATAAGAAACAGCATTTATTGGCCTGCAGTTTTCTGACTTTAAATATTTCCATCTCTGCCAGTGCTCGAGGATACCGTGGACATAATGGCACAACAAAACCAAAGACACGGGTATCAATTGTACGTTGCATTATTCGGACAGTCGTATTTTAACCTATATAGTAGGCTCAAAAGTGCTGGTGCATGAAAACGCCAGTAGCTGTTCATGCATGACACGCAAAACTATAGCGGATAAAAACGCGTAGAAATAAATAGAAATAAAAAGAACTAAACCTCTTCTCTCTAGAGAACACGGCGGTCTTAGACGGTGGTATAACTTCTAGGGGAGACGCTGGGTTTTAATAGGTGGGTTATTATAGGTATCTATCCATTCCATATCTATGTACGAGTATAGATATCTTGCATCTTTTAAATGTAACTAATAAGTTATCTAAAATGTGTATTATTCCAAAGTGTACAGTATCCCATTTATGACAAGTTGTGAAATTACAGCAATTCTAACAAATGTTCGTTTGTATGCAATTTGATATTTCATAACTGAGAATTATTGATTTATACAGGAACGAATGAAGTATTACAATCTAAATTTTCTCTTATCCAGTATTCACAAAATGGGGTTCCATGAGTTTCATGCTGGATGGAGAGTCTTAAATTTGATTTGTTTGTTTGTTTGTTTATAGCCGCCTGAGCAATTTTTCAGCTATCCGGCGGCTGTCACCATTACCGGTGACAGGGCTGCAAATTTAGGCCTATGCTCGTCACTCAGGGCCTTTGAGCAGGGAGGGATTTTTATCGTGCCACACCTACTGCGACACGGGACCTCGGTTTATACGGTCTCATCCGAAAGACCGGCACCCACGTCCCACAGTGGGATTCGAACCCCCGACTCAAGGATCATCAGATCTTTGAGCCCGACGCTCTAACCACTGCGCCACGCGGGCGGCGAACCTTTATATGAAAATGATGATGATGATATATATATATATATATATATATATATATATATATATATAACTGTGTAATATTGAACTCATTAGATCATTTGACACAGAATGCATATGTGGACTGAGTGTTCTTTAAACAAACTTCAACAAAGACATTAAAATCTGCTTACAATGTGCATGGACTGTCCGTACTGCTATTCAACCTTATGAAGCAATACAAAATGAATCCATTTCTTAACCATATTTCACAGTTCATGTAAAATGATTAATTTATGGTATGGTGAAATGTAATTCAAATTTCCATGTATTTATTTTTAGATAAGTGAGACACTTCCTGTCATTTAAACAAAATGACCCAATTACTTCGTATTTCTGAAAAATATGTTATAAATCAAGTTAAATATAACTCTTGTAGTTGCCATTGTAGAAATTTGCATTCAGTCAGTCAATACTGGAAGCAGTTAAAAGCAACGTTTACTAGGTAGGATTCCCAGAGAACAAAATGAGCTTCACTAGTACTAATCAGCACACTTATAGCATTGCAATCAGTATATTTCTAGGACTGAAATCAGTATACTTCATGCTAGAATTAATCCGTTGCAGGACTTTCGAATTGTACCAGTAAACATATAATGTTATCAGGGTCTTAAGATGGAAATTGGATTTGATTTGATTTGATTATTTATTGCTTTCCGCCACACTCAACAATTTTTCAGTTATCTGGTGGCGTCCAGTTTTTGTTGGTGGAGGAGAGAACCCAAATACAATGTACCTGGGAAAAGACCACCGACCTTCCGCAAGTAAACTGGCAAACTTGCTCACATAACGCAGCGGCCGAGACTCGAACGAGCGCCGACAGAGGTAAGAGGCTTTGCGATTTTGTGGAAATTGGAAGGCTGATAACTACATGCATGAGTGTAGATGAATCCTAAGCTTTGATAATTTAGAATAACATCCTTGTAACATTTAATATGGCTTTGATTATATTATTGGTCTCGCAAATCACATGTCGTGTTGTGGTGACGTCATTTAGGAGTTGAATCTATATACTTTTGTTGGTTTAATGTGCTCATTGCGAGAAACAGTATTGAAATAGATTTAACTAAAGATGTTAAAACGAAATATTTCATTGATTGGTCTAATTTTCTTCGAACATCTTTGAAAATCCATAATTCAAAAATTGATATACGACTGTGACATTTGATGCAATATGTGAATGAATGTGTATCGGATTGACGGCCAAACTGCCGGTCTTTCTATGGGGACGGCACGCAGTAGCGTCATCTCGTTAAAATGTTTGTTTTGTTTGTTTGTTTGTTTGTTTATAGCTGCCTGAGCAATTTTTCAGCTATCCGGCGGCTGCTCGTTAAAATGAAAATCCTTATCATAAAGATATGAGACGAACCTCAATTTCTCATTTTTACATTTTAAACCGGGTACCCGGCATGAAGAAGAAAGTCCGGTTTTGGAATATGGATAGGTTGTATTTTAAACCACGTATATTGTACAAGAAAAACCTATTGCATAAAAGTGTCAAAATTAGTAGCAAAACAATGCTGAAATACCATAGTATGGTAAAATTTGAGCAATAAATTAGATTACAGTTAACTAGCTGACTTTATAATTATCTCACTGAAATCAGTAAGCCAATTAATGCTTAGTCATAAAATAATCATTACAGTTAACCTTTGATAAAATGATATGATATGCTTCATAATATGATATGCTTCATAACCATGATGAACACCTTGGAATGAAACATAAAATGAGACGAAATTAAATTAAAACACACAAAATAGAATTACATGTACATAATATATATTTAACAGGCAGAGCATATACATGAGACACATAAAACAAGTCACATAAATACACACAGTCTTACCTCACATGAGGTGCAAAGGTATACGTTATTCGGTTAAATTACGAGTCGAAACAAAACATATATAGGTGTTATGTAATAGTCCATTTTCGAGCTACCGTATTCCGGCATGATTCTAACATTTACTTTGTACATCATGGGGGCACATCAACATCCGGTTTTCAACATGAAATTCGAAAGTACCAGAATTAAAGCGGTTTTTAATGAATAGAGGAGTTACACGTCACTTTTATAGAAAAGAAAACACGTTAAGACTATGTCAACTTGCATTAGAATTGGATTTAAGTGTATCAAGGAACGTTGCGTCTCCAATATCGATGACGTCACCATTCAGGTGATTGATTAATCTTTTCTAGATAGATGATACTCCCCGGGTTCCCTGCAAAACTTGGAGTTCTTATATTGAAAAAGCTTGAGGTAAAGATGATTTGATGTCGCTTCACAATGTACAAAATGTCTGGAACATAATCTGTCGTAACGTGAGCGATTGTAGTCACGGCGCCTTAAAACTTTAAGCCATTCTCTACAGAGTTTGGGCTGTTTAGATGTGGGAAAAGGAAAAAAATTCACATCAGTTATAAACCCATATTTCCCCTTCCTCGTATTTGACGTACATTCTTCCACAACACAACAGAACTTGGGCATTTCGCAGCAGACGAACTCGTTTCTAACAAAAACCGGAAGTGATTTCTCTATTCAAACTTACATGTAATCTTTAGCGTCACTTCATTCAACATTCTACATAGAAAAACATATCAGTAACTACTTTAAATACATGTAATTACTACGAGAGGGTGGGTGGAAGGTCTGTTGCCCAGCGGACAGCGAATTCTCAAATGATTTCCACTACGTTAAACGTGTCCACATGTAATCTCCGATACGCACGACTAACTTTACAACCAATCAAGAATTGGATATAACAATAAACATCAACTTTCAAAAGAAACTCACGTGTTAACTGTAACATTTATAGATACGTTACTGTGTAATATGTTAATAACCAGAACAGTGGGGGCCTCCGTGGCCGGGTGGTTAGAGCATCGGGCTCAAAATCACAAGGCCTCTCATCTCTGTCGGCGCGTGTTCGAATCTCGGCCGCGGCGTTATGTGAGCAAGTTTGCCAGTTTACTTGCGGAAGGTCGGTGGTCTCTTCCCAGGTACATTGTATCTGGGTTCTCTCCTCCACCAACAAACACTGGACGCCACCAGATAACTGAAAAATTGTTAAGTGTGGCGGAAAGCAATAAATAATCAATCAATCAATCAATAACCAGAACACAAGTCATTTTATCACAATAACTTTATTTGTAATTAATGCATTCATCCTGAAAAGAAATATAATACAATCAAATGCATTGAAGTGGTTATTTTGTTCGTTCGAACGGAATGTTACGAGCTTTCTATTGGATGTTTTATGTTACACAATGATACGCCCATTTTCATAGAACTATAGGTAAACAACATTCGGATGCACCCCTTATATCACTAAAGATCACGTGAAGTTTTATGAATATTCAAGTCAACGTGGGAATATAAACACACGTGTGTCTCGCTGACGTAATTCCTGTATTGCAGTGGTGGGGGTTTCAATTCCCCTTTAATGTGTAGGTAAGCATATCTTTTCGCCCACGGTCCACCTCTACTCATTTTGGTGTAAACAAAAAGTAATGGATGGTAAATATGAAACAGTTCTTTGAATGTTAAAAACTTTCTACCATTCAAATTAACATGAGTTCTTCCCGAGCCCCACCCCCCCCCCCCCCCCTCCTTCCTGTGAGTACCGCCCGGTGATTGCTAGTATTGAAAATTATGAACGACAAGTGACATTTACACTTAAAACATTTGTAGTCTTACAGTGTCTATCTTGCCCCGCGTTATCTATCCGATGATGCATTGATGATTTCTTATAAAATACTGAATTGAAGACGGCGGAACTGGTACTAACTCATCGCAACGATAAAAAAAAAACGTCGGATTGAAATTCCAATATTAATGTGCTGTTTCTAAATTGATTTAAATTCACTTAGTTTCATCCACATTTTGTACATAAATGAACTCATTTGCAAACGTATTTTTACTACAAGTATGAAACGGACTATGCAAACGAGACAGTTTAATCAAGGAGAATACGTTTATGTAAAAGTGGATTGAAAATCAACGTAGAAATAGGAGTCAGCGATGAGATAGTATCCCGCCTATAGCATTTGCCTGTAAACAAGCGTTTGACAAATTAAAGTATTACAGAAATTCAAATTTTTAATATACAAATTAATTCAGGTAGTGATGAGCAAAACGTTTTTATTCATTTAACTATCTGTTATAATAAAAACAAAAGAAATTTGCCAAGTATTTTACATGAAATTCGATATTCTTTCTGAAAGACTTCAAATGTCAGATACACGCAAAATATCAAATATGATATTACAGTTTTCTTATTTTAATGGGCAGATCATTTTGTTTTTCTTCGGCACGTGTTGCTGTTTGTGGAAGCACAGGCCGACACTGGGTTGTTAGAGTTGAATGTGCACATGGGATAGGGATTACACGAGGTTGAAAGAGTGGCATACATATATATATTCACATTTCCTGGGTCGAGAAGCACAAGTAGGTTTGTATCAAACTATTTACAAGGACAATATTTACATGAAAATACTGTCTATAACACACTGACAATGACTTTCATCTAAATATCTAGTCATATGCAACCTTTATACCAAGTACAAAGCATTATCACGTAATAAACTGAAGAAAACCACCCTCATATTTCTTCAGCGTAATTGACCAAATTAACATGTAACGTGCGATAATGACACTCCAGTGGGTCTAAAGCAACGCACTGCCCAGCATACTTATATGTGATTTTCATTCCTATGCAAAGTTTTGGCTGGTAAATGTTTAGAACCATGAAAATAATATCATACTAAAGCAATTAAAATGATGAGAACTTGATTATATTGTGTTCAGTACTTCCGTTAACATAACAAAAAAAAAAACAGGAATAGGGAAATTTTATTTCCCCTGCCTCAAAATATTTATTGCTTGCATCACGAGTTTCCAGTGATCAATATATAAGCAAGTCAGCAATGCGTCAACTTGATCCCTTTCATGGTTTTATTTACTTGGTTATATTATGGATTTCAATACAAACTTCGAATACATCCAGTAACATATGCGAGGGGTAAGTGACTCGTACATTATGTAAATAGATTTGTCCGTAGCTTTGAAGAATGTGTAGCTTCCCGAAATTTGGCAAACCCTGAAATTTAGTATATTCTTGAAAGAAAGTTGAAATGACAGATTTCAAATATTTTTAGAGAATGCTGTGATGGTTATAAATGGGACGCCAGTGGTACTCACTGCATAGGTAAGGTATAAAACCACACGTTCTACGCGTTATGTTTTCGTTTTCTTATGAATAACCAAAACAATTTCAATATCATACGCTTTGTAGAAATCTTTTTGATTACTAATATTCTACGTACAATGTAATAAATATATTTTTTTTCTTCATTTGGAAAACAAGAATGTGCTATTGGATATTATGGAGAGAATTGTTTAGTAAAATGCCCGCCACCATCCTACGGACAAAACTGTCAAAACAAGTGTCGTTGTGAGAATTGTGATCACGTCATCGGATGTGGTAAGATAGTGCTACATATACCGATTGTATAGCTTACGTATGCCTCATTCAGTGCAAACATGTATTTTTGAGCGTTGCCATACAGGATCTCAGATTATTTGCACTAAGTGTTAACCTTTTAATGTTGTTGTAAAGAACTGATACAAAGCTAGTAGACGATTTCTTTTGTAAGACTGCAATTAAAGGTTGTTTTATCATGAATCTGCACTAACATTTAATTCTCTGTACATTTTGTGGAGACTGGTGTATACTCCTAGTACTATGTCATTCAGTGGCGTGCATGTGTGCAAGAACAGAAGCATCATGCGGACCCAAACTGTATAAATATAGATTGCAGTAAAAATAATAATATTTATAGCATACATTATAAAATGACTTCGTAGGGATCTGGGTTAGAGTAGATCCTCAGTACCCCTTGCTTGTCGTAAGAGGCGACTAAATGGGGCGGTCCTTCGGATGAGACCGCAAGAACTGACACGCCGTGTCACAGCAGGTGTGGCACGATAAAGATCCCTCCCTGCTCAAAGGCCCAGAGCGCCGGCATAGGCCTAAATTTTGCAGCCCATCGCCGGCAATGGTGACGTATCCATATGAGTGAAAGATTCTCGAGAGGACGTTAAACAATATATAATCAATCATACACATGACTGAATGAATGCAAGTTTGATCGCACAATCTGGTATTGAAAATGGAAGTTGCTAAAACGTGGAGAGGAAAACGGAACGGAATTTAAAAGTTTGAATGATTAATGTAACTTAAATAACACCTAAAATCTGACAAATACGCTTTATTTTGATTAAAATATGATTTTTAGGAATTCATTTACAAGTGGGATTTTATCGAGTCAAGTCGACGAGTTAATCAACAGAGATCGAGTGACCGCAACACGCCAATACTAATAAGTGATAACTAATAGCAGTTTATATCTAATACAGCTACTGGTTTTCATTAATTCATATTTTGATTTCCCTCCATAGAGGATTATGGCATGACATATACAATCATAACATCACAAAAATACAATTATGAGAATATACAGCTAGATATAACAATAATAGGAATGTCTGAACATATATAGTAGAAACGACAAAATGAATAAATGTGTTTGATAGACACAATCCCTTCGCTATGTGATAGTGAAGGCCGTTGCTCTATTATACAGGGTTATGGTGTTGTGCACAAGCTTGTAGTTTTTCCGGGGATGGGAGAAAGGTGGAAACCTCTTATTCATTGGCTAGTTTTATAAAATCGTTTCCCATGGTGGCAGCCAGGGAAAAAAATGTATTAGAATTTGAAATCTTAAAGTATTACTTAAAGACTTTTTCAGTATGGTTTACTTACCTATTTGAATAACGTCACAATTGATAGGGGAGGAGGAAGGGATCAGAAAATGACAAAGCTGGAAAATGGGGAGGGGGAGGGGGGCACCCACAATGCTTGCTTAATATTGTTCATTATAAGTTATAATGATCTTAAAATGTGTATCTATTATTTTGTATGACGTATACGGAACAGTGGACTCTGAGCATGACTTCCAGTTCTCTCTAAAATTTCTGGCCCTTGTTCATAATAAGCCTTTTTAATATTACAAAATGCTGACCCCTCACTGTTTTATTGCATATAATATCCCGTTCCGCTTTCCTTTCTCTTTTCCGTTTCGCGTTTTAGCAACACCCATTGAAAACACCATTTGCAAAGTCCATCCTATATTTAAAATAAGCTGGGAGTGGGAGGCCTTGGGTTTAAACACACTTTGTGCCTTGGCTGTGACAGACTTAAGATACGAAAATCAGTACTTCACGACAGGCGCGGAATTACTGATATGACCCTGCGATTTAAGCATAGTTCAAACTTTGTCACACCTAGACCTTGTGACGTCTCCAAATGAGTAAATATTTCTCGAAAAGACGTAATACAAATAATCAACCAAATCAATATGTATACAGAATAGAAATACTAAAGAATGAGACAGACTTTGACATTGTAGTAGTGAGTTTTCACCAGGAGCGGATCCAGGAATGGAATGCAACGTCATGTGGCAGGGGTCTGGGGGTCGCCTTAAGATCTCCAGTGGATCCAAGGCAAAGTCCCTGGAAATTTCTGGGTTTTATAGATTTTATTGGGCTTGGAAGGATGTATCCTGGGTATTTTCTGTCATTTTCAACGAGGTCAAATCAATAAAATGGTACAAATTTTAAGGGGTATTAGAATAAAAAACAAATTCTCCCCCAAAAAGTAACAATAAATCAAAATAGCGTGTCAATTATTTGTCTGAGACTGCAAAAAAAGAATGCTTCTTTTGTCGTGTATGTTATATTTGGGTGTGTTTTTTTTCTATACAAATACAAAAGACCACGATTTACCTTAAATTTGTCGGGTCCCCCCCCCCCCTTAAATCTGCCACTGATCACTTGTATAAATGCATGTATGTTTGCATTTACTTTGGTAACCTTTTCGTCAGCTTTTATAGAAATATTCATTTGGATGATTTGATATTCATATCAAACAGATTAAACAGTCAGAATTTGGTGGGCAACTTTCAGAGAGAGAGAGAGAGAGAGAGAGAGAGAGAGAGAGAGAGAGAGAGAGAGAGAGAGAGAGAGAGAGAGAATTGTCATTGCCTATGATATTTATATTTTCACCCCGAATAGAAAGGCATATCTGTATGTTATTCTTTTCTCATGTAGAGGTCAGATCCACCATCACAAGGCATATATCTATTGACCCGGAAGTCACGACAGCAACACTAAAACCATCAGATATAAAGTGGGTGGAGAGCATTAGTTCTAATGATGGAAATGAAACCAAAACTATATTCTACCCAAAATCAGCATGGCCTAAGTCGAAAGAATCCAATCAAGGTTTATACGCTATCGTTAGTATCAACTCTCTTCTAACTCTGCCCGTGACGGCCGCAGTCATCCTTTTCCTCTGCAAAAAATTTTACAAGAAGAAATCAAAGACGGACAATGTGGAAGGAGGTCATGTTGACATTGATCCTTGTTACAATGACCTGAATGAATTCCACACCTGCGTGAAAACATCCGAGTACGATGCGTTGTCAGAATGTACAGTGGTTGCAAACACTGCTTCTTGTAGTGAGAACTCTTTGTATCCTGGTCCAACTCAACGTAAAGCCAGGGAAAATAATTACGTTCCTGTCAAAGAAAGAAAGCCAAAAGAAAACGACGAGACAACAACAAACCAGGATGTCTATTCAAAAATCAAACGACATGATGTCATCATCGTAACTGGTCACCATCCAATGGACGGAAGTATCACGATTGAATCTTTAGAATGCCAAGATTTTCTTAATACCCACCAAAGAAGCGAGGAGTCTCTGTACGTTGTTCCTTTGGTACCCACAAATGAAGAACCAGGAATTCGAATCAAATCTTCAGTAGAAATGACAACCTGCGGACCAGATGACGGCGAACTGGGGGACGCTGTGAAAGACGGTGAAATGTACATCACAGTGGTGTAACTACAGGAAGTGTCATTTCATTTAACACCTTATTATTTATATATAATTTTTAAATTTTGCCTGTAAAAATTAAGACAATTATTTATGAAACTTCGATTTGCAAATCACCATTTACTTACCTATAGAATCGGCAAGATGCTATTGTATTTCTTAATGTGAAAGATTATATAGTGTAACTAACAGAGACGCATGTGATGAATACCACTTCATTTTACAGCGTTCAACTTTTTCACAATCAATTAGAATACATAGATAGAAAAATCTATGAAAGATCATATGTTCTGAAGTTTTGTGAACTTTTGACAAGCTAAAATATAAGAACAATATAAAATGTTTGTGTATTTATTTCACATATTTTTGTCTGTTTCTTCTCTGCTACCTCTCGAATGTATTACTACTATATTTATACATATATCATGTGCCTTTCTATCATCCATGCATAACGCATTGTTTCATGTATGATCCTCTAACGATTTTTCTTTGCATTTATTATATTTATTTCTTGTACCTCGTGTACCATTTCACATGGTTTGGGTGAATAAATTGAATTACATTGAATTGAAATTATTTTTAAATGAGTAACCAATATCATATTGCGCAATAATTTCTTATGGTTAAATCTGCCACAAAATTAAATAAAAAGTTAACACAATTTATTATAGTCAATTTATTTACAATTTACAGTGTATCGATATGTAAAAAAAGATAAGTACTATATTATACATATTCGATTATTCACATGACAGCATAATGGACTATTGGAAGATTTCGACCGTTTAAATTCGACCAGCAGAAACTTGTGACAACGAGCTTAATAAAGCATGCTCCTATGTAAAATATTGGCATATTAATGACCGTTTTCTGATTGCAGCCAAATATCCTATATACAGAACTGAAATGATTACGTAGAGAGAAATACCACAGGCAGTTAAGCTCATTACGTTTACAATTCTGCATGTAACCCCCCACCCCACCCCGAAAAAACCGCAAACCTGTATAAAATGATATAGGCCTATATAGGCGTATTATTCTGCGAATCCGATAGGTAACTTAATATGCTGAAACGATTGGTTTTTAACACGAAACTCGTGAAAATGAAAAATAAGTTTAATATCTCAATTAAAATCCATGGTTTAAATCAGTCTAATCAAAATTAGATCTTTTGATTCGTTCACCTATGATCAAAGGATGCAATTTTAATTACATTGGAATGTAATAATAGGGCATTTGCAGATGAAGTTATATTGAATTTGTGAGTCGACGGGGGCGTATCAGTGTGATTCATTCATTCATTGTAAAAACTTCCTGATCAAGCTTATCTATTTTTCCCTTTCATCATATATATATATATATATATATATATATATATATATATATATATATATATATAACACAGATAGCAGCTGACTAAGGTATCAAAGGTACACGTTTTTCCGCGATCAGAGATCAGTCGTATCACCGGAATAGGACAGGAACCGTGTTGCGGAAACCTTTGAACTTGGGGATGCGATGCATTGACGATTCCCACCATGTTCATTTTCAACAGAGGGGATTTTTTTATCACTCGTCAATTGAACAACGCGTGCATCGGTTAGTCTGATTAAAATAAATGTAAACATACATATTTTCCCCAGAATAGCTAGTGATCCATGCTTTCTCATTCATTTCAAATTTCTTATCTTTTATCGTCAGTGTATTCAACACGCTAGTTCATTGACGAATCCAGATATGTGTCAGGGAAATACCCCCCCCCCCCCTTTTTTTTCTTTTGGCGGAAAATCCCATAATTTAACCTAAGATTGATGCAACGAATATTTTTTTCCTTGATTGATAGGATTCATTATGCACTAAATAGATGTAGGAAAAATCCACGGGATGTCAGGAAAAAAAAATGAAGCAAATTTAAATTTCATCAATTTCTTATGAAATTTACTTGGTCAAATGCTACCTTTGTAAAATGTTTTTTTGTTTATATTTTCAATGTTTTGGCTTTCCTCATCTTTACCAATTGTAATGATAGCCATTTCCTTATGAATGCGATGCACATGTGAAAAATGTACGTATGACTGTTGATAAATATACTATGGCTATTTTAACGGTTTGGAATGACGACACAAATGATTGCATACTCTGCATGAGGCGCTAACTTGTAAAGCGTTTCTGTTCATGCCCTCATGTATTTTCAAAAAATGATTTTTTTTTCTTGAATAAAGCTGCCTAATTATCTGCACAACGACATGTTAATTTTAATATAAAAACTACATGTTGTTAGTAAATATAAAAGTAAAGTCTCTCTCTCTCTCTCTCTCTCTCTCTCTCTCTCTCTCTCTCTCTCTCTCTCTCTCTCTATATATATATATATATATATATATACATATAATTCAAAATGATTTGACTGTACTAAAGTCGTCATACTAGAATCCATCGTGTACCCTGAGTTACCCAATGATATTATAATAATGAAAGCTGTAAATTTCAGTTTGATGATCCAAGGGCATGCTAAATATATTACGAGGTTTTACAGAGATGCATCCATTCCCCCACAGTACTTTCCATAGCATACCGTCACATAACATCGATTTTCACAAAAAAGGGAGAGCAGAGCGCCAGAGAAGTTTACTTCACAACTGTCTAAAAATTCTGGACTCGGAAATGTATGACCAAACTGTAAAATATTAAATTAAGGTCTGGATGGTGGCGGTAAGGGGGGGGGGGGGGGGGGGGGCATAATCATGTAGCCCATAAGTTCAAGCTTACACCTTTCCACTACCTGTCGCAGCTGCTATAAAAATAAAAGCCATGGAGGGGCACCCTTCCAATGCCTCGAAATTTGCATGGACTTTTAAGGGACTTGACATGCACAAAAAACGAAAATATTACGTTGCCTTGAAAAGTAGGGGTACATGTATCCCCACTCCCATGTTATATACATATATATATTTGCGACATATGGAGATTATTGACAACAACAAAAACAACTACGTATTTTGCATACACAAGATCATAAATGCGCTGAAGAAATAATACCTATAATGCCTATGCATAACTCTTTATCATTGCAGGAATTGGAGTTTTAATTGTGATATACGTGCCTGTATTTCTAGGCAACTGTGCGACATCATTTGAAAAGTTGTTAGAAGGATATTCATTCAATAATCCTTGCAGCTGAAGTGCGCATGTTTTAAAGATTGCATTTTTACATATCGAAAAATGCCCTGCAACAATATACAAGATAAATTAGTTGACATTAATAAGTACATGTATATATACACTGGCAGACCCAATTACATGCACATGCAACAGGCGCTGCGTGACATCGATCACGTGACATTCCAGATATCAAGGTGCTGACGACGCAAAGGTGTTTTAAAAATAATGCTATTTTTCATGTTCCTTAATCATTTGTATGGGGTGAGGTATGTTATTAGGCTTAAGGGAATTAAGGTATACATTTTATATGTAACTAAATGAATTTTTGTCGTCTGACATCACAAACGGATTAGAGCGGTCTAAATCTAATTGAACGTCAAAAAATAATATTCTTTAGAAAGAAAAAATAACATTGCCATTCCAACATGCTTTTACTATTTCAATATGGAGTTTATTCATCAATATCACAAAAGGCTCCGCGAAATTGATGCGTCGTGAAATAAAATGGCCACTACTTAATATGGCACAGATATGATATTTACATTACCCAGGAATAAATTACAAGTACTTCACACCAAACAAATGACTATTTCTTTATTTCTATGAAGACAAAGTGTAACTACCTGTACATCAGTCAATACCCACAGTGTTATTAAACTTGGACGTCCTCTGTTTAATTGCGGTATGCATCGTTTGGTATTCTTAAACTAAAATTGCACTATGTATAGCCTAGGGGTTTAAAATTCTAGCGTTGTCATTTGAAATGCATAATAACTCGTACAACGTAAAATATACAACGCGTAATGTGAAAATTATGTTACTCCATCAGTAAAAAAAAAATTGTAAGTACTGCAAAATTCTACTGATTTGAGAAGGGGGCACCTGCTTGGTGTCGGTGGTACACTACATGTACCGATACCAGGATCAGGATATCAGAGCTCAAGATATATATATATATATATATATATATATATATATATATATATATATATATCTGTGTGTGTATGTATGTATGTAAGTATGTATGGAGAGAGAGAGAGAGAGAGAGAGAGAGAGAGAGAGAGAGAGAGAGACATTCCTAAACTTTTTCAGAAAGTGTTATCGATGTTTTCTTTATTAGCATATCCGAATTCTGAATTATTATTTTCGTTTCCATAAATAATTTCACTTCATTTCACGATATGAGCATTTTGTTGTTTGTTTTTTTTTTTTACAGGCATTGATTGTTCCTTCATCCAATATATTCGAAGACACAATGTTATTCAGATCACAGTGTGGCTCCATAATAATATATCCATAATACATTACTCATTAAGACAGTATGTCCCATGCTTTTATTAAAACCCTTAAATGTTAATTGTAATTGTACAATGAAAATGCTCTCCCCATCAAAAGAAGACATGTCAATATGTTTCAGTGCCATAGAGTAATTGAATACAAACACCACAGTACAGGATACGCTTGAGAACTTATCTAATGTTCAATAGGGGAAGTTTTGCACAGGATAGGTTATATTGTCAGACTATTTCAAAATAGCTTTATTCATAATTATTATTGTCAATGGGTTTACCTGAGTCTGTTCATTCTTAGATAAAAATAGCTGTAATATTTTGAGTAGGATGTAAGCCACAAACTGTCCAATCTGTGAGAGAAGGAACTGATTTAGGCTGATAGGGCAGTGTGTGGGTTATATCCATCCCCCTCGCTGTCTTCATAACTAATAATAAGATGAATAATCAGTGGATAGTATTGTCCATACCATGCACGTGAGGTCGATGTTTAAGGTAGGGAAACTTTATGTACACTTTCTAAAGCGAATCCCCCCCCCCCTTTTCCCATCCGACACGATTGTCGCTGTTCTTGTTGGTGTAAGAGCGATAACTCTAGTACAATGTAACAAACTCGAAATCATAGCATAAAAATAGGTGTGATTTATCGGATTATCCTGTTTTGGTTTCGAATCGTGTGTAGTTTGTTTCGATGGCGGATTACCAGTGCAAGTAGGAAACTTACCTAGATTTGAATCTAACTGAGAGTCCCGGATTCTATCCCTCACCCCGGTATCGCGTCAAAACTAATACTAGTAACATTAGCAGTGACTGCTTTTTTACCAGCCACCCGACATTAGAATTTGACTTTAGCAAGATAAAGAATCCTCACTGCAATGACTCTAAGCTCCATACAGATGTCAAACGCTGTGGTAATTCTCCAAAAGCTGGGTAAATTTTTCGTTCCCTGCAAGAAATATACACCAAAGTACATAAATGGTACATTAAATAAATTCACTCCCATTCAGTGTATATTCCAACTTATGACAGCCATTTATTTCTAGTATATGTTCATATTCATTATTTTGATAATCTGTGGAAAAAATCAGATATACAACGGTAATTTGATATTGATTATTTATGTATATGTATACCATGTGAATCGCTCATTTTCTTGTATATTCGTATGTTTCCTCTCTGTCCGAAATCTACGTCCCGGTTGGATAACCGATGAAAATACAACTATTCTATAAATGACACTGGGAAATTCCCCAGTAACAACTGGAAAATTATACTTGTCAGAGGTAATTTGCTTTCTTTTAAACCGTTAATTCATTCATCCATTATATACATATATTTATAGGCATCAGGCGCTTTTATATAATGTATACATACATATACTACATACGTGCACATAAAGCGGTCTTTATCTCTCTATATGTATAAATACCATTTGCAAAACGGCTATATTTAATTTATAATTCTATTTTTGATTTAAAAAATCCTTACCCCAAAAATAGAATCAGAACTGTAGTTTGATTTAAAACATCAATACTAGTATAATGATATATGGTAATTAATTTATTCATACCCTCATTTTTTAAATCTATTTATTTATTTATTTTTGAAGTCGAATTTTACCATGTCATACAGAATCATTGCAGCGTTTCTCTCCATTATGCTTAATTTAGAGGTAAGATACATTTATCACTAATACTAATATGTCCTAAATTGAATTATTTTACCGTCGATCATTTTAATTTTTAGAACTGTAAGGGATGCTAGTATCCTTTCATTCTCTAGGAAAAATTCGAATGAAATTTTAACAACCCATCAGAATAAACTTAAAAATTGATTCTATAGCCATTTTTACAATTGTCTTATTGTATGAGTGATTTCAATTTTCCCATCGTCAACTTCCCTTATCTATGCAGCAATATTCCACTATCAACTGCATATGGTGTCTACATTTCTCAACTGGTTCGATACGCAAGAGGTTGTTCTGCATATGATCAGTTTCTAAATCGAGGAAGGCTACTGACAAACAAGTTGATGTTACAAGGGTTTATACAGTATTGTCTAAAGTCAACATTTCGCAAATTCTGAGTTCGTTATAACGATCTAATTTGCAAGCACAACCTTCTATTAAGTCAAATGCTGCCTGACGTGCTCCATACCAATTGTTAGACCGTTTTTGGCACACTAATTCTGGCTGCAGATTACTTCGTTTACCTGATCAAGGTATAGGGTTCACGACGTGTGTGACCGGTCAACAGGGGACGCTTACTCCACCTAGGCACCTAAGCTCACCTCTGGTATGTCCAGGGGTCCGTGTTTGCACATCTCTCTTATTTGTATTCTCTATAGGAATTATGAGATTAATCACTGTTCGTTGTCTTAGCCGTTTCATGCATGTGTCTTGTATTGTATAGGAAGGGTCCTGTTCTACCATTTCTTCGTGCGATGTAACGCTCATGAAAGTTGTAGAGAGATGTCCTAGCTCACAACAGGAATGGAAGAAGGAGGCCAAATCAAAGGGGTGTGACAGTATAGCACCACCGTGTCCTGCCCCAAATGATCTGCAGTACCACTGTCTGATAAACACTTGGTTAAACAATACTGTGTCCGTTTGTGCCACACCACAGTTTATAAATGGTACGTTGATTGCGGCGCATTTCTCAGATACATTTTAAAAATTTCTAAGAAAAAAATACACGCTGTTCAAAACTTTTTTTCTAATTTCTGTTTTCTACGATTGAGGAAAACGATCGTTTAAAGTTTTAACCCCAACTGTTTGCCATTAATTCATCTTAATGAGAAACGAAAATATTATTCTGAGATTTTTGAATGAGAATTACATGTATCATTTGACGTAAATTAAAATAAATCGAAGCAATGTGTGATAAAAATTACATACGCCATTAACAATAATTGTAAAAATCCATTGGATGGAGAAAAAAAATTTCAAAAGCACTAATAAAGGCTGTGGAGTTATTTAATTGAATTTCGTGTCCTCACGCTTTAAAAAAAATGAAATCGAATTGAAAGTGCAATAGTGAAACAACGATAAATTTTCATTCTTCTAGAAGATTTACGTTTGACTAAACGAGAAAATCCAACTGTGTAGATGAGGAAAAATATACTTTTATAGTAAAATGAGATATATATATTAATTTTACTATAGTTTTGAGTTGTTCTGTAGGGTATCGATGTGCAGAATTCAATATCAGAGGAAGAACCGTCCAGCCACATTGGGACACAAATTGTAACTCGTGTCCGTTTCGGTATAAGTCGAACAATTCATTCCAGTGTATGTTTCATTCATTTTTATTCCGTTAATACACATGAAATATAATTTATGTTGAACGTGCGTTTATGAAAGTCTATTAAAGTGGTTGATATTGTCATATATGGAAGTGGCTATTCGCAAAGTAAATGGAATTGCAATATATTATTAAAATTAAGTTGAATTTGTCTTTTTCTTTCACAGATCAAGAGTGTTATGAATTTGTCAAAAGAGATAATGCAACACTATCGTCTATCCTGTCTTTTGTCTATGTAACGACCAGCGTATCGACTGATGTTGATGAAATCGGAAACGGGTGAGTCATTTATTGATAGAAATTTAGTGTTGGTGTTCATGATGATAATAATGATAACACACACACATACGAGAGAGAGAGAGAGAGAGAGAGAGAGAGAGAGAGAGAGAGAGAGAGAGAGAGAGAGAGAGAGAGAGAGATTCCCAATGAATTAAAAAGATATATGATTATAATTCTATGTATTTTGTTTTTAGATCAAATGCCAGTGTCTTCTGGCCAGTGTTTGTTTTAGTCATGGGGATAACGATTGGAACTGTCATTTATTTAGTATACAGAACATGGTGTTTAAGAAATGGAGAAACAATAAGTAATGGTATGTCCATTATTTATATATACGTAAGTTTAATCAATATAACTTATATACATATATACTCTCCCAAACAAGAAACGCAACATGCAATTTTTTACAATTTTTTGTCAGATAGAAAAATAAATTTTAAATACTTAATACATTGCATGAACAGTTTAATGATTTTCACAATGATAGTCGTTGTGTTAGTTGTAATCATCAAACAGACAGAATTCTAGATAAAAGGTTTTACAAATTTTTATTTGCACAATTACATCAGTATTTTGTGTGACTACCATTTGCTTGCAAAACTGTTGTAACTCGTCTCCGCATTGATTGAATTAAACGTTGAATGTGGACCTGGGGTATTCTTTGTCATTCCTCTTGTAGTGCCTGCTGTAATTGCAGAAGAGTTTGCAGGACTGGTTGACGCATGCGCATACGCTTATCTAATTGTTTCTAGAGATGCTCAATGGGATTCAAATCCGGGGATTTGGATGGCCAGGGTAGCACAGTGACGTTGTGGTTAGCAAGAAAGTCGGCAGTAGCACGTGCTGTGTGCGGTCTGGCGTTGTCATGCTGAAACACCTCTCTCTACGTGTTGATGACTGGAAGGAGGTCAAGCTGGAGAATCTAGGCGCGATACCTTTGCGTCGTTAAATTGCTAGGAACAAGAACCAGTGGCTTCCGTCGATTGTAAGTAATAGCGCCCCACATCATAACACTGCCCCCACTGAATCTGTCAACTTCTATCACACAATTGTTAGCAAAACGTTCAATTTTTCGCCTGTAAACACGTATACGGTCATCTCGGTGTTGAAGCATAAATCTGCTTTCATCATTAAACCAGATTCTTCTCCAGTTTCTTAGAGTCCAGTTCCTAACTGTGTTGCACCATCCGACCCGAGCACGCCGATTTTGTCTCCCCAAGATGGGACCAAAATAAGGTCGTCTGGCTTGCAGTCCAACTTCTCGCAGGCGATTGGGGACTGTTTGTGCGAATATTCTGCGAAGGCCAGGTATGTTGAAGCTGTCTGTGTTGCCGTAACTGTCCTGTTGCGTAGATGGAAAATACGTATATACCGATCCTGTTGCGCAGTTGTAATACGCGGACGACCAGTTCGCGGCCTATCATTTGACGTCCCAGTCTGTAAATAACTCTGCCAGAGACGGGAGATTGTGCTCCTCTGAACATTATAATGTTGAGCAACAACATATTGCGACTCCCCAGCTTCTAGACGCCCAATTGCGATATTGTGCGTCACAATGTCTAATCTAGGCATACTTAAAACTCGTCCTACAGCTAACAAAGGCAAAGAATTAATCCATGCGATAGTTTTATTTTGTTAACACACATTACACATGCAACAGAACAAACATTTAACAGTGCAAAAGGCTTTCCACTTTCTCGAAACACCAATCGAACAATGTTCCTATTTTTAATTTCGCAACAGTTACGGTTGATCACACATTAGATTTTGCCATTTAAAGTTCTTCCCTGGTAATATGGAAACCTCAGCATATCATTACAAAACTTGCTTTCAGTTATTTTATATGAAAAAAATTCTTTTGCAAAATGATACTACATGTTGCGTTTCATTTTGGGGAGAGTATATATATATATATATATATATATATATATATATATATATATATATAATCCAGAAATAAGTATAGAAAATCTAGACAAGTAGCAGTATGATAAAAATATCACAAATCTGATTGAATATACACTCCACTAGTTTCTTCAATTCTTCAGGAGTATAATGATATCGCTTAGTTACACATGTACACAGGGATTGCAAAGTTTTGCATTTAAAAAAGGTTTATACTTTTGAATAAATAGTTTTTCTTCAGTTTCACATTCTTTTGCTGCTGTGTCTTTGTAGAATTTATAAAATGGTAAAACTCGGATTAATGTTAGCAAACCACACACACACACACACACACACACACACACACACACACACACACACACACACACACACATATATATATATATATATATATATATATATATATATATATTACAATGTTTCATTTGTTATTTACAGGCGAAGTCGACAGTCTAACAACTCAAGTACTGTCACACAATGTGGAAACGCTACCACTGAATGGTGATGCAGTTAATTAAGTTATCTAGTCTAGTTAGGATAAATATAAAAATGGGGCAACATTTTAAGATGAAAAACCTGTAATGTTTTGCAATAGTTACGCAATTCCTAAATGTAAATAGAAATACATAACATATCATTTGTTCCAGATGTGAGTACAAAATTGAATTCAATAATATTGGATTGATTGATTGTTTGTTTTACGTCCCGTCGAGAATTTTTCACTCATATTGAGACGTCACCAGCTGAAGGTGAAGTACCACAAATTTAGACCTATGCTTAGCGTTCAGAGCCGTAGCAGTGAGATTTCTTTAACGTGCGAACGCCTACCGTGACACGGGACCTCCGTTGTTAAGGCCATATCCGAAAGACCCGTGATTCTCACTTCTAAATGCCGAGCGTTTGGCGAAGGAGCAATCACTACCTATTTTTCGTCTTAGGTTTGACGCGGCCATGGCACGAGCGCGGCTCGAACTCACGACCTTCCGGTTAAGAAGCGAACGCTCTAACCTAGTCTTAGAAGGAAGAGAAGGAACCTCTCTCTAGGTTAATGCGGTGAAATAATGACCACAAATTGTCAATTGGAATCAGTTCAAGATTTCTAATGATGTAAACGCTGTCAAATAATTATTCATGTTAAATTAAGGCACAACTACTTCCTAAATCCTGATATACAAGAAGCATAACTGACACATTGTATCATATAACAGGAAAGCAAGACGTGTACCATAAAAATAAATTCGGATTAATAAGGTAATCTTATTGCAAACGTATTCGGATCTGATTCTACAGCTGGTGGGGTCTCATTCTGAGTGCTAAATTCTTGACGTGACGTAAAACAAGCAAACAAACGAATAAACTTAAATATCATGGGTTTCCAGATCTTGTAATAAGACAACGAAGCATATGAAATGGTTTCTTCACACTCCTCTGAAGTCTTTGATTTTATTTATTGCTTGTGTAAGTCTTGCCAGCTTCATGAATAACATTTCCCTGAAGATTCGTTAACTTCATAATGTCGTTTGTGGTGGTCAGAAAAAAAAATGTATTCTATTTTCTTTAAAATCAACGTATTGCAAATTAAGCGGCTTTGCTTTTTAAATAATAATAATAATAAGTGTTGAAGCTAAGTTTACAATTATCTTTAATATGTATTGTTTGCCTGACACACACTGATAAAAAAAAAGTTTTAAAAAAATAAAACAAAAAAATACGAATAAGCGTTGCATCTAAGATTACAAGTAATTTACCTGCATTGTTTATGTATGTCCTACACACACTAGTCATAGGAGAGAAAGTGAAATTTTCAACAAAATTACAAAGTGAATGGTAAACTTCCTAAAGAGAAACCGAACTACACAAACACAACTCTGAGTATTTCAAGCAAGAATATGTATTTAGGATGCATGGATTGTACCTGATGATTTCTTGCTAAAACATTTGATTCTTCATCTCATTGTTTTGTTTTCTAAATATCATCCTATACATTGCAATATATAGAGAAAACAACATTGTATTATAACAGAAAGCTGACAGTTTGTACATGTCTGTTGCCGAAATCATTATAATGCTTAGGGTGGGGTTCAATGTGTACTCTCAAGACAATCCTTGATAGATGAAATCAGGGAATGTAGAATTTCTCAAAGTTATTATGAAAATGAATTCCATTTATAACATACGTTTAGGGGTAATACATCTCTATAGTAACGTTATATACTGTATTTATAATGCTAATTTTGTAATACGTGGTATAAACAAGTCTTTTTCTGATCACCTATAACACTAATGAAAGCAATAAGATTATTATTGGCAGTTAAGACAGCTCGAAATGCAGTTCAGACGTATATGTTTATACGTTGATAGCCATAGATATGTAATAAATATGACATTTATGATATGATTTTAATCTACATATCTTAAATACAATGAGGTATAAAGAGCCTTGGAATATTTTCAATACATTTGTCATTTAAAGGTGAAGGTCGCAGTTTTTGATTTCTATGTTACGTAATGTTTGACAAAATGTTGCTTCATATATAGCCATATTTAGTCATTTGTTTGAAATTCAAAAGAGATTTTCAAATGATATTTTTTCATGCATTTGTTATTATGCGTTTTAATGATTATACTAATGTCAAGTCTCAGTTGAAACTGTACTTATGGCAAGCCTCAGTACTTAAGATGAAACTCTCTTATCGTTCTTTAATGTTTGGTTCATCTGAGGGTTAGAGGCACGGGGATGTCATTTAATGTGTATTTATGAAATTGTATTGAATGATATGAAGAGATGTCAGAATTGGTAACTTGATATGCATATAATTCAACACTTATGATGCATTGCAAAATCCATGAAAACGAGAACTGTATGTCAGCGTCTCATGGGCAGAAGACTGAGTAAAGTGACCCCCCCTTTGGTAAAGCAGTTAAGTTTGTGAACTTGCGAACTGTTTTGTAAATGTGAGAAATGTTGATAATGCTGTCTTTCAAGATTTGATTGGGAATAAAATACGTGTGTGTGTGTGTGTGTTTCCATTTTGGTTGTAAAGATTTGTATGCGTTATATCTTTTTAAGAAAATGTAGATAAATTTTTTTATGGTTTGATTTTGGAGGCCGCTAGAAGTACTGTATTTGTTGATCAGAGGAATGCTGATGTTGTTAGTGATGGTATTCATAATTGCAGCTGTTTTCATATTATTCATACTTTCTTCACGTTTTCTCCTATGCAAACCAAACGGGTGCTGAGCACTGTTATTAGAGAAAAGGTTGTACCTTTCCATTTTCAAGTGCCAAAAAATATGTTAAAATACACCTGTATTTAACTACAAAGTTTTACATGTGTCAAATAGAGTTTTACCAAATAACTAACATAGCTAATCTGGTAAAATAAAACATGATCTACACCAGCATAATTGCACTGTGTTATATCCAGACCTGCAAAATCTTCTTGCCTCAATATTATAGGACACATTTGGTTCCCAGTAAAAAAATTAATATTGTATATTATCGGATTAGCGCATTTGTGCTTAATATCAGTGCTGTGACTGGGATAACGCTGTTATGTAATGTTTGAATGCCTTGATGCCTTGCGGTTTTAGTTAAGGTGCGGATATTTCTCCCAGCCAGTTTGTTTCTGTAGTTAATTTTAGGACGCATATTTTCGTCATTTTAAATAAATAAGTTTTTTTCACCTTACCCCATTTTCCTATTATGCCTTTCATGGAAACAAACAGAGCGGCAATGTTGCATTGGATTAATATCACGATTTTAACATCAGAATTATTGGATGCATTTATTAAAAAATAAAAATGAATCATGCCGAATTCTTTAACACAGTAGAGGATATTGTGGCGGAATTTCGTATTGACTGGGAAATGTACCTGCATTTTATTTTGATATACAGCATTCCCACTCATATTAACAGAAATAATAAAAATTTGGCACTGAGGCAATTTAACAGATAAGTACATGTATATATACTGCGGTGAATGATGCAAAATTACAGCGACCATTTTAAATTGACAAATTATTATGTCCCTTTACTGTATGCCAAAAGTCTCCGGAACATAATAGCTTACCGTTTATTCAAAAATATTTCCTTTATTTACACATGAAACCAATTGAGAGAGAGAGAGAGAGAGAGAGAGAGAGAGAGAGAGAGGTATCACATAATGCAGTGACGTTTATTTTGATACACATGTTAAGTAAACATTTTCGCCAGACATCCTTTGTCCTCTTCTTTCATTTGCTGCGTCACTTCCTGAAGGCACTTTCACATGGGTGTTACATTCATCGTCATTTTCTGTCACTGGACGTGAGGTCATAGGAAACAATTCCTTTTGTTCTCGGGTGTTTAAGGTACACAAAGGCAATTCGGCATGATCCTCTATTGACTCATACAATTTAAGACCCTGCCCCCGGGTTACCTCATTAGTTTCTAAATACTGGTGTTCCCCCTTTTCCCCCTCTTCAGTTGTAAGGATTTTCATAAAAAATGCATTGCTGTCTTTACAACGAGATATAGATATTTTACCGCTTCCGCTAAAAATATTATCAAGGTTTTCATCGGATTCTCTCTGTAAAGGTTTTTGAGCATTTACATTAGAAAAAGAATAGTTCCTTCTAACTGCTCGTTTGTAAATTAAAATGTTTACTGCAATGATTAAGATTATTACTGCGAGGCTGGGAACCAAAGTAACAAGAATAAAAGTGCGAAGAGATAACGTTATTTGCTTTTCTGTAGTTGAAAGCGGTGCTACTTTTTCAGACGTATGACTCCGATTTGATGACAGCAAATTGAAATTGGGTTGATCAGTGACTGCTGACGATGAGGAATTGAAACTAGAAACGACATCGGACGTGCTTTCTGAAACGATATAGTACAAGTCCACGCTTGAAATACAAGAGTAAAGCAAAAAATAAATAATTAAAAAAATAAAGATGAATAAGTTAATAAACAAGTTCCTTAATTTGATAACATCAACAATACCAACCCTTATATCCCAGTATTACAATTATATCTATCCTTAATATCATAATTACATTTATCCTTAATATCACAATTGCATCTATCCTTAATATTACAATTACATCTATCCTTAATATCACAATTACATCTATCCTTAATATTACAATTACATCTATCCTTAATATTACAATTATATTTATCCTTATATTACAATTGCATCTATCCTTAATATTACAATTACATCTATCCTTAATATCACAATTACATCTATCCTTAATATTACAATTACACCTATCCTTAATATTACAATTATATTTATCCTTATATTACAATTATATCCATCCAAACACTATTATCATAGTTTGCATTATGTATACAGGAATCTAGCCTTTCATTCCAACAGGCGCAAACTGTTACTTATCTAGACTATGTGTAATCTGCGCTGTTGTACTCACTGTCACAGCCTGATGAAAAGCTACACAGGTGTTTCTCACAGTGGCATTCATTTCTACAATTTTCTCCGTAGTAGGGAAAATGGCAGGACTCGTTACAGAACAGTCCAAAATAACCCACACTGCATTCTGAAACAGCATTTATCAAAAGAGTTTACACATTTCAAATATCCATATAGTGGTGACAATTGTGATGTTGTCGTGGAATATAACAGTGGCGGGATGGGGCATATGCGAATCTCAAATCTTTAACAAATACAACGACAGTCTTTGGAGCCAAATCTGGAGTTTTACTCTTATTGTTTTGTGGTAGAAAATAAAAAAGAAGGACGGTCCTTTTGCCCCCCCCTATCTGCCATAAACATAAATTTCGATCGACGTAAGATACAATCAGTTTGTCAAGTCAGGTATATTAATCTCAGAATTTAGCATATATTTCATGCTATGTAAATATATGTAGACGCCATGTTATGTGATGGTAACTTGTTATACAATTTACTTTTAGCCATCAACACATATTTCGTATCTAAACAAAATATGCAGGTTTGACCGATCCTGACATGGTATATTATGACAAGAAAATTTCATTCAGCAAAGTTTGTCGATTCCGAAACTTTTTGTGTCACGTCATATTACCTCCCCTGTATGAGAATAACAAAAAGGAGAAATGTATTCTACATACTTGCACAAGCCTTGCGAACTGTGTCCCATGTGTAGCCCGAACAGCATTTGTTTTTCCTTAAGACCAGAATAATTATAAAGTATTATAATCATTGTCAGCTGACGAAATCTAATCAAACTTAACAACAAAAACCATTCAACAGTATTAGAGAGTTAACCTTCGTGAAAAAAATCACGTTGCTCTTATTTTAGTATTTCCTGTACATGTAGTACATATAATATTATATCAGCGACTTTATATCACTTCAGATTACACTCAAGCTCAAAAACAACAGGAAAAAGTCAATAATTACGAAGTGCATTTCATTGCATTCACAACATGTGATATTTTACTTGAACTCACGAACGTTGAAATCATTCATGGTTAGATTGTTAACAACAACAACCAAAGAAAATCCATTAAAGAAAATTAATCTATGTGATCTTTATTATTGCACTATCACATGGAAAGTACAATCTTCTGAAATTGGGATCTTTATCTTAAGACAAGAATCATTGATATATATGATAATTTGAACATTTATTCCTATACACCTTAGAATGTGCATGTAAATCAATGTGTATATTACGTAGATATTGTATTTTTAAATTACAGAATAATGTTGTGTCCCCAATACTAAAATATATGAAAACGTGTCCTCCATTGGTGTTTTATTTCTTTCATACTGATTTTTTAACATTGATAATATTGTCTTATCTCCTCATTTACTCCCAGTTTAATTCCTGTGTTGATATACATAGCTATCTCTTTGAGTACCATTCCGTGGTTTTGAGAAAATGAACTGAACGTATTATATCTGAGTAAATTATTTTTAACATTAAACCAGCTGATAAATGATAACAGAAAAACACGGACTAAAAAGCATTATACACCTACTTTTAATGATATTTATACCATCAATTTTTGCAAGAGAAAGTTATACCTACATAAAAACTTCCTTGTGTGTTCTCAAACTCGCTAATGGGTTCACTAATTGAAGGGACTTTAATTTTGGTTCTCTGGTATATACATGTGCATTTTTTCCAAATTATAATGAAAATCATGAAACGAATAATGGTGGCATAAAGTATTAGACACAAGTGAATAAACATTGATTGAATACATGGTACAGAGCACAAATAAGTGAAAATATACTTTCAACTGAATCATCCTTAGTTATCTCAAATAGGGATTCTAAATTCTACATATTTGACTCCGAGTTATCGAAATTTTAAGGTAACTCCAAACTCGCATCTTTATCTGATAAATGCTTAAAATGTGTATTTATTTCAATGTATTAGAGTTAAATTAATACACTATCAAATGAAATATATAGGTCATCACATATTTTAAGATGCGAGACATACATAAGCAAAATCATATATTAACGTCAGAAAATTGCATTTTTCATTCGACAGCACCATCAAAATTTCACCAAAAAATGGTTAAAACGATATGATAGTATTCATCATAGTTTCATCAAACTGTTTATTTGCAAAAGAATTATTTTTTAAAAATCTGTAAAAAAAAAAAAAATAAAAATAAATAAATAAATAAAAAAAGAACATCTATCGCATAATAAACATACCAAAGGATGCAATAAAAATAGAGTTATTTAGTTATTTCCCTTGGATGCAAAATTTTGAAACATAATGGTTATATATATATATATATATATATATATATATATATATATAACTTAGACGTTTGGAATATATTATGTTTAACAAGATTTCTTACAATTGCCATTGCAAAAAAATAAAAAAATTAAAAAACTCCAACAAAATTTATGATAATATCATCTATAAATATTAATCATTTATTTTGTAAAAATCAGATGAGGTCACAGGAAGGCGGAACTTCTTTAAAGTACAATAAAGAATACCATATCTCTTTCTGTACTGGATTTGTCAATTACTATTACGTTGGTGTACATTTTGTTAAGATCAAACTAGAGCAAAAACAGATCAACAACCATCATATATTTGTATTGTGTTCCTGACGAAATATTTGCATTCTATTCGCAGTGATATACAAGGTAGTTAAATATCTACAACTACGTTTTAGTTTTGATGATAAAAAATCAGACAAAAATGAATCAATAAAAACAAAGATCAATAATTACATTTTGCCGTGTAGATATCAATATTAAGAAGATGAAATGAAACTTCAAAATCATTCATGATGATGATGATGATGATGATGACGACGGCGACAATGATACTGATTGCATGGTTTTGTTATTGCCATACACCAAAGCATGTTCATGTAATAATTGTTACTACTAATGACGATCATCAAAATAATACTTATAATAATATATCTTAGATTAACACTGCGGGCCTCCTTGGCCGAGTGGTTAAAGCATTGCACTGAAAATCACAAGGCTTTTCACCTCTAGTCGGCGCGGGCTTGATTCTCGCTCGCGCCAATATAAAAAGTTGCCAGTTTACTTTCGGAAGGTCGGTGGTCTCTTTCCGGGTACACCAATAAAAACTGGACGCTACCAGATAACTGAAACATTTTGGAGAGTGGCGAAAAACAAAAACAGCAACACAAATTAACATTATTTCTGTTGGATAATCGTTACTGTACACATGGTTACCTTTACCGTAGGTTACATTATGCAAGAAAGACAGAAGAAAATTAGTTTTACCCATCACATCCTCGTCCTTCCACGGCCGTATTTTGAATACCCGATATTTGTACAGAAATGTAAATGACGACGAGAAGAGAGGCGTGTGACGCCATGTTTATGCAGTTGAAATTGAGTCACTGGATTATAAATCAAATTTCAAGGAAATGCTAGTCACGTTACAATAAACTAATTGCGGAAATATGATCTTTTCATAATATCGCAAATCTTTCCAATTTATCAATAGATTTAATTCCCAATAACAATTCTGCACAGAAATTCTCAAAACCATTATTTTGATTTAAATTTTGAAATGTCTTTAGCCCCTCATATGGCAGATACGCATCCGATCCGATAGAGTATATGAAAGATTTTTAAAAGTTTAGGAATAAGGGTTATAACAATTCAGGTAATTAGTAATGGGGGAAAGTTTTCATTTTAGAATCTTTCCTAATTATTTAGAATTTTTCAAATTTAAGGAACAAATTATATTGGATTTTGTGATATCTTCGACATCGAATCAATATACAGCATTTACTTTATATTGTACCATTGTCAAATACTTGTGTGAAAATTCATCAAATCAGAACAGAATATAACAAAAGGTCATACAATTGTTTGTATTACGTTGATAAAAAATATTAAGTTTTCGAAAATGACACCGATTGTTACTAATGTTTTACATGACAGTTTATACTGCATGGATGTTGTAAATGTGTTGTTTTATTTCGTTCTATGCTTTGGTAAATAAAAAAGAGGAAGTAATCAGCTATTTTATCAGAATCTCTGTAATGTATTGGCATTTTATCATGACAAATAGTTGCCCCATTGAAACCCTAGCTTTCCCCTTTGGACAAAAATCCAACATAGCTTATTTCTGTGGTATTATTACTATCTTAGCATAAACTGAATAGTCGTTTGACTCTGTCTGACTGAAGTTTACAATAAATCAACAAACATATGAGAACAAAAACACCGACTGTCCAAATATATCCATGGCAACTGTTTCATATCTAATATCTTATTTCATGACAACTTAAAATATGATTTTCCACAGTATTACTTAGTTTTTGTTGCCATGGCAACAAAAATAACTTTTTAAATGTCCTTTTCAAAAACCTCACAATCTACCTTTTCAGGAAATATACACGGAAATTGCATCAATAATATGCTGCTACTTTACAGAAAGCACAAACTCTAATTTCTCTATGAAAGGCATTCTTGTATATAGTATGTATAAATATAATTTATCTATTTTTTAATCACTGTTTTATATGACATTCGTTTGAATTTCATATTCCTTATATCAAATGTAATTGACAGGACTTTTTTGTTTCATAAAATGTCTTCGGTCGTTCTCTAGAACTTTCGTTATTTTCCAAGAGACATTTCATAACAAACACAATTCATCTATGTCAACAACCGTAACGAGAATCCGATAATAAAGGGATGGATAAATCGTAATATGATTGAATGATTGTATATAGTGTAACGTATCGTATAAAGTCCCTATCGAGAATCTTTCACTCCTATGGAAACATCGTCCTTGCCGGTGAAGAGCTGCAACATTTCGGCCTATGCTCTGCGCTTACTGCCTATGAGTAGGGGTAGTTGTTATTTTGCATTTTTTCGAACTTTTATATGAGGACCCTTTGAAATCATGGTATATGGGGTACTTATCTTACAAGAAAATATTTTTTGAGATCGGACCACTCTAACCCCCCTGTACATGCCCCCTGAAAATTCGCACCCCCATTATACCCCCCGAATTACTGTTTTGGTCTAAAACTCATATACAATGGCTTAAGGCGTGTTTTCTTTCAGTTTTTCAAGTGTATATCTACTAAATTAGGAGTTTAGAATATATTTGCTAAATCAAAAATGGCGGAAATGGCCGCCATTTTGATTCTTTTAGAGCCTTATAGTAAACCTGGCTTGTAATATGTCTATTTATAGGTTTTTGGTGTCACTGAGTTCGATTATGAGCTTAAAAATTACATTTGACCAAATCTAATGTCAATACGATAGGTCCGTCTAATTTCAAAAGAAAGATAATCTATCTAAATATAGAGCTTTTATCTGAAATCTGGAATAGAATTCACAAAATTCACATCTAATTCATTATAGACCAAATAGAAACTATAAACACATTATAAATTATAAACACACAATAACTATTTTACACAACAAACGATTTATTTCTGTCAATATTCATTTTATTATATTATTTACTCAGTTTTCTAATGGCATTATTAAAATCATCCATCGACACATCAGCTTTACAACTCACATTATCTAGATAAACTTTGATGTTCCTCACATAAATTTCTGTAGCTAGGTTTTTATACTCCTTTTTTAGACGGAAGATATCACTTGTTTTTGGTATGGACAATGCAGTATCTCTTGCATACCTCACTTCTAGATACATCCGTTTATTCTTATCAGTTGTATTTATGCTATCGTCAGCAATATACTCATCAACCTGACTACTGGTGGTGAACGGACCACACTGACTTTTCAGAGAATCAAGGTCGTTATTTCGACGACTGTCAAGTGCAACATTAGCAATTTCTTTACTATCAAGTCCCTGCTTCGTGAGCTCATCTTGACGCTGCTTCCATGCTGTAAGTATTTCTGGGATCTTACCACCTTTCGTTGCTAGTTTTTTATAGTGCACATAGGAACCACTAGGACATTTCTCAATTAGATCTGCAGACTGAGCTTTCACCTGACAAGACGACGCACTAGCTAGTTGCTTAGCTCCTCTTCCACCGAGTTCATAATTTATAAATCCGACACTCCGCTCAGCGTTTAGATTATGGATCGGTGCACTTTCGAGTTTAGCAGAGTCCATATGTGCCAGAGCATGAGTCCAAGCTTCATCGTAGTCGCCGAAACTGAAAATGTCACCTTTCTGTTTCTGGAAAGATTCTGCCAACTTTGGTAATAACATATCAATCACATTCTCCACCTGAGAAGTGATATCTACAAGGCATGATTCAATCGCTTCACAAATATCCTTGTCATACTTTGTAGCATTGAATCGATCTTGTGAAACAAATTTAAACGCTGGTATGTTTAGATTCAATAAAGCGCTTGCTTTAGTAGTAGTCAAATCCTGATAAAGCTGTTTGAAGGCAGGAATCAGTTTAGAGTAAGTAGTTGAAGTGGATGTTGTGAGTGATAGAAATGGCTCTATTAAATGCAAACCAAGCAGAGCACCCGACACGTATAATATCTTCAGGAAAGCTAACTCACCAAAGCATCTCACTATACACGCTAATTGGTTACTCACGTGTTCAAATTTTGCCAAAAATTCATTTACATCTTCTAGATGGTATATTGAAACTGCACACATGAGAGTAAGTCTGATGAATCGTTCATCTTTAAGTGTCACGGACTTATTCTTTTTTGGGTGTATATAAGAGTCAAATTCATTTGACTTGTTCCAAGGCTTATGGTCATAATCGTGGTTTATATGCCTTGTCAAGCAATCCAAAGCTTGCTCAGTTACACTTGTAGACTTGGTTGTAGCATTGACCGGGAAGCTGGAGTATATTTTATCTCGCCCAATAGTATCTTCCATCTCTGCCCACTGTTTGGTGATTACGCGATTGAACATTAGGGAAGGGTGGACATTGCAAAATAGGTGAGAAGGAGTATGCTCTGATTCCACTTTCTCTGCCACGATTCCCTCCACTTCAAAGTTGTGAGAAGTCTGATCTGTTACTATAAAGTCGATTTTCTCAAAAAGAGTCCTAGTTTCAACCCCACTAGCAGCAGATAGAACGTCTAGTACGGCGATTTTGAGATCGGCTAAATTATCTCTAGTCTCGCTTGCAACAGCTAATGTGGGCAACGGTCTGTACTTTTGATTTATTGTGAAACCTTGAACAGAGAACGATCCCGCCCCCTGTTTCTTAGACCCATCATCGCAGTAGGTTACTGAAACTTTGTCTTCAGATTGCATTATTTCTCTCACTATTTCAGTCAATGCTAAGGCTTCAATGCTTTTACCAACTTGTCGTACATTACTTGCTTGTGGTAATGTATCAAGATCAATGCATTCTTCTGATTCTGTGTGCATTTTCCATTGTCTTCCGAAGAGTTTATTTGCTACTGTGACAACTGCAGCCTCTGCTTGATTTTCTGACATGTGATAAGAGCTTTTCAAATGGTCTATAGACTTATAAACTTCAGGACGAACTTTTCTTATGCTGAGCCTGATATGCTGATATTGCTTTGGCATTAAATCTTCATCAAATGTAATTTGCCTAGGATCTAGTTTACGGCGTTTTTTCTTATTAGATGTTTCTTGCTCATCTTCCTCCGGTTCATATTCTCTGTCAGATTGTGGCAACTCTACTTCACCATCATCATCATCATCATCTGATGGTAAAGCATAACCAGCTTGTGACTGCTTTTCAGTTTCAGACTTAGCTCTCATTTTCTCCAAGGCCTGCATATCAGGATGCCTCCTTTCCATAGTTTTTGCCCATTGTTTGTCGACGAAGCTCTCGCCAAGCATTTTTCTCTGATTTCTTTGGCCGCCATTTTGAATTTTACGAACTCCTAATTCAGTATATATACATTTGAAAAACTGAAAGAAAAATGCTTTTAACCATTTTATATGAGTTTTAGATGAGTTTTAGACCGAAAATAGTAATTCGGGGGGTTATAATGGGGGTGCGAATTTTCAAGGGGCATGTACAGGGGGGTTAGAGGGGTCCTATCTCAAAATTTTTGTTGATACTTTATTTGAATAGTATGTACCATAATTTTAGAGGGTCCTCACTTGAAAGTGGACTTAACAACTACCCCTACTATGAGCAGGTAGGGCTCTTTAAATACCGTGCCACATCTGCTGTGGAGCTTCGGTCTCGGGGTTTTTACGGTCTCTTCCGAAGGACCGCCCCATTTAGTTGCTTCATACGACAAACAAGAGCTACTGAGAACCTTTTCTAATCCAAACCCCACGCAATAATTCATATTATGAGTTCTGATTAAGGTACTGAGAGTGGAATGCCTACCAACAGCAATAGATCACAGACGAGCCAGCACTAGACTACACTGTTGGTAAGCTGCGTGTGCTACCGTCATGTACGAAAATAATAGTATATTGAGAAAATTCTCGAATATGACGAAGATGATTTAGAAAATTATACAACATGAATATTCTTTAGATGGTCAGAACATTCAAATAACATTTGGATTCCTAGAAGTGATATACCCCACCCCCCCCCCCCTCTCTCTCTCTCTCTAAACGAGCCAGTAAAGTAGGACAAGATACGGAACATGTTTAAATTCTCAGAAAAATACCTAGAAATCGTTCAGAATTTATTTGAAGAACTGAAATAAATCTCCTTTCGATAAGAAAATGTAATTATTTCAAATGTTTATTTCTATATTGACACTTATTAGCTCGAATGTGAATTACCTTATATTCTTTACATTACTTTTGAATGCCTCTTTTAAAAAGTGTGTAAACGAAAATACACGTCTACCCTTTCGATAATTTTAGTAAGTGAGTCTATCTAAAGAATAAATAAAGTGTGATTTCCTCTAAAACATTTTTCCTTTTTTTCCATTAATTGATTGCATCTAAATATGGAGCACTTTAGAAAATATGATAAATTCTGAATTACATTTTGGTTTTTAATTGCATAGTTATTATATGTCTATCAAATAATATTTCAAACACCATTTTGAATACTCCAATAATAATATTTAAAATTTTGAACAGCATGTACAGAAATAACGTAATTCACTGCCAAATTACACTGGATTTGTCTCCGATGTGTGTAGAATATGAATTCCGCTTTCAACAGCTGTTGCATGTGTTTTTTTTTTAATTCTTCGAATATTGCTCTATCCAAATTTAAGCACTCCCCTTGTTTTCAGTGTTGAAAATTCTCAGCCGTTTTTTTTTTAAAACTATTTGGGTCACATTAGTTGAATTTGGGTGTAAACCGTACATCAAACACTGAACAAGTCTTAAAAATCAACATGTTATTTTTCAATGAATGGGGAATTACGACAAGCTTCGGATTGTGAACTAATGTTTAATATGATTTGTTGAGAATAGTATTTGATTATTGATATCTAACCCCGGGATTAGGACTTTCAAAAAGCCTTAAAGAATTAGCACGGAATCGTGGTGCACAGACCGGAAGTCAGAGGAAGGACCTACGTTCGCAACTAGCCGTTCACATACGTTCTAGCAAGAGTGCTAGCACGAATACTACATATTTCAAGTCGTTTAATAGATGTAACGTTTTCATCAAAGTACAAGGACATTGCGCGTCACCGGCCAGTCTCATCCATGTTGCTTTATATTTGACACAGTTAATGGAAGCAGGAACTTCACATCACTCGGTAAATTCTGTAATTTATGGAACTAAATGGGCATACAATATGGTTGGTTTGTCAGATCTTACAAAAAAATTATCCTTGCAAGAATAGCACGTCCCGTTCATAGAAAAGAACAAACATTGTGTATCAAATAGACGATATCTATACTGATTTGATATTTGCTCCATTCAACTCTATCTAACGAGTTGAAATGGTGTATTCATTCGAGAGGCTTAATCACCCTTTCAACGACTTGGATAAAGCAAATATCAAATCACGCAATTATAAATATTCTATTTATATCATCTGCTCTTTCAATCAGTTTAAGTTTGAGATGATCCCCAATACAACTAAACAAGTTCTTTAAATCATTCCCAAAGTTTTCCCAAAGATCCCAAAGATTGGTGACAGCAATACTTATTCGTGTACCTACGCAAGACAAAAAAAAAGTGATATTTATTATACATTTACAAACATTTTCATTTATGCCTATCAATGAAATTTGTTTGGGAAGGCATGTAAAGAATCAAACCTAGTACTTGATTATTTCAGTTTGTGTCAAAGTATCACATTTCTTTCGAACACTTTACCGGCTATGTTCATTGACATACACTTGGAAGAGTTGAAAGAACCAAAAATACCAAATAGTGGAGCTAAATCCGGCAAAGGACCAGAGCTATGCATGAGGGAGATAATCTTCAATTTTGAAATGAATCTCTTAATTTTATCACAGCAAATTTGTGTATCCATAATTCATGCTAGTACCGACGAACTTTGCAAATGGGCTGGTGAATATAAATATTTTCCTACTTTTCTTGACACTGTAACATTTCTATTGATAACAAATGAATTAGTTTATAATTAGAGGTACGCTGACAATATTTATATATTAAAAAGGATTTCTTTAGTAGAATATAAGTGTTTGAATACCATAATTTATTTGGAGGATTCCTTCTTTGTAAATTCAATTTTTAATTATCCGCTATAGACAGCATATTGCCAATTGAATTCTTAGAAAATCCACAGCAAAACTAAAGGCAGAAATTTATAATCTGTTATCTCATTCATGTTATGCATATCTCTAATTTGATATACCATAGGTCTACTAACTAACCGAGTTTATCTAAATTTCATAAAAATTGTTGAAGACATACAAAATCATTATATATATATATATATATATATATATATATATATATATATATATATATATATACACATGTATCCTACCAATAAACAGGAAAACAAACTATTGAAACGGGGTTGATCTAGTAGAAAGCAGTTTCGACCAGAAGTGTTACATCCAACGAACATTTGATAGAAAGGTGCGCGTATATCAAGCTAGCGATATGCACCATACGAATGAGATAAATTTATGGATTGTAATGACTTATAAATTGTAAGAAACATACTCATAATTCTGTTTGGTTTTGCTGGGTTTTTAAGATTTGATGAAATCAGCATCCTAACGTTTGGAGACGTTAAACGTTTTGAAGATTATATTAGCTTGATTATAAGAAAACAGCATAAGCAAGGAAAAGACGTTTTGGTCTCAAGGGGCTGTTCATTAATGTGTCCTGTTAAAAATTTGGATTTAGTCGGTCAGGTCGTTAAAAGTTGTAACATTTTGAACCGATATTTAGATCTAAAAATATCTGCAGACGCAGAGCTGTGTACCAACATGTAAGTTAGATTTGTTATATGTTTAATAGGTAGTAAATTTATTAAACGGCAGACGCATGGAGAAGTATTTGACATTGGAGAGGCGAATTCGAATTAAAAAAAAGGGGGGGGGCTGGGATAGAACTAACATATTTTGACTTAAATGCAAATATACACCAAATTCTAGATATAATTCCTAATGTGTCATTATCTTAAGACGCCACCTAATAAAAAGATTGTGATACTTATCTTTAATTAAAACATCTAATAAGCAATATTAAGAACGTTGTATGCAAGTTAATGGAATTAAATTCTTATTATTAAATTATACTCATTGCTTCAAGCGTCCAAAAATGAATCCCCCCTCCATCCCGCACTGACACAAACTCGTCGGTGATCGCTAAAATGTCCAATGCATCTGTATCTTCTATGTGCGTGTGCAGAATCATCAATCTTGGGTCATAGTCACACGTAGTTTAAGTCTTTACTCGGTGAAGTGCAGAGATTGTCCGCTCTCTTGTTGAATTAGTGGCAGGCATTACTAAGCTTTTTCATTGTATTATTTACTTTCAGTTTCGGTAGAGGTAGAGGTAAGTTTGCATAAATAAATGATGTAAAACATAAACGCACTAATATTGATGCACCAGATAAACAAATAGAGAAATAGAAAAATAACATTTCTTTTTTTTTTTTTTATAATAGAATATATCTGCTCATTGGAGCGTTGAATATAGCGTCGATCTGTGGCACAGTGTGCATCTATTGTTAACACGGATGCAAAATAAACATTCGATACCTGTACATAAGGTATTAGGTATGTATCATTAATTGGATGATCAATATTTGAAAGCTTGATGATTCAACGTTCCGCACTTTAACACAAGTCATTAAACAATTATCGAAAAATATTACAATCTATTTTGAAAAAGATATTGACTTTCTGTTAAAGTTCTTTTGTGATGATTTGGACACGACATTCCTTTGGGCGCAACTGGAGACTTTCAAATCACTCGCAAGAAACAAATTTTAGAAGTAATTCATTAACTGTATCTATGTTCGGTGAAGTAACATTGACTGTTAGGAGTGGAATAACTGTCAACAGAAACACGCATCGGCAACGAAACATTTTCTTTGCCTGGGGAATGGTATCGATACCGTCTAATTATAGCTATTTCCTCATGTACCTTTTCCGCATCCATGCCTGTTATATTTTTTGGTGATTTACAAAAAACAATAACACTTCCTAACAACATTTCCATCTGTGAGACATGTAGGGAGTAGATGTACAATTTTCATTTGATATGAAAGGGTGGAAATAACGAAATGTGATCAATCGCATGTTAACTGTTTTAGTAGGTCTCACTTGAATATAACGGGCAAAAAAGAAACCTTACGATATCTTTAGCCAAAATAAAATATAGGAGACTCACTATTCAGTAGTAGCCGGAGAATATCTAATTTTAATACAGGTATGAGATAGGGAAACCTACCGATGGAAGACGTTGGTCTCTTTAATCCAAACGTCAATAATTTCTTTCTTTTCTTCCGATTGTAGTCACTGGTAATATTCTATCAAGTTTGTTCATCTTTTATAATCACACAAACGACTATTTTACGAAACCGATTTACCTTGTCTCGCAGTTTAGATATTGGTCCCTTACTGGTTTTGCCAGAAGGGGGGTCTGTCTGCCTGCCATTCCGCTTGAGGTTTAACATTGAGACAAACAAACTATAATCTAAAGGACATGGATACAGCAATGTACCCAATTTTGGATTTTTTTCTCACGTCAATAACTGTGACTCTTATGTAGTTTTATCATTCATTAAATCTGAACTTATATGCCTCTTGTTTTAAATAAGAATTCGAATTTTGTATGTACGTACGTAGGTAGATAAGAAGATAGGTAGGTAGATAGATAGATAGGTACGTGCCTACCTACACATGTTTCGAAAAGGAATAACGTGATGGGATTCCTATTTCCTATAACATATAAAAGTGGGTTATTTTGTGAAATCATGACAAAAGCACTTCCTTATAGCCATGAAAACCACTTCCATTTAATTTCCGTCGATCAGTTCTTTGATTTTCAAAAATACGTGTTTTCTGTGAACTCTATCAGTTTCACAGTACTATCAAACATACATATGGAAGTATTAGTACGGCGATGCTTTAACGGATCAACCTTATGAGAATCTTTCTGCTTTATTGTAATTAGACACTTCATCCTGTATATGATTATTTGCACCTCACGAAATATTAAATGCTTTGACGAAACATCAATCGTACTGTGTAACTGCATATGCCAGAGGTGGTGTAAATCAGAGGTGGATCTACAAAAATTCTAAAGAACCTTTAGTAAATTTGAAATCACAGAACTTTTCTCAAAGTAACAACATTAAAACGTACAAATTTACAACACTTTGCAGGATCTTACCTCACAATGAAATAAAGACTGAAGGTTTTGACATCATAGACTGTTGCTTCTTCAACAAATATAGCAAAAAGAAATATTCATGCTTAGTGATTAGTCATCCAAAAAAATATTTTGTTGAATACCACTCTGACTCTGAAGTTGATATTAAAAGATGCTAGAGTTCCTCATTGACAATATCTTCGTAGCCATTGCTGATTAGATCTGTTCTAATTCCCATGGGCACGAATTGTTATTTGACCTGTTTTATATATTATGAAGCAGAATTCATTCAGGAGCTTCTACATGAGAACAATAATCTACCGTGTCCTTTTATTCGACAATTAGATATATTGACGACGTTTTATCTATGAACAATGATCATTTTCATTCATATATAAATTCGATACATTCCAGTGAACTTGAAATAAAGGACATCATAGAGTCTTCCACATCTGCTTCGTACTTAGATATTTTACTGAAAATAGATGCTGGCGGCAAACAAACAACTCAACTTTATGGCAAACGGGATGATTTTAATTGCTCCATCGTCAACTTCCCTTATCTCTGTGGCAATATTCCATCATCCCCTACATATATTTATATATACTGTTTATATATACTATTCAAAAAGTAGGGGATGTTGTATTTTGTGATCAAAATGTTCACATACACAAAGGGATTCAAAACCAAGTTGTATAGTTCCTTAACGAGGAAGTATCCATCACTCAAACACATCAATCACACTCTCACGATCTGCACGGGATGCTACTGATGATCAAGGGTGTTGTGCCACAAATATGCACGCCTTTGAATTGGAAAGTTAGAGTCACTCTAAAGGAAGATTTTGAAGAGAAAGCATCAGCTTATCAGTTGTTGCAGTCGTTAATTAAATAGAGACCATGTGCCGTCTAACACATGATGAGAGGTAGCGTGCCTTTGACATGCTACAGGTTTGTACAAGACCGGTCGCTGTGGCAAGGACAATGAATGTTTCCCAGTCTGTTATCAGCAGACTATTGTCCAATCATCGTGCTACAGGGTCTATTCAGGATAGACCACGATCCGGTCGACCAAGGGCAACACCTCATGCTCAGGACAGATTCATCCGCACTATTGTCTTGAGAAATCATCTGGTAACATAAAATCAGATAAGATACAAACTTCAAAGGGGTACTGGCTTGGTAGTGAGTAAACACGCCATTAGGAATCGACTGCACAGATTTCACTTTACACGCCCGACATCCTTGTGGCATTCCCTGTTTGAGGGATACTCACATTAGGTCCTGACTCCAATGGTGTTGTCACCATCAACGCTGGAATAATCGTCGATGGAACCACGTAATGTTTTCAGATGAATAGACCCGACGTAACGAACGTTTCCATGACGTTAACGTCATTAGACATGATCGGTATGGGGTGAATCTGTAATGGTGTGGGAAGGCATCACTGTGCCGGCAGAACAGACTTACATATTGTTGCTGGACGTGTCATAGGGCAGTACTACCGGGGCAACATCTTGGCACCCCATGTCGTGCCGTTTGCACGTCGTTATTACCGCCGTTTCATATTTTGAAGATGACAATGCCAGATGTCATAGGGCCAGGATCGTTACAGATTATCTCCAACACCAAAATATCACTATATTACCATGACCCGCACTAAGTCCGCACCTTTCCTCCATCGAGCATGTCTAGGACATGTTTGGACAGCGGCTACACCAACGTCAGCAACCACCTGCCAATGTACAAGAACTTGCTGCAGCATTACAACAGAAACGGAATAACCTTCCCCAAAATGACCTGGGACGTCTCGTAAGGTGTATGCCACGCCGAATCCGAGCTTGTCTGGCCAACCGAGGGGGTTTATCCGCTACTGACTCTGTTTCACAATGGTGGTAAATTCGCTGTGTGACCCTGTGTTGGCGTCCACCCATATTCTGGAGAAACTGTCCTTTTGTGACTGTACACAGGGTTTCGAATATATTAACAAATGTTTCCTTAATGTATTTCTGTCATTTGTTTCCATCCTAACCTCATGGTCTGCATTTTATCGTCCTTGTAAATCCAATATCACCCTTTTTTAATAGCATATATCTCCCAACTGATTCGATACGTAAGAGCTTGTTTTGCATATGATCAATGTTTATGTCGAGGCAGGCTATTGGCAAACAAGTTGATAATACAGGGGTTTATACTGTCTCATCTAAATTAAGCATTTTGCAAATTTTATGGTCCTCATAAAGATCTAGTTTGTCAGTACAACTTTCCATTAGGTCAAATGCTGTGTGGTGTTTTTCACACCAATTGTGATGCCGTTCTTCGCAAACTGATTCTGACTGCGGATTGGTCCGTTTACCTTGTCGGGATGTAGGGCTCACGGCGGGTGTGACCGGTCGACAGGGGATGCTTACTCTCCCCTAGGCACCTAATCCCACCTCCGTTATATCCAGAGGTCTGTGTTTGCCCATCTCTCTGATTTGCATTTTCTCTGGGAATTACAAAATTAAATACTGCTAGTTATCTTAGACTTTTCATCTCTCAGTCATTTATGTATATATTTGATATTTTTTTCTGTATCCACATGTGTATAATGTGTGTAAATGTGTTGTCCAAAATATTCAAAGGCACAAGGGCACTTCCAGCTATATTAAGAATATAAAGCAAAAGATCTGCAATGTCCTAAATATAGAAAATCACACAATCTGTCGTATACGAGTTTTCAAGAAAAATACGAAAGAAATTGAAGAGAATATAATGGATTGAATAAATACACCAATAGAATGCATAAATACACCAATAAGGAGAGACTACGGGAGTATGAAAAAAGAGTTTTTGAACTACCAAAATCAACGCCGCCGCCCCCCCCCCCCCCCCCCCAAAAAAAAAGGAAGATCCAGGATCATCACCAACTACAGGTGTGATATCATCATCCACAAAACTAACTTCATCCTTTCAAGAAATTGTGAAAAAATAAAACAAAAAAATAGAAATTACAAGACAAGGCAGATATTTTTGTGAAAGTGAAGAAACAAAAGAAAAGACCTTACAGTGTACTACACTACAATCTAAAATCAAAGATTGAAAACGGAGATTTCTTATTTATTATCTGAACAAGAAAATTGTATGATGCATGGCGAACATTTTCTTACTGTCAATAGAAGTGTTGATTTAAAAGATTCTACAAAGGGTAGACCTTGACGTTTGAAATTGAGAAACCTTCATTATATTTTTCGCAGTAGAAATATCGGTGTGCAACATATTACACATATTGATGCAGTTTTAGATATTTTTGATATGTAAAAGTACAATAGCAGTTTCAACAAGTGAAATGGGTGTTGTATCTAGATATCATGTCAATGAAGAGATTTCAAAATCATCAAATGCCACCATCCACAGAGATGCCACAACAAAAAAGGTAGAAATTTTTATGGTGTTCAGTTTAACACAGGTGGACAAATTTTTACTGCGGGTGAGAGAGAGAGATGTGGTAGTAAGGTATCGAATGGCGAAGTAAACAATGTGTAAATCGTAATCATTAATATCCAAGACAAAAACAAGTTCGAGTGTAGGGCAACACGGACTTCCGACAAAGCGAAGGTAGGATTAGGTGTCATGGGGGAGTAAGCATCCTCTGCTGACCGGTCACACTCGCCGTGAGCCCTTAGTCGAAATTAGGTAAGCGGGATTATCCGTAGTCAAAGTTAGTATAAAAAATGACAGTTTAACAAAGGGTATGAAACAAATCATTCACCATATGTCCCAGAGACACCTTGTAATCGCAAACAAGGTCATTATAGCGACCGTAAAATTTGCGAAATGATGACTTCAAACGAGATTCGTTATAACCCTGCAACGTCAAATTTTTTTGTCAGTAGTTGACCTTGCTTTAAAAAATTCCCATACGCATGACATGCTCTCGCGTATCAAATCAACTGGGAGATATACACACCAGAAGCAGGCGAAAGTGGTATATTACTACATAGATATGGGAAGTTGATGATTGCAAAGTTGAAGTAATCACGCTTGTCATATAATGTAGTTGTCAGTCTGCCATTAGAGTCAATATTAAGTAAAATATCCAAATATGAAGCAGACACGTCAGATTCTGTAGTGTCTTTTATCTCGAGTTCATCGGGATATATCAAATGGACATAATTATGAAAATTATGATTGTTGATTGATAAGACGCCATCGATATATCTATATGTATGGTTGAAGGACACGGCAAGTTTTTGTTTTTTTTTGTTTTTTGGTTTTTTTTTTTTTATCCTGTAATAGTTTCTGAACAAATTCCGCTTCATAAGAATATAAAAATAAGTCTGCCAATAAGGGAGCACAGTTAGTGCCCATGCGAATGCCAATGGACTGTTGGAAAACCTGGTTTCCAAACAGTACGTAATCATTATCTACAAGAAAGCCAAGCATACTCTTAATGTCTGCTTCTGAGTACTTGTGCGGGCTATCGGAGTGGTGTCTAACAAAATATGTACCTTGTTTTCCAATCAATAGAAATTTGTATTTTCGAGTGCCATTTTTGTTCAAAAAGCGATTATCTATTATCTGAAAAAGTCTAGATTTTAATTTATCGTGAGGAATTGTTGTATAAAGTGTGGAGAAATCATACGTTTTGATGCTCTCAATTTAAGAAATATCCTGAGACTTTAGATTTTTCAAAAGTTCCTTAGAGTTTTTGAGAATCCACATCTGATTGACACCACTTCTTGAATATGTAGTGGAACAGTATCTCTGAAGTGATTCTTTAATAGCTGTTAGCAGTTTAGTTAGTAATAAACATAAAGGCTTGGTAGAGCACTTACTGAAACCAGCAATGTATTTTTGTTTGTAAGGATTTTTATGTAATTTCGGAATCCAATAAAGGTATGGTAATTCAAACTGATCCTGATTCTTAGGAATGTCAAAAGTATTTAAAACTGAAAGATGATTATGAAGAATTTCATCCTTTGTAAGATTGCTTCGAGTATAAGTAGGATTCCCAGATGTTGAAGTAAATCCCAGTTCATTTAAATGACATTTATAATAGTAACTTTTACAAACAAAAACAATGTTGTTACTTACCTGGTGAAATATATGGTGAGTGCTGTGAAGGAGATTCTATGTGACATTTGCGAGAAAGATACTTTAAACAAAGTATTTAGTTTCGTGACTATAGGAGTGTGACTGCGCAGAAAGATATTGATATTTTATCCAAAGACGTTCCACATGATGTTCATTCTTTTAAATGTGTTGTGCAATCACATTTCTAGTTTTCTGAAATTTGTGCACAAGAGAGTCTTGATATAGGGAGAGAAGTTAATGTTAACTGTGATGGGTACACAGGCTCATGCAAGGAACAGTATACAATGTTTCTTTTAAGGTATGTATCGAAATCATTTTTTTAATACGCAACGGTTGATCCAAATATCTGCAGACTTTTTATGAAAAGCCATGGTATGGACAAAATCTTTTCATGACTTTTTGAAGGAACCGATTTGTCTTTTTACCATACTGTTGGTACTTTTTATCAAAAACTTTTATAACATTGTCTTATGTCTATAAAAAAGTCATATACTTATATTCAGAATTTTAATGATATAGCATTTCAAAACAGGGTTACTTTAACAATTTTAAATCCCCGTGGAGATCCGGGTTGTTAGAATAGATCCTCAGTATCCCTTGCTTGTCGTAAGAGGAGACTAAATGGGGCGGTCCTTTGGATGAGACCGTAAAAACCGAGGTCCCGTGTCACAGCAGATGTGGCACTTAAAAGATCCCTCCCTGCTGATGCGCCGAGCATAGTCCTAAATTTGTAACCGGCAGTGGTGATGTCTCCATATGAGTGAAAGATTCTCGAGCGCGACGTTAAACAATATTTAACCAATCAATAATTAACGATTTTAAGACCTCTGGGCATTTAATGTAAAATTAGTACAGAGGCATATTTGGTGAAGGTGTCAAACAATGAAGCCATTTTAAACAGGGGTACTATGTTTCACAGGCTTGTTTTTAAATTTTTAACTCATTTTATGAAAATTCGTCTGTAGCTGTGAAGCATGAATTTAGATTTTTATGGACCACTCATCTATGATGAACCTGTAGAATATTTATTTGGGAGTTCTTTTAACAATTAAATTACATGTGTATTTTTAAAATGATTTCCTTTGTTTTAAAGACCTACAAAGACATTTTAGTGAATTTCTGGAAGGTGGGGGAAACAATTAATGTAAATTATTTTTAATGGAAATAGAAAAAGTCTTTGGTGGAGTGAAAAAAGAACTAAAAGTGAGAAGAAGTGTTTTATTTGTAATTCAAGGATGGAAAACAGGATATTTATGAAAGTAGAAAAGAAAAGAAAAATATTTCAAAAGCATTCATTTTTGTTAAACCAACCAAGAAAAAGGAAAGACAGACCAAGAACTCAACAAGGTGTGTGTGTGTGTGTGTGTGTGTGTGTGTGTGTGTGTGTGTGTGTGTGTGTTAGTAAGGATCACAAGGGGCTCCGTGGCCGAGTGGTTAGAGCATCGCGCTCAAAATCACAAGACATTTCATCTCTAGTCGGCTCGGGTTCAATTCTTGCTCGCGCCGATTATGTGAGGAAGTTTGCCAGTTTACTTCCCGGGTACATTGTATCTGGGTTCTTTCCTCCACCAATAAAAAAACTGATAACTGTAAAATTGTTGACTGTGTCGGAAAACAACATACAATCAACCAGTCTATAGTAAGGATAACGAACATGTATTGATCTCATAAGTTTGGAAGCCAATCTTTTAATGCTTTTAAATGTAAGGAAGTCAGTTGATTAATTGATTGATTATTTGATTGTTTTACGTACCGTCGATAATTTTTCACTCATATTGAGACGTCACCAGCTGTAGGTGAAGTACCACAATTTTTTACCTATGATTAGCGCTCAGGATCGTAGCATTGAGGGTTCTTTAACGTGTCAACGCCTCCGTCTTTAAGGTCATATCCGACAAACCCGTGATTCTCACTTCTAAATGCCAAACGTGTGGCGAAGGAGCAATCACTACCTATTTTTACGTCTTAGGTTTGAGGCGGCCATGACGTACACGGGGTTCGAACTCACCACCTCCCGGTACGAAGCGAATGCCCTAACTACTGAGCTACCGCGAAATCAGAAGTGGATGTAGGCCTTTGTGGTAGAAAACAAGTGACATCATCAAAACTTCTTAACAAAGAGATAATTCACACCTGGATGAATGGAGATGGTCATAATGTTGAGTGGGAGGGAAAGATTTTAAGTTTCCGGGATGGTGTTTTTAAAGAATTAGTACAAAAATTATTGAAAGGTTCAAATCAATACACTATGGTAATTTATTAAATGACAGTTGCATCACTTTACATAATACATTTAATTTGTATTCTCCAAAAATGGAGAGAGGGCGGTGTCCTTTGTCATACGAGATTGTCAGGGGTGGAGCTTCTTAAATGCATTTCAACACGAATTGGTGTACAATGCTGACTCTGGAGCTCCAAATGGGACTTCCAAAATGGACAGGGTGGATTCTCTTGTCAAATGAGATTATCAGGGTGTAGCGTTTGGAGTGAATTACAGCACATAGCCTATTCTGCCATTTCAATTTCCAACATTGTGGCTGTCCGGAATAATAAAGTTATCCAAATAAAAACTTTGAAGCTCATGTGAACTAAAAGTAGATTGATTTTTTCCTAGGTAATAGAGACTGAATGCATTTACACGAAATAGATTGATGACCTATATCCCTAACAGCATGATAAGCATTGTAATTGAAATGGTAGATTGGAATTGAAATACAGATTGGATAGCCTCTATACAGCCCTCCCCGCAACACTCTACATTGGTAAAGGAAATTTGAAATGAGGGAATGAGCTATGTATTGAAATTCACTTCAGACGTGGCACTTTTGACAGTTTCTCATGATATGGGACACCACCCTTTCTTCATTTTTGGAGGTCCAGTTTGGAGCTTCAGAGTCAGCATTTTATATCAAGCCTTTCAACACATAGCTTATTCTGTCGTTTCATTTTCCCGACATTTCGGCTGTCTGAAATGTTTGTGACTGAATTATATGTTATTCAACAAAACAGAGTCCTTTGAAGCTTCTATGAACTAAAAGAAGATTTTTCCCCCCGAAAACAGACTGAGTACATTCTAACTAAATAGATTTATGACTCATACCCAATATCACAATATGATAAACATTATATCTGAAATGATAACCTTAATTATAATCTAATGATAATGATTTGTAGAGGTTTATCAGGTGACCCTATGTTAGCTAGCTAGCTTTTCAGGGACACCTCACAGACACTTGTTCCTGCAGATAAGCTATGACGTCTCTATATATTGATAATAACAACACACAGTCGTCATAACGTATTGACAGAAACAAGTGCCTATGGTTCACCCGGCCCGGTGATAAAACCCCAATCCCTTGATACATCTTGTTTTGTGTTTAGGGTTAGTTTAGCACAACATGCACGGATGATGTGGGGAAAAAAAAACATGCAACTTCTCTTACTATGACAGAGACAATATACTTACATATTTATAAAAAGATGTAACTGTAAGTTTGGCATCAAATTATCATGATAACTATAACTTCATTATTAATTGCCTTTTTTAAGATCTTCATCTATTGTTATCTATTTAAAAATAGAGTGGGATGGCGTTCTACCACATATGATTGATTGTGGTTTGACACTGATTTTGCAATATTTTCAGCCAATTCAAGGCGTTACTTGTGTGTGTATATATATATATATATATATATATATATATATATAAAAGATAGAAAATAGGTTTCTGTACAATGTGATGTTGTTTTCATTTACTCTATGGAGAATATGACAATACTATATAAGATATTACCTTGACATTAAATAGAGATTTTTAAATATGAAACCAACTTGCAATCTTCATTATAATACATATTTTTTCCACTGTTTTTCTTCTCAATCAGCATCTTCAATTCATTCAGATCGGCTAACGTTTACCGTACATGCGCATAGAGAGGGAAGGATGGGCACCACAGCCTTTCCAAACTCAATCACAGATGGTAGATACATGTAAAAATAAATATGTCTGCCTTCTCTAATGCACTAATATATGTGTTATTCCCGAAAATGGATTGGGAAAAATTGCATGTAGCGACTGCCCTCCGCTGGAAAAGAGTTTGTATTCTCTCCGAATGCATGTATATCAAGTGCTCGCTCTAACGGTAGTACTGTCAGCATACTAATAGAGGATGGAATTGGAAATTTTTAAATTAAACCCGTAAACCGAAGAAAATTTTATATCTATTAAAAATCTTCAAACCAATACAATTTGTACTGACTGCATTTTGCAACTATTCAATTATACACCAAACAACATCAACTACTATAATCCCTAGATCTGATAAAAATTCCGCAAAATAAACAAAGGAATATTGCTTGAGAGCATACTTAAAATGAGTGTTTCGTATAAATCGTCATTGCGTTGTACCTACGCGGTCATGGGACTATGAGGTTGCTGAGACCGAGGTCAAATACAAAAAGGAGGCTGACCTGAGTAACCGCACATTTCGTTTGTTTTAATACATGACCTCGTTTTATGACTGAATTTCAAGGGAATGATTCACGAGATCCCCCCAAAATGTTTAAAAAGTTTCACATAAAATCAAGATTACTCACTATATGACAGAAGCTAAGAGAAACCCGACTGAAAAAGAACCTGTGTATACAAAGGTGAAATTAATGACCCTAGTGAGAGCAATTAACAGATTTATTTCATAGTATATGAAATAGCTTAAAGGCTAATAGAGAATTTATGTTGGAATTGAATTAAAAGGTCATTTCGTTATTAATCTATATAAAAAAGATACCAGTAGCTGTATTAGAAATAAGCTGTTAGATGTTATCACGTATCTAGTACTGGAGTGTTGCGGTCACTCATTCTCTGTTAACTAAAAAGTAACAAATCAAGCACAAGATGTTTAACCTATTGACTTGACAAAATCATTAATTACCGTTGTTTTGTATATAGGTACAACAATCCCTGTTGTAAATACACACCTAAACTGTATTATGTGTAAATATGATACATGTACATTAAAGACGTATTGCTAAGAGATGGCGGGGGCATATAAACCTCCCTGCTCGCTAACACCGGTGTCAATCCCGAAATTACTGATTGTAAAGCGTGTTGCAAACTTATACAAACATTTAACTGAACGTAACCAATTAATGGTGCAGAATATTAAGATAAATTTGCTTTACCACTTGTAAATGAATTTCTAAAAGCCTTATTTTAACTAAAATAAAGCATATTTGTCCGATTGTAGGCGCTAATTAAGCTACATTAATCATTCTAATTCTTAAATTCTGTTTCGTTTTCCATTCCGCGTTTTAGCAACAGCCGTTTGTGACATAACTGAACCTTCTTTATATCTATTTTTATCTGCACGTAACCGATAACCGAATCGGGTGCATCAATAAATATTCTTTGGATATTCAATTCATGAAGCATCATGAAGTAGGTACTGTAAGATTGCATTTTTAGAAAATCCTATCAATGTTTCCTCCATGTACTTCGAGAATTTATTATTTATTACTGAAGTGAAAGATCGGTGAATACTCTGAAAATGAAAGTGAGATTTCGTTTGATCTGAATCTCACGTTGTATACAAGATTTATGTTATATGTGTTTCATAGATTTCACATACCAAGATGCAAGTAAGAGTACTTTTACAAGTAAAGAATATTATATTTTATATCAAATATGAATAAATCTACTTTATTCTATTTTTAACTTTAAAATTTGATGACCTGTCAGCAGAATAAATTGGTTATCCCCATGTACTAAAAATATCCTGTTTATTTATCCCGTCACGGGTAAAACCAATAAACATTAATTGGCTTATTATAATGTTTGTATTTATTAATGTTTTACTACTACCAAACCTTGGATTTATTGTACCAGTGTGCTGAAGTTTTCTTTTTTACAAAAGCGCTGACTGTTTGACTTCACAAAAGAACATAATTATAGAACGTATAGGTAAGGAATGCTATGAGGTATATTGAAATGATAATTTTTTTGGTGATATATACATACTCTGTTAAGCTGATTTTACACATTATCATAAGTCTATATTATTACATACCTTATAATATCACTTATTTCCCTAATCGCAGTAAGGCATTTATTGCTAAATTTGAGTACCATATATAAACAAATATGATATGTATTCTAAGCAATATACCATGAAACGTATCTAATGATGCCCATAGTGTGCTTCTTATAATCCATGAAATGATCCACGCTTAATTCACGATATTAGGATAGCTTGTTAGTTGTTTCTAAATCCCATTTGAGGCACTTTTACATACCACAGACTGTTTTAGTGTCAAGGACTTAGACCAAAACATGGCGAAACGAGTATGAAGTTTGGCAAAGGAACTGAAAAAGACAGACAACTTCTTTCTTCTAATTCAGAAAATTTTGTGGAAGAGACAGCTGGTGCCAATTTGAAATTATCTGACGTGGGTCAGATTCAGAATAAAAACCGAGAGTGATTGCGAAGCGATTGCAGTAAAAGGCAGAGTTTAAATAAAGACGAACACACGTGCGTCATGTTCGTAAATCATTAATTTCACAATTTCTTTTATGTTCTTGAACAAAGGACGCGATCGTCTCCTATCGAATCTTTTCCTCCCGCATTAAGTGATATACACATAGGTGACAATAGGGTGCTACTATGGGGAGACAACTCCATTAGTCTTTTGTTTTACTAACATTTTTATTTGGGGGAAAGGGGATATTTGTTTATAAAACGATCTGGTCGCTTTTAGTTTAGTTTTCATACCATATCAACAAATCAGTCATTTTTAACTTAGATATTTTGATTAATACTTTATGTAAACTATTAGAATGACTTTGATATCATTGTGCTTAAATGTAGAACATTATTTTGTGCCATAGGTTGTTACATAGTGGCGGATGTTCTAAGTTTCAAAAATTTGTGGTCAATCGTTTCATTCTAAAAATCGTAACGGTAATTCAAACCAATATCCTTATGCATTTTAAGGATCGTTAGACATGTATGTATCATTAGACTTCCTTAAAATTCTATGCTATTTAAAAACCAGTTCGCTGACTGATTTTATTTTCTGAAGTACTGAACATTAATGCATGAGAGAGAGCATACACGTTAAATGAAAGGATCATTAGCATACAAACTTCTGTACGTCTAATACTAGGTATATCGTATGAAAAGTGTGTTAGAATTTATTATATGATTAAAATATTTTAAACTATCTGATTGATCACATTAGAAAATATAAAACGTTATGTTTACCTCCATATGCCTTCGAGGTCAATGTAACTATTTAGTTCTTTTCACAATGAACAAAAATTCAATTATGTTTGCTGATTTGTCTGATCATATTTTGGAGTACAACAGAAACTCGACAAGGTCTTGCACTCTAGCTGTAAACAAATGTGGACAAGCCAGTATCGATTGGTGAACTCTAGTAGATGACTTCGCTTTTTAAAATCATTACATCATACCAAAAATAGAGCATCAATTTTGATTACATTTCTGCACAGTGGGCGTAAACAAAGTAGGCCGATCACGTGTCGTTACCTGTAATAGCTGGATCCAATAATTTAAATAATTTATTCAAATGGAAGAAATCATTACATTTCCTAGATCAATACGACATTTACTTAATCTGGAAGTAATGTATTCTTCTCCCCCTGTACTTACCTTGTACTTTTCAGGTATGATAGTTAATGATTGTATGATATATGTTCATGTAACATGTGTTACTTTTAGAACACTTACCTCCAACAAGACACTCAATGGAGGTTTCTGGACCAAAGCTAGGATATACAATCTTGTGTGCTTTTTATTGCTGTTGAGGATGACATACTGTGTTTATTGCGCCCAGAATTGATTTCATCCAATATAGCATATGGTATATGACAAACGATGATTACAACATTTAAAGCATCTTCCATACATAAATGTACGTTGCTATGCATTGTTTTCTTACTCCTTTTCTTCAACTGATTTTCTATATTTTTAATTAAAGAACAATAACTTTTATTGATGTGAAATTAACTAATATTCGTTGTAGTTTCGTCAACTTTAGATATTTGCAGAAATGTTCTACAAATGGCAGTCTTCATATTGATTGTGTGTGCTGTAAAAGTAAGTTAAACAGGCGCCCATTGCATTCAAAAAGTTTATAATAAATGAGGTACAAATATACAACAGAGCATTTATCAGATGCCATCTGAAACGATTCGCAGGTTAATGTATATGTGGATACTTCTACGTGTGTGACGGATGTTGAAAGAGTTCTGTCATGTCCGAAAAATGAAAAAGAATGGAATATGGCTGGTGAAAGGAAAAACTGCTCAACGAAGATTTTAAAATGTATTTACGCTGACACACTCCTTAAGTATCACTGTGTCATCAATGCCTGGAAAAATGCGACTTACGAACTCTGTGGGGTCGACACTGAAATCATAGGTATACATATTTGAATCATGATAACGAAATCCATATATATATTGTTTTGCATTATGAGGAATATAGACTACAGGTCCATTGTATATTGATGCTTAGACGGAACTCATTCATTGTGTGTTCATTGTTATTAAATGTGCAATAATATGGTGTTGTTTACTTTATTCGTTGTTCATGGAGGTATTATGTTAAATGGATAGGTATGGGGATCATGGCGGGTGTGACCGGTCGACAGGGGATCCTTACTCCCCCTAGTGCCTAACCCCACCCCTGGGGTCCGTGTTTGTCGAAATCTTTATTTTGTATTCCGTATAGAAGTTATGATTATTATACTATTTTTATTATACTATTTTTTTTGATTGATGATATTGATTGTTGTTCGCTATCCTTACTTTGAGATCGGTTTAGTCCTGGAAAATATAGGTGAAAGAGAAAAAACTTGACATTTGCGAATATACGTCTCACGTGCATTATTTAGTGTCCTATTATAGTTTACTGATCAAAGGTGTTCTGGATAGCATATTAGATGAAACTAAATACATTAAAAACTCATTTATATAGTCTTTACACAAACCGTCCATGTCTGAACATGAGAATTGCTGTTACGATAATTCACTATGTTAAACTCTGTGTGTCACTTGAATCATTGAGCTTCACAAAAATGAAGCAATATAAATCGCGTCCATAATGACTGTGTGTATCCTTTGTAGGACATTCTTGTGCAGAATATAATGAAGGTGGAAAGAAGATTCAAGCAAACTACGAGAATAAATGCAACGATTTTGTACCTGGTTGTCCTTTCAAATATAATTCGTCTACCGGATATTTATGTTAGCATTCTACATTCATTCAGTTTCTTTTTTACAAATGTCTGCGTTTTTAAACTTAAAAAAAATTTATCTTGAGCGATTTTCAATGCATTCGCGTAAACGAGCCTGTGCTAAATTACCATGATAATAAATGTTATCAATATATTTATAACTGTTAGCAAAGAAAATTTCCCCCAGACGATTTCGAAATAACAAGAGCAGTAATTAATATTATCTTTGTTCATTGTTAACAACTGAAATATTTCAGATCATATAAGCATTTTATTTTGTTTTTACCGTTTCATTTCACATATTCAAGAATGGCTGCTGTGCCTTCTCAATATCCTTCTTTCATATTTATAAATCAATTTGTCAAGAACGCATACAATTCTAATATATATTCAACACATCCTCACGTGAAGCTGTCCCTACGCATATCGTGTTTTCAATGCTTCTTTTTCTATTTATTTGCATAGATCCCAAATGTTATGAGATATTACAAAACGATCCCAAAGTAATGGAAACGCCTACTATCCCACAAACCAGCGATATAACTGTTGTGACTTTGCCTACCACACCAGGTGAAGATGAAACGTAAGTCTGGGTGTTTTATTATTATTATTATTATTATTATTATCGAGGGCAGGTAAATCGATAATTATGTAGTACTTCAAAGTATAGGTCATCAATCAGAGGCCATGTTGCATTGTCGAAATCATGTTAATGTGGTATGGAAACCAAGGACACTGTTCTCCCAATATTTCCAAGTCACCTGAAATGATATGACCAATAATACGAGGCACCTTAACGCACACTCTCTGATGAGGTAATTTTCACCGAGTGGGAAGTGCCTCAGAGATCTTCCATAACGTTAACCTAAACAAGTCATGAACGGGGGCCTTTATAAGCATTGATGATTTCATTATCGAATTTTGTGGAATTAAATAGTTTTTCTTTGTGCCAGACTCTGCAAATGTTTATTTATTCAATCTAATTATGAGGAGCTTCACTAGTTTTCGATTGCAATGGTATAGTAAAGGGATTCTATGTAGAAAAATGTTTTAAAACAAGAATCGATGAATTTTAATTACTGATAAGAAATTAAATTGAAATCAGGAAATACAACTGGTCAAAACTTTTGGATCAGCTCTGAAACTGTACTTTCAGTATCATATTAATTACATCTGTCATTTTAAATGAAACATTAATTTGTTACCTTCTTTACGTTCGAAAAAAGACACCCCATCTGGATACATCATATACCTATTTCTACACCATATAAAATAATCATATATTCAATATTTCAATCATGATACAAAAAAAAATGATCATACAATGTGTGCGAAACCAAATATTTTATTTCCAATTCTGAGAAAGAGAGATGAACAAGGTATAGACACGGATCTGTGATAGACAGGAGCCACAGCGTTGTGACCGGTCGACAGGGGATAATTACCACTCCTCGTACATGTAGGAACCTGATCCCACCTCTGGTATGACCAGGGGTCCGTCTTTGCCCATCTTTCGCATTTGAAATTTCTATAGAAATGACGAGATTGAATACTGTTCGTTATCTTGTCCTTTTCATGTGTAAACTGTTGCGAGATTTTAGAACATGACAAATGCAGACTGCTGGAAAAACAGAGGTGGTATCAGTTGCAGAGGAATAAGTATTCTCATTGATCGGTCACATCTGTAATGAGTCCTCTATCTTGATCAGGTAAACGGGATATTCTATATATGCAAACTGAGTATGTGGAAAACGATCTAACACTTGATATGAAAATATTCGAACACTCAACGTTATACGTTATAGTGTTTGCCTGCTTGATATTAATCTATCTAGATATTGTTGAAAGTTTCATCCGTTGCACATATTATATATTGTGAATTCAAGTGTACCATATATTGCATATTGTGTATGTGAGCGTACCATGTACTGTATATTGTGCATGTACGTGTACCATATATTGCATAGTGTGTACGTGAGTGTACTATATATTGCATAGTGTGTATGTGAGTGTACTATATATTGTATATTTTGTATGCAAGTGTACCATAGATTACCTATTATGTATCTGAGTGTACTATATATTTCATATTATGTATTTGAGTGTGCCATATATTGTATATTTGAATGTACCATATATTCTTTATTGTGTATGTGAGTGCAGTGTGCTCAATATGAGTGATCCGCACAGTTTTGTCTGGCTCATTTTATATTTTTTGAAGGTCACTAGTTTCCATCGTCATGCCGGTTATTATGTTATTGCTGATTTTAATTAGCATTCCACTGTGCATAAAGATAAAGAATATATTCAACAGGCCAACACAAAGAAACGGTAAACTATTGTTGCATATCTAAGCAAACAATTGAAGCAATGTTCATGTATATAAGCCTTCAAGTATTAAATTGTACCTTGTAAGGCAAGTACACACAAGAATTTAAGTACGTATGTCAAATATGAAATCAAAATTTTTTTTTTTTTTTTAAAAGTGGAGAAAAAAGTTTCAAATTTCATTATGATATTTAATATTGAAAGTTCATCTTTTTATATAGTGAAAATACAGATTTCAAAAATAATTTAAAATTTTATGAAGTGTACGCTACACAGGCAGATGTGCCTCACGCGAATTTCAGGTTAAATTCATATAAATTTCACATGAAAATTGTTAACATGAATTTCACGTGAAAGGAGCATCAAATGTGAATTCACACGAAAACTTTTCAGTTGAAATTCATGTAAAATTCACATGAATTCCACGTTAAGATTTTAACATGAATTTCACGTGAGGCACATTTGGCTGTGTAGTGTCTTGCGAAGTCCATAACTGATATAAGATATAAAGAGTTGAAGTTTTCATCCACTTAGATTTAAGTAAGAATAGCTTATGATAGGAGTTGCGATATTCAAAAAAAACAAAACAAAACAAAAAAAAAAAAAAAAAAAAAAAAAAAAAACAATTCCTTGTCAGAGATGGAAAGTAACGAAAGTTCACAAAAGATGCCAATGTAATATCACGGCATATAGATTATAAACATTGCGTAATAATTGCTTTTTTAGTTTGGCTTTCATCATAGGTTTCCTTAATATCTTCAATAAGGCATTCACCGAGACTACATCAAAGCTCTGAATGCATATTGTCCTCTTTTCAGACCTTCAATTTGTTCCGTTTCAAATTTTTAAACAACTTGACTCAACATACATAACTTAGTAAACCAAACCAAAGTGATATCTTGTCGTTACCTTACCATAACCTCGAATGCTGTTTTACTGTAATTAATGTTGCTTTCTAAGTTTAAATTGTTACGTCAAAGACGTTACGGCCCATGGGGATACTTTTATCATATTTTTCAAATGTACAATAAGCAAATAAGTAATTCTAACTGTTTTGATCTTGGATTCGAATTGAAAATGTGAAAAAATATGCATTGTAAAAAGAAGTTGTAAATATCCATTTTACAAAATTATATACTAGCATTTTTACTTGCGGGAAAAAATTCTGTTACAGGGGTTTATACAGTTTCGCCTAAAAGCATTTTGCAAATTTTATGGTTGTTATAACGACCTAGTTTGCCATTACAACTTACCATTAAGCGAAATGCTGTCCCATGTGTAACATACCAATTCTTAGGCCGTTCTTGGCATACTGATTCTGACTACGGATTGCTCCGTTTACTTGATCGAAATTTAGGGCGCACGGTGGGTGTGACCTGTCGACAGGGGATACTTACTCCTTTTAAGCACCTGACCCCACCTCTGGTATGACCAGGGATCCGTGTTTGCCCATCTCTCTGATTTGTATTTTCTATAGCAATTACGATATTGAATACTGTTAGTTATCTTGGGCTTTTCATTGTATCAAGTTATATGAAACACCCTTAAATATATGTACATGTGTATGTAATATATATGCAAACACAATACCTATAACAAAGTACACATTTATTTTTACAGATATCCTGGAAACTACAGAAGAATTTCCCTTGAATGACAATGTGTGACAACACATATACATATCATATCTAAATGAAAGTGTTCTAAAATGTGTAATTTTATTGGCTAATAAACTGATGCTATTGAACGAATATATATATATATATATATATATATATATATATATATGTCTCTCTCTCTCTATCTCTCTCTCTCTCTCTCTCTCTCTCTCTCTCTCTCTCTCTCTCTCTCTCTGTGTGTGTGTGTGTGTGTGTGTGTGTGTGTCTTTTTATTTATCTTTTCAATTTAGTAATTTCAGAAATTATTTGTAAAACTACATTATTTACCTTAAATAATAAGAATAGCTGTGCTTGTGATTCAATGACGATAGTATGTCTTTGTATTTGTAAACAAGTTTTAGTGTTTATGACGTCATATATTACTGTTACTGAGTCATCGTTTGGCTTTAGTCTAATATGCCACAGAGCTATTATCAGAAATTTGTCACATAAGATACAATGTTGAATTTAAAAAAATACAATTGCTAAAAGTTATCTGTAAAATTAGTTGAAAATATTGAAATATAAACAAAAATATAAAGCCAAGAATCCATATAACTAATAATATATTCTTATTTATTGGCATAAATCTTTCTATGAAATTTAAACGCGAATTGCGCGCCGTAATTGATTGCTCTATATATATCACTAAAGGTATCATTTTCTTTGAGATTAAATAAAGTATGTAACATATATATGTTCAGATACAACTTAATATATCAATATTTTTGTTTTTATGTTTTCAAGATGATAAAGAGTTTTACAAATAGTGTTTATTATTTGTAGGATAAACCGGTTTGTCAGCTTATTTATAACTCGCATACTACGTGTAGGCTTTACAAAATACTTTTCACTCTGACACCGCTTTTCGCACAGCTATGTTCGATTAGAATTCGGGCCAGTTTACATTTTGTATTGGTAAGCAAATTACAGTGTTTTTGATATTTTATTCTAGATAAACTAATATCAACATTTCATTATGAAATGTTTTTTAAAATAATTTCAACAATGAGTGTATAATCTTATTTAATTGTGTTAGAATACCCCTTGTCCCGGTGAGAGAGTTTGAATGTGGCATTTAGTCAGGGCATGTTATTAATGTAATTATGCTTTCCTTTTCCAAACATTTATTTGTATATTTAATATGATGTATATTTTTAAACATAGCATTTAGTGTGATTTTGTTTTTATTTTGTATAGCTCATTGCCAATTTCAATTTGTAAGATAAAATACATAGAAACAAAACTCTTTGTCATAGGTATAATCAAATTTTATAACAAAACCTGTCCAAATATCAAGCAAAAGACATATCAATTACCATGGCATTACATTTGACACATCATATGTTTGAATGTCAATCGAATTAAAATGAAATCCTTTGATCAGCTCAAGTATATCGCTACACAAGGATCTAACGAAATCGTATACGAAGATCAAATCCAGTGACCTTTTAATCATGCATATTCAGCGAAATGGTCATGCAATCAGAAAGCTCTTAATATGTGCACTTCGTAACGGATAGTTCGCAAAAACAACAAACATGGCGACCGATGTGAAACACGCTATTGAGAAAGCTTTAAAAGATTTCAAAATTCAGTATTTAAAAGAGGAGCAAAAAGACATCTTAATGGTTGTGCTGAATAATAAGGACTGTATGGCAGTTTTACATATTTTGTATTAGCAATCCTTCGCTAGGTATTAGTAAGATTGTAATGTTCTGAGTTCGCATCGTCGATTTACCAAGCAATGCGCTGATTGGTTAGACTAAAATGTCACTGGATTTGACCTTCGTATGCGGTTTCGCTAGATCATTGTATAGCAATATTCGTAAGCTATACGAAAGAAATTTTATTTCTAATAATTATTTCGGCTTACTCCTGATTTAAATTTCAAAACAAGATTTCTCGACCTCGGATTTCATTTCGTTAATTTATTAAATGCCATGAAACACTTGCGGGAAGGCAAAGACTGTGTAGAATCACATCATGATGGAAATGTAATATTTCGCAATTTATCAAATGTGTATGCAATTTAATAATTACAGGAATGTTAAAGTAAATTTTGAATAAAATCAGAATTTTACAATTTTTATTCTCATAGATTTCAAGAAATTCAATATGAAGATGGTCTTTAGTGCTACAGGTAGTCTACATTGTTATTTATTACTTTATTTTGTTACTTTTCATTTCTATGCAATAATTGTGTGGCCCTGAAGAAGGGTCATATTATTAATATAATTATTATTATTATTTCGTATTCTCATTCTCATATTATGCAGGGGCCTCCGTGGCCGAGTGGTTAGAGCATCGCGCTCAAAATCACAAGGCCTCTCACCTCTAGTCGGCGCGGGTTCGATTCTCGCTCGCGCCGATATATGTGAGAAAGTTTGCCAGTTTTCTTTCGGAAGGCCGGTGGTCTTTTCACAGGTACATGGTATCTAGGTTCTCTCCTCCACAATAAAAAACTGGAAGCCACCAGATAACTGACAAATTGTTGTGTATGGCGAAAAACAATAAACAATCAATCAATCATATTAAGCTTTCATTAGAATATACCATCCTGGTCAGAATTTCGATTGAAGGACGTGATTTGAGCATCAATGATTACTTTAGCGTTATTACATTACAGTAGCTTCTCCCATTAGAAGGAATCAGGGTAAAGTCATATGTTCATTCTATTTCAATTTAAAAGACATTTGATATTTCAAACAGGTTTTCTTTTTTACGATATCTCTCCTTGTATAAGCCCAATGCTGCTTGTAATAAATTCATCTAGCTTATTATTTTTCACTTCTGTCATTACCACATGAAAAAAAAAACCAAATATGATATTGTATTCAATTTTCGTGTATGAATGTAGTATGACAATCAAACTACTGCACCTAGAAATATGTAACCTGAATGTAACATAAACTGCTTTATTTCTCCATTTTCGGGTTACTAAACACAAGGAATTCCATTCATGATTTAACTATAAAACATATAGTGTATTTAAATAGATGATCGTAAAGACGTATCGTAAGGTTATCCAAGTTATGAAGCCTATGAAATAGCACACCATATTTTATTGAAAGAGAAACCACTCCACACTCATCAGATTATTTACCTCATTTTAATAGACACAATTCAGGCCAAACAACAAAGTATAAATTTAAGAACGGTCTTGAAATGGGGAATCACATTTTGGAGACTGTGCGACTTTAATGATATAACAAACACAACCAAACATCATGAACAACAATGCCAAACAGTTGAAATCTATAGAACGGTCCAAAATACATTTCGCAACTACAATGTTTTATATTTATGCAAATTAGACGATAACAAATACGAAAGGGAGTAGTTTATAGTACTGGTAATGTTTTCTTGAAGCATTTCTAATTTAGGGAATGACTCATTTGTCTGTCGATTTTAAGAATGCATCTCCAGGTCGAACAAGAGACTATATGTTCATTTCCAAGAAAATGAAATTGAAACCGATGCAACATTTTCCCTGTGAAAACCTTGTCAAATTGGAATCGTTATTAATCACAAAAATTGCACCATAATTCACTTATCTAATATTGTATATTCGAGTACCATAATCACGAAATCAAGCTCGCATAGATTAGTTTTATTTGCTATGTAGTTATTCTTAATCTAAATTTCCCCTGCTGGAATTAAAAATGCTTATAATTGAAATTTGTGGGTATTTTTTTTATAAAGTATGAAAAGGAGAAGATAACTAGCAGTAATAAATATCTTCATTCCTATGAATAATGCAGAATAATAATAATAATCATAATAAAAATAAAATATAAAAAATAAGTACTGGGAAATCCGGACTCCTGGACATGCCCAATGTTGAATCATGTAGGTAAGAGGCAGAAGCATTCTCTGTCAACCAGTCACTCTCGACGTAAGCTCTTTGATCAGGAAACGAAGCAATTTCTTGGCAAAATTGATTCATAGAGATCGGCCTAACAATTCGCACGAAACACGCCATACAGCATTTGCCCAACTGACAGATTGTACGTTAAATTAGATCGTTATAACGACCGTAAAATTCGGAAATACTAAATTTCAACTAGAGAATTCAACACCTATAACAACATATTTGTCAGTAGTATTTATTTAAAAACTGATCATGCATATGGACATATTCTGCGCATCAGATCATTTGATGGTATGCTTTACAACATATTCGACTTGTCGTCGATCAAAACAACAGAAATAAATGGTTGTATTCATATTTGATATCAGCATTATCAGCTTTTAGAAAGCTAATTATTAATATATTTTCTCCTGCTGCAGTTTAAAAAAAATAAATTAGTCTTAGTTTTGAATTTCGTATGAGGCAAAATATTTCACATTCCGTTATTGTTCTATAGTTTTACATTTAACCTCTTATAGTGGTTAGATATCAGTGTTAAATGATGAGATAACATTTGTATAACCTTTATGCGTTCTCTACATTCTTAGGTGTATTAGTGATTTTTGGCTGATTATCAAAGATTGTCAAATTTTTAGAAGAAAAAAAAATCACCAGATCCCTCCGAAATACATATTATTACGAATACTGGTACACATTAAGTTCTAGATACAGAAATATTTATACATTGGGTAACATCAGATAATGTTATGGGTTATCCACAGCGACTTGCGACATATATCATTTTCTCTTCATGTTTCAATTTCAATGCTTGTAAGTTCTGATTTAATATCAATAAACTGTTAGAATTTTCTCACCCTTCAATAGCAAAATTGATACTTGAAATCCAGTATTTTCTCTCTCTTTCTCTTTCTCTCTCTCCACTGCATGGCAAAATTAATACTACTTTTTGCCGAGTTTTGATATAGATGATCGAACATGATATCAGGTATACATATTTCGAATTGGGATGGTGTTGTAAGAGTCGTCATTGTCTTGGGTTTGTCGGGTAAATACCCACAACCTTGAAATCTGGTTATTTAAGAAAACAGCTCATACCACACGAACATAATATCAAATTTCAGACTGAAGATTCGCTGCATTGGTCTTGTTTACTAACTCTATGAATCTTACATCTACGAATCTCTTGAGAAGAAAAGTAACACAGAATTGAAAGTTGGATTATTTTAAAAGCATAATAAAGTGAATTTTCATAGAGAATGATTATTCTATAGGTATTTTGTTTTCTTTGAAATAATTCATTTCGACTTTGTATCATCAAACATTCTAGATTCAATCACAGAAATACTTGTAATATCAGTTTGACTTGTTTATAGGTTCGAAACATTATGTACATTTAGATGTGTGTGTGTGAGGGGGGGGGGGGGGGGGGGGGGGGTAGATATCCACACCGTTAATTGAAGTTTTAGAATCGTTTCAGTGGTGTATAATATTTTAATCTTCAATCATTAAATGGAATCAGACCAAGCATTTCAAATCACAGTTACTTACAAATCTATATTGGGGCAGCCAGACAAAGTCACGCACCCTTCCCATTTCATTAGAATCCGTGGGTTACATAGCTAACTATGCTTTCAACTTGTTGAGGCATATGTCATACTTTTTCAAAGGTGCAAGCGATATTTTGGTATGCATGATCAGCTTTATAAAAATATAGTTTAAACTGAAAATCCGGCCATAATCGGATCATAATAACTTCGCCGCTAGGGCATGCTAAAATGTATTTTGGGAATTTTCCTGTCGATTGTCGCATATATATCACAAAAAATATAATTATCAAAGTACCTATCTATCCAAATTCTCTTTGTTGATAGAAAACCTTATAGGTAGTGCTGATTCAGCCAGGTAAGGGAATTTCCCTCTACTCAGAATTTATCTTTGGCCATTTGACAGGATATTTCAGTACACACGAAAAATAAGAAAAAACTGAAAAGTATGTGATTATTTTGAAAATACAATACTTTGTATAATAAATACTTATATCATTGGAAGATACTTTTATATACTGCCAAAACTTAATATTAATCAGTCATATATTCGATACAGTAGCTCAATGGCAGAATTATCATTTCGTAACTAGGATATCGTGAGTTCGAGCAAGTTTAATCTGTATAGAACATATAGTTACAAATAAATCTGATCCCATATCTGGTATATCTCCCCATCTCGCTGATTTGCATTTTCTATAGGAATTACGAGATTGAATACTGATAGTTATCTTAGCCTTTTCATACATAAGAAATTCAGATGACTTCAAATTGTAAATGGTCACTCATCAAAAAAGTCACGTCAATGACAGCACTTCAAAGCAGTTCTGACCAATATTGCCTTCTTAAGAACCAGGCATGCTGGATCCAACATTATAGAATATGTCAGTATGCTTGGGAAAATAAGCGCTCTTTATTTTCTATTCTAGTAACTTGCACTGCATGACTTGATATTATAATATCAAAGACGGATACATAATATAATTTTAATATTTTGCAAATTTCTTTTAACAATATTTGACACTGGTACATTGGTTAACATTAAAGAACATGTAAATGAAGAGGTGTAACAAAATAGATAGTGGCAAAGAGGTAATGATTAAAATACAAAAGCACGAAATATAGCTGCCAGCAGTGAAAATCCTTAATCTGTCATTAGTATATTGTCACTCAGTCAAAACTTCATCTAGCATCAGTCAGACAATTACTAACATTTCTCAGTCAATCTCTAGCTAACATCTCTTAGTGTAATCTCTATATAACATCACTCGGTCAATCTACATTTTACATCAGTCACTTAATTTCTATCTAACATCACTCGGTCAATTCTCTAACATCAGTTAGGTTACCTATCTGATACCAGTCATTTAATCTATTTATCATTAGCCAGATAGGCTCTATATAAAATCAATTAGTCTGTCTATTTAACATCAGTCAGTCAATCCAAAACTAGCATTTGTCAATCAGCCCAATCTGTAGTTACTTAACCAGTCTGAAACTATTTTGCACAGTCAAATCTAATTTGCTTTTCTTACGTTATTTTAATATCTCATTAGTCAGTAAATTTTAATATATCGATATTCAGTTACTCTTGTTATGTTCGTCCTCAACTTTGTTTTTATAATATGGTGGGTGATCTTCCAATTTGTCTTTAACTGTCAATTTCAACCTACTTTTAATCAGTCAATCTCAATTTACCATCAGTCAGTCAATCTCAACCTCTCATTAAGCAGTCAATCTTAATCTGCCATTAGTCAGTCAACCTTAATCTGCCATTAGTCAGTCAATCTTAATCCGCCATTAGTCAGTCAATCTTAATCCGCCATTAGTCAGTCAATCTTAATCTGCCATTAGTCAGTCAATCTTAATCTGCCATTAGTCAGTCAATCTTAATCCGCCATTAGTCAGTCAATCTTAATCTGCCATTAGTCAGTCAATCTTAATCTGCCATTAGTCTCTCAATCTTAATCTGCTATTAGTCAATTAATCTTAATTCGCTATTAATCAATCAATCTTAATCTGCCATCAGTCAGTCAATCTTAATCTGCTATTAATCAGTCAATCTTAACCTGCCATTAGTCAGTCAATCTTAACCTGTCATTAATCATTTAATTTTGATATCCCATTATTCAATCACTATACGCACACACTTTACTACATCACTGAGATTATATGTCCTGTCAGTGGATGTTCTTCCGTCAATCTCTCGTCTTCAAGTTCGCCTCCATTATTTCCAGCATTGCGCTCCGTCTGCTGTGCTGTAGTTGATTCTGAAGATACAGAGCACAAAATGCTGTTTGTATTACGTCAAGAGCTTTGGGAGTTAAAAGAAACACCCCTCGGAAAAGCAAAACAGGAAACAAGGGTCAAGTCGACTTACCGTACTTTATCTTGAACAGAGATGAGAAAAAACCTGCAATTGTTGAATATCACTGACTATTATTTATATTCTTTTATACCTTGATCAATAAAAACATTCTGTAATGGTAATAAATTCACATAAAGGTAAATACAATATAATTATACCTTTCAAAGAACAATATTCTCTGTCTTTGCAACCTCTGTATACCAGGAGTATCAGGCAAAGAATGAAAACTACTATTGCTCCGGATATGCCTACACTAAGATGAAACCTGTAAACAAATACTGGCACATTACATGATATTACCTAAATGATGAATGCAATGAAGTTGATAAATGCGCCATCAAAATCTTATTTGTTCATTTTTCCTTTTATTCGTTAAACAGAAAAAAAAAAATATTTACGTATTTTCGGGGGGTGATTTAAGCTTTTGATTTTCTGTGTGTGTATGGTTAATGTTACGGGCGAGCAGTAACTCTGACGTCAACCCCGCCTGGGTATGGACAATCAATGACGATGGTGTTATACCCTCATTTGTCGTGTATGCACTAGACAACGTTTTCATAAGGATGCGTCTAACTGTCTTCCGACGTTGATAGGCTTGTCTATAACATTCTGAATCTGAAAGTATAATTGGTTATAATAAGCCTCATAAAGATATCTTGGGATATGATTCAAACCAACTACATTTGACGCATTTCTGGTTTTCGAAATTCTATTTGTTTCAACCACAAAACATAATCATTGGAATCTCTTAAAATAACAAACATTTCACGGATAAAGTGTAAACCTTTTATATGTACATTTATAGCTCTCGTTTGATGTGTACACCATTGGGCATGCGTCACATTTTGCATTCCCATTGCGATGAATCCTACGTCCACCAAAACTGTACTCTGCACAAACTTTCCCTATCGAAATAATGTCATTTCAGGTTTATTTAAACGTCAATTATAGTATCTGTATAATTTAAAAGATGACAAGATGAAAGAATGACAAAATGTTTAGAAATATTTTCTTTTAAACCGTTTCCTACCTACGATATTGATGACTTCCGAACACACTTCTACTGTCTCATTTTGCCAGGCATTAATCACACAGTGGTACTCGAATGACCCACAGCTGTTTGGGATGCTATGACAACCTTTCTGTGATGCCGCAGTCATCCACTCTGTAGCTGTTTTAGGGCAAGCTTGAACAATCTTTGCGGTTGATTTGGATTCTGAACATTCCCCTCCATTGGCAAATACCTTAAAATATTCGCACACATTAATAATGAGTATTACGACATGATTCGTTGTCATTATTTTATCATCATTGTTATTATCATTCCATTCCAGTAGGTTAGATTTAATACACATCGAATGGCAATTGAATAATATGCAAATACTAGATTTTTAGTTTTTGCAAACTATAAAACGTTTATGGGCTTCACCTTTACATCTATAAGCCATGTACTGGCAGCAATCATCAGTGTGATATAGTGCAAAATCATATTCAATGATCTCCAAACCTCCTGCAGGATGCCTGTAAAAATCATTATCCATATAGTTGTATGTCAGTCCTGTTCGGTTAACAACATATTTGTTGATGCATAAAGTATAGTCAATGGGTACTTACAGTAAAGTAATATTGAGAACTTCCCTACTACAGAAATGCACCTGTGTGTTGCTTTCTGGTTGTTTTGATTTGATATGGTTATCAATGAAAATTCTGGTATTATTGTACATCCGAGGAGGGTAAATTATGTCATGTTTGTGAGTCATGGGAATACCCGATAGACTCCAGATAAGTCATTCTGCCTTTAAATATATATCGAAATGATAAACAGTATATTATATATCTGCTAAGACGGCAGATCGGGGTACAACAGTGCGTTTAAAATAATCTAGTACCAAGGTGGTATTTTAAAGTTAATATTAATTCTGAAATGCGAGTACCTACAAAATTTATCGTATTTATATTTTCTTCAGATAGCTCATTTTACTATATCCGTACGTGCCCCCCCCCCCCCCCCCCCCCCCCAAATTTCACCGTCGTACCTGAATAATTTTCTTTGTTGTTTTCTTTTGTTTTTTTGGGGGTTTTTTTGTTTTGTTTTTTTTTGTTTTGTTTTTTGTTGTTTGTATTTTTTTGTCTGTTTGTTTTTTTTTTTTTATTTATTTGGTTTTTGTTTTGTTTTTGTTTTTTGTTTTTTGTTTTTTTAGTTTTTTTTCTTTTATTCTTTTTTTTTTGGGGGGGGGGGGGGGGGGGGGAGGGACGAGGTTGTTTTGATTTGGTTTTATTTTTGTTTTGTTTTGTTTATTTTTTTTTTTTTTTTTTTTTTTCGTTTTGTTTTGATTTTTTTTTTTTCGTTTTTTTTTTTTGTTTGTTTGTTGTTTGATGCATTCGTTTCAAAATTTACTTCTATTTGCGAAGTGCTGCAAATTTTGGCTTACATATCAGGCTCAAGATCATGGAAATGAGAGGGTTTTTTTTTCTCATGCCAATATGAATTGGCAAATTCTACACTTCACCATAGCCTTCTCTAGTTAATTCTGTGAAATAAAAATGCGGTAAGTTGCACAGTCATTTAAACAGTATGAAAAATTAATCACGTCGACTAAGGGCTCACGGCGGGTGTGACCGGTCAGCAGAGGATGCTTACTCTTCCATGTCATCTGATCCTACCTTCGCTTTGTCGGAAGTCCGTGTTGCAATACACTCGAACTTGTATATGTCTTGGGGATTTATGATTACGATTTACACATTGTTTACTTCGCCATTCGATATATAGCAATGCTATTTAAAGTGCATGACAAACCTATCACTTCTCTTTCAAGGTGAATTCCCGATATTCTACATATTACATAAATTTCGCGAATTAATTTTTAAAAAATGTTATGAATGTTTTGATGAACTTTTTGATCACAAAAATCATTTGCGACAAATCTCTAAATTATGAGTATTGATGTGAACGATGGTCAAGATGACATTTCGGTTTAGAATAAAGATCGTGACATATTTTACAATGATCACCCCTTCAATTCCCTGTAATGATAATTTCTTATCTAATCTCTCATCCAATTCAACCTCTTGTCTAATCATTTTCTCAAAAAGCAAATATTATGTTTCGTTTTCTAACAAGAAAAATTACAATGAAAACATTTTTACGATGCAAAGTATTCGAAATATAACACATTGTATACTTCTGCCAATACTCTATCTTGGTACTTGGAACAAAACTAATAATAATAATACAAATAGCAATTTATTTAAAGCTTGTGGTCTGTTTAGCTCACGGATAGTTCTTCCCCAGGTCCATACAGTTGAGATGTAGACAATCATTTAAATCAGTCTCAAATGTATGGATCCACGAGCAAGAAAATTAGGTTTGCCTGTATCGCTTATCATAATAAATAATAACTAATTCAAGGTCTTCAAATTTACGAAATAAAAGACATAAATGTATAAACGAAAAGAAACACGATGATTAAATAGTGATCCGATAGCTGATTATGTATTTCTATATATACTATACAGCGAATCCATCGTACATGTACTAACGACAGATCTATGTCATGTTACGGAAGATACTTGAAATTTCTTTTTGAAATGAAACGTAACAATATTTCAATGAAGGCACAGATAATGTAAATTTGTTAGACCTCCAATACTGCTCTTTATACAACAATAAGTTTATCTGTCGATGTACCGATTGTCAATTTACTTTCTCTTCACCTGGTTTTCCCTGACATATTTATGGAATTCTCGGTATGAAATGACAAAAAATATTTAACTTGATTTAAAATGCACTCAGTTCTGACACTCGAATAAATTCCGTCCTCGTTCTACATTGTTTAAAAAAATTGTATAATGGGTAAATAGTATTGTTAAGTATTGAGATAAGATATGTATAACCTTTAAGAGTCCTGCACATTCCCCGGCGTATTAGTAATGTTTGGCTCATTATCAAGAAAGACCGTCAAATTATCTGACGAAACAAAATCCCCAGATATCTCCTAAATCCATATTATTAAGAGTACTGATACACATTCAGTTCTAGGTACAGCAACTATTATATTACATAATGTTCACGGGCATGCGCAAAGTGTCTTACTGTGTTAAATAGCTATTACAAAGATATAGAGCATAAACCATTTTCTCTGCATGTTTTCATTTCAGTGAGCTTGTATTTGTTTTTTATGAATCATAATTGTTTTGGATTTGTCAGGTAAATTTCAAATTTGAATTTATTTTAAAGACAATGGCGCATAGAAAGTAACAAGAACAACAGAGCGACTTTATAGTATATATTATCAAATTTCAAACAGAAGAGTCGCTGTACTGGTGTCGTTTTCTACCCCGACAAAAAGCAACACACAAAGAAACTTTGTTTTCAAAGCATGGTAAGCTATATAGTTGTTCACAGAGAATGATTTATTCTACAAATATTTTTAGTTCAATTTATTCATTTATGGCTTATATCACTCTGATTCTGACTATGCATGACTTGGTTAACTTGATCAACTTATAGGACTCACGGCGGGTGTGACTGGTCGACACAAACAAAATATATAGATACATACAATGTACGTATGATTATATTCTGTGTAATATATTTGCGACTAGCAATCCCACAGTACCTTTTAACTGATCTAGCAGCGACGTTATGATGACCCGATTCTGTAGAATTAGAAATTCTACTCCACACAAAATTTATCCTTGGATATTTGACAAGATATTTCAGAGCTGTGGACCGACAAGAAACGAGTGGGAAAAGTAAGAGTTACGTGATTATTTGGAAATACGAGACCTTGGAAATTTGTATCATTGTAATATATTTCTTTTATAGACTGGCAAACCTGAATTCACATCCACTAGTCATATACAGGTCACAGTAGATGGAGTGTAGAGCGTTTGTTTTGAAACCGAAAGTTCGTAAGTTCGAGACCCTATGGTACTAAGGCCCCGTCAAACCTACGACGTTCATGTAGGTAGTGACTGTGCTTTTGTCAAATGCTCATCAATTGAAAATGACAGTCGCGGATCATTTCGATATGACGTCACATGTCACAGTAGGCGTTATTACAATGAATGATAGTCCTGCTACAACCTAAGTGCTAAGCATATATCAAATGTCCCGGTATTTCACTTACAACTGGTGATGTCTCATTGTGAGTGAAAAATTCTCGGCGGTCCGTGAAACAGACAACCAAGGAATCATCCGTCATAATAATTTATAGGACAAAAGGAAAAGAATCGTCTAACTCGTATCAATGACATGTTTGTGATTGCGTTGATTACCTGAATATTTTCTTCCAAAGTTAATTTGTTTTCTTTAAAACCGCATTTATCTAAACTCCAGTTTCTTACAAAGGTTAAAGTTAAGCTTACAATACTACCACACACTTTACGGTACCCAAACGTTATAGGGTGCTTCGCAAATGAGCACCCTGTGGATATATATGCTTATATCTCGCCATAATTACATTAACATTTAGTGATATTTGGCTGATAATCAAATGAGATTGTCATATTTTGAGAAGAAAGAAATCAATAGGTCCCTCCAAAATATTTGTTATTACGAGTACCGATCACATTAAGCTCTAAATACCGGAACATTGAATAACATCATATATTGTTATGGGCCATGTACAGAGCTTCTAATCATATTGAAAAAGTATTAGAAAGACTTACAACATACATCATTTTCTCTCTATACTACAATTTCAATGTATGCAAGTTCTGATTTAATATCAATAAACGATTAGAAGTTTATCATCCCTCAATAGCAAAATTGATACTTGAAATCCAGTACTCTCTCTCTCTCTCTCTCTCTCTCTCTCTCTCTCTCCACTGTATGACAAAGTTGATACTAATTTATGTCGAGTTTTGATATAGATGATCGATCATGATATCAGGTACACATACTTATATTGAGAAAATACCGAAAGAATCATAATTGGATTTGCCAGGTAAATACCCATACCCTAGAATTCTATTTGTGAAAGAAAACAGCGCATGCAGTGCTAACTTGATATTGAATTTCCAACTGAAGATTCGCTGCGCGGTTTTCCTTTCTAACTCTATGAATCTTACCTCTACGAATCTATCGAGAAGAAAATAACATAATAGAATGTTGCATTTTTGAAAGGATGGTAAAGTGGACGTCCATAGAAAATGATTATGCTATAGACACATTGTTTTATTTGAAAGCATTCATTTACGTTTTGTATCATTAAAACTTCTAGATTCAATCATAGAAATACTTGTAATATTAGTTTGATTTGTTTATAGGTTCGAAACGTAATGTAAAGTTGGATGTGTGGGGGAAATAGATATGCAACACAGTGAATTGACGTTTTCAAACAGTTTGAGTTGTACGTAATATTTTAATCTTCAAACTTCATATGGAATTACACCAAGCATTCCAAATCGCAGCTACTTACAAATTTATAATAGAGCAGCCAAAGACACACCCCTCCCATTTCCTTAGAACCCATGCGTTATATAAATAACGATGCATTAAACTTTTTGAGTTATATTTCTTATTGTTTCAAATTTGCATGTAATATTTTGGATGCATGTTCAGCTTCTTAAAAGTATAGTTTAAACTAAAAATCCGGTCTGCAGTTCTACATATCTCGGATCATAATAGCTTTACTGCTAGGGCATGCTAAAATATATTGTGGGGTTTTTTTTTTCTGTTGCTTTTTTGCCTTATATCACAAAACATATTATTATGAAAGTACGTATATATTCAAATTCTCTTTGTTGAGAGAAAACCTTGCGGGTGGCACTGATTCAACCAGGTAAGGGAATTTTCCTCTACTCCGAATTTCTCCTTGGACATTTGGCATAATATGTCAATCCAGAGTAAGAATAAAAAAACGTACGACAAGTGAAAGTTATATGATTATTTTGAAAATTCAAAACTATGTATCAAAAGTATTGATATCATTAGACGTTATTTATATAGACTGTCAAAAGATTATATAGATTATATTCGACACGGTAGCTCAGTGGTAGAATTTCATTTTCTAACAAGGAGGTCGTGAGTTCGAGTCAAGTTTAATCCGATGATACAGATACACCTGATTTTCCTTCTAGTATGTCTAGGTGTCCGTCTCTCTGATTTTTATTTTCTATAGGATTTACGAGATTGGATACTGTTACTTATCTGCCTTATCATACAGCAAAAATTCAGATGACTTCAAATTGTTAATGATCACTCGCCCAAAACTTACAAGTCAATGACAGCATTTCAAAGCAATTTTGATCAACATTGTAGAATATATAAGTATGTTCAGAAAAAAAATCTCTCTGTTTATTTTACTTTAGTAACGTGCACTGAATGACTTGATCTTATAATATCAAAAACGGATACATAATATAATTTAAATTTTTTGTACATGTATTTTGATAACATTTGACACTTGTACATTGATAACATTGAAGAATATATAAATGAACAGGTGTAATAAAATAGATAGTGGCAAAGAGGTAATAATTAAAATACAAAGGCATGGAATACAGCTGCCATCAGTGAAAATCCTTCATCTGTCATTGGTATCCTGTCACTTAGTCAAAACCTCGCCCAACACCAGTAATTCAAATTACTAACATCTCTCAGTCAATCTCTATCTAACATCCCTCAGTCAATCTCTACCTAGCATCTCTCAGTGTAATCCCTATTGAACATCACTCGGTCAATATCTATTTTACATCAGTCACTTAATCTCTATCTAACATCACTCACTCTATTTTCTAAAATCAGTCAGATAATCTATCTGACACCAGTTATTTAATATATTTATCATCATCCAGATATGATTGAGTGATTTATTTTATATTGTTTAACGTCCCGCTCGAGAATTTTTCACTCGTATGGAGACGTCACAATTGCCGGTGAAATTTAGGCCTATGCTCGGCCTCAAGGCCTCTGAGCGGGGAGGGATCTTTATCGTGCCACACCTGCTGTGACACTGGACCTCAGTTTATACGGTCTCATCCGAAATACCGCCCCACTTAGTCGCCTGCTACGGCAAGCAAGGGATACTGAGAACCTATTCTAACCCGGATTCCCACGGGGTGTTTGATATCAAGTAATAGCACTGTAATAATGATTTGTATAGATAAGTAGGTAAGTAAGTAATTGTTAGCTACTAACTGGGGAAATACACATATGCTAAAATGTACGAAAAATAGCATGGTCAATTAGGTTCAATGAACATTTTCTATTCAATAAAAGTAGGAGATACTGTATTTTGTAATCAAAATGTTCACATATACCAAGGGATACGAACATGTCTGCGACATGTTTAGACAACGGCCACACCAACGTCAACAACCTCCTGCCAATGTCCAAGAACTTGCTGCAGCATTGCAACAGGAATGGAATAACCTTCCGCAAAATGACCCTTCCTGAGAAAAAAAAACTCAAACGAATACATTTTTCTACGATGCAAATCATTTGAAATATAATACATTGTATACTTTTGACAATACTCAATCTCGGTACTTGGTACGATAATAATGATAATAATAATAATGATAATTTGTTTTAAGATTGTGACCTGACTATTCATCCCCAGGACCTTCCAGTTGATACATACATGATTTAAAACAGACTCAAATTTATGGATTTAAGAACAAGTAACAATGGTTTGTCTATAAAACATAAACGATACCAGTTTTGATGCACCAGATTCGCACCTCGACAAAAAATGTCTTGTAAGTGATGTTCAAGTCTAAAATGTTGGAAACCCGAAATAAGAACAAACTCGGAAGAGCTGAAAGAACCAAAAATACCAAATTGTGGAGCCAAATCCGGCAAAAGATCAGAGCTATGCATGACAAATATTCCTTAATCTTGAAATGATTTTTTTTTTCATTTTATCATGGAAAAACTTGTCTCCGTAATTTATACTCGTACCGAAGTACCTAGCTACTGAGTTGGTGAATATCCTTGGAGACTGTCAGTCCAAAGCAGTGGTATCGATCCAGTTTTGCTGTATCGCTTACTATAATAAACAGCAAAATCGCCCGTTGAAATATTCGAAATTATAAATAAAAAAAGACGTAAATGTATAAAGAGTATATATATAATTATGTTCAAATAAACAAAATCACCAGATCTCTCCTAAATCCATATTATTAAGAGTACTGTTACACATTTACTTCTAGATACAGGAGCTATTATATTACATGTTGTTCCTACAATGTTAAATAGCTATTAGAAAGATATACAACATACACTGTTTTCTCTGCATGTTTCCCTTTGTAAATCAATCATCTCTGTATGCAAACTACGATTATATTTTTCTCATCCTCCTTTAATAGCCACATTGATTTTTGAAGTCCATTATTTTTTTTTTTCGGTGGATTGGATGGGAAGCACCGGTTCTAATATATTCTGTGTTTTAATATCAATAATAAGACATTGCGTCAGGTATATGAATTTGCTCAGTATTATATGAATCATAATTGGTTTGGATTTGTCAGGTAAATTCCCTTGAATTCATTTTGCTTTAAAGACAACAGCACATAGAAGGTAACAAGAACAACAAAGTTTATAACTTTATAGTATACATTTTCAAATTTGAAACAGAAGATTCGCTGTACTGCTGTCGCTTGCTACCCCTTTGAATCTATCAAGAAACACAGCAACACACAAAGGAAAATTGTTTTACAAGCATAGTATATAGTTATTCGCAGAGAATGATTTATTCTACAAATATCTGTTTTATTTGAGATCATTCAATAAAGTTTCATAACACACTGGTTCTGACTACGGATTACGTAGTTTATTTGATCAAGATATAGGGCTCACGGTACATGGGATGGGTCGACAGGGGATGCTTTCTTCCTCTACGCAACTGATCCCGCCCCTGGTATATCCAGGGGTCCGTTTTGGCCCAAAACTCTTATTTTGTATTCCTTACAGAGATCCATCACCGATCGTTATACTCACCTTTTCATCAACTTTCCATCAAACATCTCTAAGTCATATACCAGTCGCGTTTACTTCTTAACTGAAAGGTCATAGGTCATACTGCCAAGGCCGCGTCTTACCTAAGACGTGAATATAGGTAGTGATTGTGCCTCCGGTATTTAAAAATGAGAATCAAGGGTCTTTTTGAATGTGACGTCCATTGTCGCAGTAGGCGTTATCATATTTAGGTCAAAATTTGTGGTACTTTTCCTACAACTGGTGACATCTCAATATAAGTGAAACTTTCTCGAGGGGACGTAAAATAAACAACCAACCAACCAAGGAATCATCAGTCATAAGAATTTATACTTATTTCATATAAGTACAACTTGTCCTATAAATTATAGGACAAGTTGTACTTATATGAAATCGAAAAGCAATATCGCCTAACTCGTATAAATAAAGTACTTGCAATTATGTTGATTAACTAAATACTTTCTTTCAAAGCTAGTTTCTTTTCTTTAAACAGCTATTAATAGCAACAGGTGGACCACCTCTAAATTCTATCCATGCACCTTTAATCTCTATAGAACGTGAAGTTATCAGGAATTTAGCTGACTCTAAATTGTAAGTAGTCACTCACCAATAAATTACAGGTCGATGACAATATCAAACATTTCTGACCAACATTGCCTTCATAAATATCATACATGCAATTTCCTTCGTTGTACAACATACACGTACTAAGAATTAAACATGCTCGAATACATTTCTCAGTATGTAAAGGCTACGTTAACGAATAGTACTCAATCTCGCAATTCTTATTGAAAATATAAATCACAGAGATGGGCAAACAAGGATCCCTGGACACACTAGAGGTGAGATCAGGTGCCTACGAAAAGTAAACATACCTTATCGACCGGTCACACCCGCCGTGAGCCCTATAGTTTGATCAGGAAAAAACGGAATAACTCGCAGACAGAGTCATATGCCAAAAACGACCTTACAATTGATATGAAACTCGTCAGAAAGCATTTCCTATTGGAAGTTTGTACTGAAAAACTAGATAGTTATAACGACCATAGAATTTGCGAAATAATGCCTTTAGATGAGACTGTATAGAATTCATAGGTCTATCAATGGCAGCACGTGATTGGTACGTGCAATCTTAACAAACTTCTATTACATCAACTTGTCAGTAACCTGTCTCGATTTGAAAACTGATCATACATAGAATAAGCTCCTGCGTATCGAATGAGTTGAGAGATATAAACACCATATGAAGGTGATAATGAAATATTACTAAAAAGATATGGTAACTTGACAGCGGAGAAATTGAAATCATCCGTATATCATAATGGTGAGTTGTTAATATACTGTCAGCATCTATATTCAATAAAATATCTAAATACGATGCAGATATGGAAGACACTGTGGTGTCTTTTATTTAAAGTTCACAGCGATATATCGAATCAAATATATCATTCGAGTGACTGCATGACTTGATCACAAAATATCATACACAGATGCACAACATACTTTTCAATACTTTTATTTTAACAACAATTGGAACTGATACATTGGTTAGACTTAACGAACACAACAATGAACACGTGGGAAAAAAAATGCAAACAAGTAATGATTAATGATTAAAAGTTCAAAGACATGAAATATAGCTGCCGTCAGTCAAAATTCTTAATCTGAAATTATGATACAGTCACCCAGTCAAAAACGCATCTAACATCAAATCAAATATCTATCTACCATCCGTCAGTTAATCACTTTCTAACATCAGTCAGTCAATCTCTATCACCTCTCAGTCTGATCTCCACCTAACATCAGTCAGATAATTTCTATCTCACAGTAGTCAGTTAACCTCTATCTAACATCAGTCAATTAATCTCACTTTAACATCAGTTAATCAATTTGTAAAGGACGTCAGGTAATAAATCGAAAATTGGTGTTAGTTAATCAACCCCAGTCTGCAATTAGTCAGTCAACCTTAATTTCCTAGTAACCAGTCAATCTTAACCTGCAATCAACCAGCCAATCTCAATATATTAATCAGTCAATCTCAATCTTCAATTAGCCAATCTCAATTTATCAGTAGCCAGTCAATTTTGACCTACGATTAATCAGTCAATCTCGATCTTCCAATTGTCAGTCAATTTCAATTTGCTATGATCCAGTCAATCTTAATCTGACATTAATTAGTTAATTTCCATATGCCATTAATCGGTCAATCTCAGTTTGCCATTCGCTAGTCAAACTCAATTTGCCACTAGCCTGTCAATCCTAACCGGTCATTAGTCAGTCAATTACAATCTGCCATTAGTCAGTCAATTTCAATCTGCCATCAATCAGTCAATCATAACCTGCCATTAGTCAGTCAATTTCAATCTCTCGTTAATCTGTTAATTTTGATATTCCATTATTCAGTCAGTTTTAACAACATACGTTATTGTATCATTTCAACTATATCTGTTGTCAATGGACGATCTTCCGTTAAACTCTCCTCTCCAAGTATGCCTCCATTATTTTCAACATCGGGGTCAATTTCTCGTGCTGTTTTCGATTCTAAAGACAAAAAGCATAAATTACAGTTCGTATCAAGTCATAAAGAATGATCTTGAAAACATACATATCTGATAAAGCGAAACATGATATAATGATCAGGTTGACTTACCGTACTTTGTCTTGAACAGGGATGAAAAAATACCTGAAATTGTTAAATAGTACTAGCTACTTTTATGCCCATGATACCTTGGCCTACATAAGCATTCTGTAATGGTAATAAATTCACATAAAGGTAAATACAATTTATCAATACCTTTCAGGGAACAATATTCTCTACTTTTGCAAATTCTGTATACCAGGAATATCAGACAAAGAATGAAAACTACTATTGCTCCAGATATGCCTACACCAAGACGAAGCCTGCAAACATAAAGTGACACATTGCATGATATCTAAAATGATGCGTTAGATAAAGTTGATAAATCCGTGATGTACATGTTGTATGTTCTTTTTCTTTAATTCCCGTCAACTTAAAAAACTATTTACGCGTCTTCTGGAGTTGACTCCATCTTTTGATTTTCTGTTTTTGTATGGTTAATGTTGGGGGGGAACAGTATCTCTGGCGTCAGTCCCACCTGCATATGGACAAACCTTGATGTAGAGGTTGTAACCACTCCTTCAATTGTCGTATAGACGCTAGACGATGTGTTAATAAGAACAGGCTTAACTGCTTTTCGACGCTGATAGGCTTTGTCATAACATTCTGAATCTGAAAGTATAAATGGTTATAACATGCTTCATATAAATATTTTGGAAGATGATTAAAAACAAAATACATTTGGTACTTCACCTACAACTACTGGCGGGACATAACACAAACAAACAACAAAAGAAATAGATTAGAATAATCATTTAAAATAAAACATTTCAAAGTTAAAATGTAAGCGTTGTTTTTATACGCACATTTGTAACTCTCATTTGATTGATAAACAACTGGACACGCATGACACTTTGTCCTATCATTGCGCTGGATTCTACGTCCATCAAAACTGTACTCTGCACAAACGTTTCCTGTTAGATAATATTCATTACTCTATCTTGATCTTTATGAAATTTCAAAGAAGACAAGATGAAAGAATGACAAAATGTTTTGAAATGATTTCTTTTAACCCGTTTCCTACCTACGATATTGATGACTTCCGAACACACTTCTACTGTCTCATTTTGCCAGGCATTAATCATACAGTGGTACTCGAATGACCCACAGCTGTTTGGGATGCTATGACAACCTTTCTGTGATGCCGCAGTTGTCCACTCTGCAGCTGTTTTAGGGCAAGCTTGGACACTCTTTGCGGTTAATTTGGACTCTGGACATTCCTTTCCAATGGCAAATACCTTAAAATATTTCCACACATTATACCGATTATTATTATTACATATTTCATCATCATCATATTATCATACCATCAGCATAATCATCATTTGGGGCTTCCGTAGTTAGAGCATTGCGCTCAAAATCACAAGGCCTCTCACCTCTAGTCGGCGCGGGGTCGATTCCCGCTTGCGCCGATATATGTGAGAAAGTTTGCCAGTTTACTTTCGGAAGGTCGGTGGCCTCTTCTCGGATACCTTGTATCTGGGTTCTCTCCTCCACCAATAAAAAAAACTGGACCCACCAGATAACTGAAAAATTGTGTGGCGGAAAAAAAACAACCCCCCCCCCCACCAAGCAATTAATCAATCAAACCATCATTTCATTCCAGTAGGTCAGCGCTTATCATTTAATACGCATAAATTGGCAATTAAATAGTATGCAAATACTGCATATGTTTTTAGTTATGGACGACTACATGTATATACATGTATAAAACCTGATGAATCTTACCTTAATATTTAACAGGAATGCACTGGCAATGGCCATCATGGTGATATATTGCAAAACCATATTCAATGAAGTCCAGACCTTCTAAACGAATCCTGTAATTTATGTAAGAAATGTTCATTATTACTATAGTTATATTTTATTATTGTTTGTTGAACATCCTTTTGATGCATATTTGTACTGTTGAAATAATCATGACAGTTAATGGATACTTACAGATAAGCTATAGTGGGTATTTCCTACTACAGAAATGCACATGTGTGTTGCTTTAAGGTTGTTTGGATTTGATATGAAGTATGCCTAAAAAAAACAGCGGTTCATATAGTATTATCATGTATTATTAGAGATCCGGGGACGTATTAGTGGATCATGGAAATACCCGGCCCAGTCCTGATGAGCCAATCTACCTATGAATATATAGCAGATAGTATTGAAGTAGCTCATTTAAATTCCCTGTAAGAATTTGTCAAAATTCCATTAATCGGTGGCTTTTGGTGGAAGTTCAAGGTGGGTATTTTAATTTCATATCACAGAGTACAGTTCTCCAACCGTAACGGTATGTCTCAGTTTAAAAATATATCACCAGCAGAACAGTTGGGCCTAAACGAGACAGATCGTTATATTTTAACAGAGTGAGAATATGAGGTGGCGTGGGAAAAAGAATATGAACACATGAGTGAAAACCTAAGATAATTACGACATCTGCCAGAAATTGAACTCAAGGAACGAAAACACATATCATCTATTTTGTCCTATCTTTCTGCATTCGTCAGACACATTCATTGTAAAATTTTATATACGGTGAAATATAGGTCATCAACTTCTTACGTAACATTGTTTGAATGCTCATTTAGATATAATCGTACAATATGGAAAACCATTTGAGAACAAGATTTATCATTTATTCTTTGTGTCTTGGTAGTTGGCCTAGAAATTAAAAAAAGAAAAAAAAACGTTCAAAGATTTACATTTGCTGTGATAGAATTAAGAAATTCCTTTCAAAATTAAGGATGATCTCCCTCGTGTATAATTCTAATCCTTTCCCGGATGTGGCTCCACTATATGGTACTTTTTGTTCTTTCAGCTCCAATAGTTTGACTTGAGTATCGCTGAAGAGATATTGTTTGTCGAAGTGTGCATCTGGTGCATCACAATTGGTACCTTTTATGTTTTTCATATTAAGCATAATGTTGGCATCTGCTAACTAAAGCCAGAGTAGATGTAACTTGCGTTTCTCTTATCAAATAAGTCAGCTGGTTAATTGTACAAAGCATTTAGAATAGCTACATAGATAAGAACACGGAATGTCAGTCTGATGGGCCCATCATCATTGGTTCGATTCTACAACGGACTTTGGGTTTTGTGATTTGATTGGGATTTTCCAAACCACTATATAATATTATGACTTTTATACAAAGGCAATTTCCTTAATTGCGATTATAAAATGCGATGTAATCAAATGAAATTTTCTTGTAGCTTACTGGCCCATTTTCTTTGACAAGACGATGAATGTATGTGCATTTTTTCCTAGACTTCTTCTTAGGAAATACTAGCATATTTGAAAGAAGAAAGTAACGATAACGATGCCATAGATCCCATAAAGAATACGAAATAAAGAATGGACAAACATGGACCCCTGGATATATCAAAAGAGATCTATGAGGAGTATTCATCCACTGTTGAACGGTCAAACCTGCCGTTAGGTAAACAGAGTAATCCATAGTTAAAATCAGTACGACATAAAACAAAATTAGCATGAAACGTGTCCCATAGCATTCAATGATAGGTTGTATTTACAGATCACTATAATGGACTCATATTTTGTGAAATGATGACGTCAAACGAGTGTAACATACACTTATTGGTCAGTAGCTTCTCGCGAATCAATTGTCTTTTTATATGCAGAATATAACCCAGCGTACCTAATCGGTTGAGAGACATGAAAACCATATACAGGTGATAATGAAATGAAAAGGCTAAGATATACATGTGACGTATTCAACTTCGTAATCTCAGTAGAAAATTCAAATTAAAGAGATGGGCAAACACGGACCCCTGGACATAACAGAGGGGAGGAGGGGGGGGGGGGGGTCAGGTACCTAGGAGAAATAAGTTTCCCCCTGTCGACCGGTCACATCCGCCGTGAGTCCTAAATCCCGATCAGGTAAACGGAGCAATCTACAGTTATAACTAGTGTGCCAAGAACGGCATCTATATTTTAGATGATAAAGTATATGCGTCATGTGAATGTGTTGTCATTTTTTTTCAAAAACTGTCGGACGCAACGTGGACAAAGTTTTCGGTGAATTTAGACACGTTGATCCAAAACGTTTTGAGTTATATTTCTTGTTGTTTTAAATTTGCATGTAATATTTTGGATGCATGTTCAGCTTCTTAAAATTATAGTTTAAACTAAAAATCCGGTCTGCAGTTCTACATATCTCGGATCATAATAGCTTTCCTGCTAGGGCATACTAAAATGTATTGTGGTTTTTTTTCTGTTGCTTTTTTGCCTTATATCAAAAAAACATACTATTATGAAAGTATGTATATATTTAAATTCTCTTTGCTGAGAGAAAACCTTGCGGGTGGCACTGATTCAACCAGGTAAAGGAATTGTCCTCTACTCCGAATTTCTCCTTGGACATTTGGCATAATATGTCAATCCACAGGAAGAATAAAAAAACGTACGACAAGTGAAAATTATATGATTATTTTGAAAATTCAAAACTATGTATCAAAAGTATTGATATCATTAGACGATATTTATATAGACTGTCAAAAGATTATATAGATTATATTCGACACGGTAGCTCAGTGGTAGAATTTCATTTTCTAACAAGGAGGTCGTGAGTTCGAGTCAAGTTTAATCCGATGATACAGATACACCTGATTTTCCTTCTAGTATGTCTAGGTGCCCGTCTCTCTGATTTTTATTTTCTATAGGAGTTACGAGATTGGATACTGTTACTTATCTGCCTTATCGTTCAGCAAAAATTCAGATGACTTCAAATTGTTAATGATCACTCGCCCAAAACTTACAAGTCAATGACAGCATTTCAAAGCAATTTTGAACAACATTGTAGAATATATAAGTATGTTCAGAAAAAAAAATCTCTCTGTTTATTTTACTTTAGTAACGTGCACTGAATGACTTGATCTTATAATATCAAAAACGGATACATAATATAATTTAAATTTTTTGTACATGTATTTTGATAAAATTTGACACTTGTACATTGATTACATGTAACATTGAAGAATATATAAATGAACAGGTGTAATAAAATAGATAGTGGCAAAGAGGTAATAATTAAAATACAAAGGCATGGAATACAGCTGCCATCAGTGAAAATCCTTCATCTGTCATTGGTATCCTCTCACTTAGTCAAAACCTCGCCCAACACCAGTAATTCAATTACTAACATCTCTCAGTCAATCTCTATCTAACATCCCTCAGTCAATCTCTACCTAGCATCTCTCAGTGTAATCCCTATTGAACATCACTCGGTCAATATCTATTTTACATCAGTCACTTAATCTCTATCTAACATCACTCACTCTATTTTCTAAAATCAGTCAGATAATCTATCTGACACCAGTCATTTAATATATTTATCATCATCCAGATATGATTGAGTGATTTATTTTATATTGTTTAACGTCCCGCTCGAGAATTTTTCACTCGTATGGAGACGTCACAATTGCCGGTGAAATTTAGGCCTATGCTCGGCCTCAAGGCCTCTGAGCGGGGAGGGATCTTTATCGTGCCACACCTGCTGTGACACTGGACCTCAGTTTATACGGTCTCATCCGAAATACCGCCCCACTTAGTCGCCTGCTACGGCAAGCAAGGGATACTGAGAACCTATTCTAACCCGGATTCCCACGGGGTGTTTGATATCAAGTAATAGCACTGTAATAATGATTTGTATAGATAAGTAGGTAAGTAAGTAATTGTTAGCTACTAACTGGGGAAATACACATATGCTAAAATGTACGAAAAATAGCATGGTCAATTAGGTTCAATGAACATTTTCTATTCAATAAAAGTAGGAGATACTGTATTTTGTAATCAAAATGTTCACATATACCAAGGGATACGAACATGTCTGCGACATGTTTAGACAACGGCCACACTAATGTTAACAACCTCCTGCCAATGTCCAAGAACTTGCTGCAGCATTGCAACAGGAATGGAATAACCTTCCACAAAATGACCCTTCCTGAGAAAAAAAAACTCAAACGAATACATTTTTCTACGATGCAAATCATTTGAAATATAATACATTGTATACTTTTGACAATACTCAATCTCGGTACTTGGTACGATAATAATGATAATAATAATAATGATAATTTGTTTTAAGATTGTGACCTGACTATTCATCCCCAGGACCTTCCAGTTGATACATACATGATTTAAAACAGACTCAAATTTATGGATTTAAGAACAAGTAACAATGGTTTGTCTATAAAACATAAACGATACCAGTTTTGATGCACCAGATTCGCACCTCGACAAAAAATGTCTTGTAAGTGATGTTCAAGTCTAAAATGTTGGAAACCCGAAATAAGAACAAACTCGGAAGAGCTGAAAGAACCAAAAATACCAAATTGTGGAGCCAAATCCGGCAAAAGATCAGAGCTATGCATGAGGGAAATATTCCTTAATCTTGAAATGATTTTTTTTTCATTTTATCATGGAAAAACTTGTCTCCGTAATTTATACTCGTACCGAAGTACCTAGCTACTGGGCTGGTGAATATCCTTGGAGACTGTCAGTCCAAAGCAGTGGTATCGATCCAGTTTTGCTGTATCGCTTACTATAATAAACAGCAAAATCGCCCTTTGAAATATTCGAAATTATGAATAAAAAAAGACGTAAATGTATAAAGAGTATATATATAATTATGTTTAGATAAACAAAATCACCAGATCCCTCCTAAATCCATATTATTAAGAGTACTGTTACACATTTACTTCTAGATACAGGAACTATTATATTACATGTTGTTCCTACAATGTTAAATAGCTATTAGAAAGATATACAACATACACTGTTTTCTCTGCATGCTTTGTAAATCAATCATCTCTGTATGCAAACTACGATTATATTTTTCTCATCCTCCTTTAATAGCCACATTGATTTTTGAAGTCCATTATTTTTTTTTTTCGGTGGATTGGATGGGAAGCACGGGTTCTAATATATTCTGTGTTTTAATATCAATAATAAGACATTGCGTCAGGTATTGCGTCAGGTATATGAATTTGCTCAGTATTATATGAATCATAATTGGTTTGGATTTGTCAAGTAAATTCCCTTGAATTCATTTTGCTTTAAAGACAACAGCACATAGAAGGTAACAAGAACAACAAAGTTTATAACTTTATAGTATACATTTTCAAATTTGAAACAGAAGATTCGCTGTACTGCTGTCGCTTGCTACCCCTTTGAATCTATCAAGAAACACAGCAACACACAAAGGAAAATTGTTTTACAAGCATAGTATATAGTTATTCGCAGAGAATAATTTATTCTACAAATATCTGTTTTATTTGAGATCATTCAATAAAGTTTCACAACACACTGGTTCTGACTACGGATTACGTAGTTTATTTGATCAAGATATAGGGCTCACGGTACATGGGATGGGTCGACAGGGGATGCTTTCTTCCTCTACGCAACTGATCCCGCCCCTGGTATATCCAGGGGTCCGTTTTGGCCCAAAACTCTTATTTTGTATTCCTTACAGAGATCCATCACCGATCGTTATACTCACCTTTTCATCAACTTTCCATCAAACATCTCTCTAAGTCATATACCAGTCGCGTTTACTTCTTAACTGAAAGGTCATAGGTCATACTGCCAAGGCCGCGTCTTACCTAAGACGTGAATATAGGTAGTGATTGTGCCTCCGGTATTTAAAAATGAGAATCAAGGGTCTTTTTGAATGTGACGTCCGTTGTCGCAGTAGGCGTTATCATATTTAGGTCAAAATTTGTGGTACTTTTCCTACAACTGGTGACATCTCAATATAAGTGAAACTTTCTCGAGGGGACGTAAAATAAACAACCAACCAACCAAGGAATCATCAGTCATAAGAATTTATAGTAGGGGTAGTTGTTATTTTGCATTTTTTCGAACTTTTATATGAGGACCCTTTGAAATCATGGTATATGGGGTACTTATCTTACAAGAAAATATTTTGTGAGATCGGACCACTCTAACCCCCCTGTACATGCCCCCTGAAAATTCGCACCCCCATTATACCCCCCGAATTACTCTTTTGGTCTAAAACTCATATAAAATGGCTTAAGGCGTGTTTTCTTTCAGTTTTTCAAGTGTATATCTACTAAATTAGGAGTTTAGAATATATTTGCTAAATCCAAAATGGCGGAAATTCAAAATGGCGGCCAAAATGGCCGCCATTTTGATTCTTTTAGAGCCTTATAGTAAACCTGGCTTGTAATATGTCTATTTATAGGTTTTTGGTGTCACTGAGTTCGATTATGAGCTTAAAAATTACATTTGACCAAATCTAATGTCAATACGATAGGTCCGTCTAATTTCAAAAGAAAGATAATCTATCTAAATATAGAGCTTTTATCTGAAATCTGGAATAGAATTCACAAAATTCACATCTAATTCATTATAGACCAAATAGAAACTATAAACACATTATAAATTATAAACACACAATAACTATTTTACACAACAAACGATTTATTTCTGTCAATATTCATTTTATTATATTATTTACTCAGTTTTCTAATGGCATTATTAAAATCATTCATCGACACATCAGCTTTACAACTCACATTATCTAGATAAAATTTGATGTTCCTCACATAAATTTCTGTAGCTAGGTTTTTATACTCCTTTTTTAGACGGAAGATATCACTTGTTTTTGGTATGGACAATGCAGTATCTCTTGCATACCTCACTTCTAGATACATCCGTTTATTCTTATCGGTTGTATTTATGCTATCGTCAGCAATATACTCATCAACCTGACTACTGGTGGTGAACGGACCATACTGACTTTTCAGAGAATCAAGGTCGTTATTTCGACGACTGTCAAGTGCAACATTAGCAATTTCTTTACTATCAATCCCTGCTTCGTGAGCTCATCTTGACGCTGCTTCCATGCTGTAAGTATTTCTGGGATCTTACCACCTTTCGTTGCTAGTTTTTTATACTGCACATAGGAACCACTAGGACATTTCTCAATTAGATCTGCAGACTGAGCTTTCACCTGACAAGACGACGCACTAGCTAGTTGCTTAGCTCCTCTTCTACCGAGTTCATAATTTATAAATCCGACACTCCGCTCAGCGTTTAGATTATGGATCGGTGCACTTTCGAGTTTAGCAGAGTTCATATGTACCAGAGCATGAGTCCAAGCTTCATCGTAGTCGCCAAAACTGAAAATGTCACCTTTCTGTTTCTGGAAAGATTCTGCCAACTTTGGTAATAACATATCAATCACATTCTCCACCTGAGAAGTGATATCTACAAGGCATGATTCAATCGCTTCACAAATATCCTTGTCATACTTTGTAGCATTGAATCGATCTTGTGAAACAAATTTAAACGCTGGTATGTTTAGATTCAATAAAGCGCTTGCTTTAGTAATAGTCAAATCCTGATAAAGCTGTTTGAAGGCAGGAATCAGTTTAGAGTAAGTAGTTGAAGTGGATGTTGTGAGTGATAGAAATGGCTCTATTAAATGCAAACCAAGCAGAGCACCCGACACGTATAATATCTTCAGGAAAGCTAACTCACCAAAGCATCTCACTATACACGCTAATTGGTTACTCACGTGTTCAAATTTTGCCAAAAATTCATTTACATCTTCTAGATAGTATATTTAAACTACACACATGACAGTAAGTCTGATGAATCGTTCATCTTTAAGTGTCACGGACTTATTCTTTTTTGGGTGTATATAAGAGTCAAATTCATTTGACTTGTTCCAAGGCTTATGGTCATAATCGTGGTTTATATGCCTTGTCAAGCAATCCAAAGCTTGCTCAGTTACACTTGTAGAATTGGTTGTAGCATTGACCAGGAAGCTGGAGTAAATTTTATCTCGCCCAATAGTATCTTCCATCTCTGCCCACTGTTTGGTGATTACGCGATTGAACATTAGGGAAGGGTGGACATTGCAAAATAGGTGAGAAGGAGTATGCTCTGATTCCACTTTCTCTGCCACGATTCCCTCCACTTCAAAGTTGTGAGAAGTCTGATCTGTTACTATAAAGTCAATTTTCTCAAAAAGAGTCCTAGTTTCAACCCCACTAGCAGCAGATAGAACGTCTAGTACGGCGATTTTGAGATCGGCTAAATTATCTCTAGTCTCGCTTGCAACAGCTAATGTGGGCAACGGTCTGTACTTTTGATTTATTGTGAAACCTTAAACAGAGAACGATCCCGCCCCCTGTTTCTTAGACCCATCCTCGCAGTAGGTTACTGAAACTTTGTCTTCAGATTGCATTATTTCTCTCACTATTTCAGTCAATGCTAAGGCTTCAATGCTTTTACCAACTTGTCGTACATTACTTGCTTGTGGTAATGTATCAAGATCAATGCATTCTTCTGATTCTGTGTGCATTTTCCATTGTCTTCCGAAGAGTTTATTTGCTACTGTGACAACTGCAGTCTCTGCTTGATTTTCTGACATGTGATAAGAGCTTTTCAAATGGTCTATAGACTCATAAACTTCAGGACGAACTTTTCTTATGCTGAGCCTGATATGCTGATATTGCTTTGGCATTAAATCTTCATCAAATGTAATTTGCCTAGGATCTAGTTTACGGTGTTTTTTCTTATTAGATGTTTCTTGCTCATCTTCCTCCGGTTCATATTCTCTGTCAGATTGTGGCAACTCTACTTCACCAGCATCATCATCATCATCTGATGGTAAAGCATAACCAGCTTGTGACTGCTTTTCAGTTTCAGACTTAGCTCTCATTTTCTCCAAGGCCTGCATATCACGATGCCTCCTTTCCATAGTTTTTGCCCATTGTTTGTCGACGAAGCTCTCGCCAAGCATTTTTCTCTGGTTTCTTTGGCCGCCATTTTGAATTTTACAAACTCCTAATTCAGTATATATACATTTGAAAAACTGAAAGAAAAATGCTTTTAACCATTTTATATGAGTTTTAGATGAGTTTTAGACCGAAAATAGTAATTCAGGGGGTTATAATGGGGGTGCGAATTTTCAAGGGGCATGTACAGGGGGGTTAGAGGGGTCCGATCTCAAAATTTTTTTTTGATACTTTATTTGAATGGTATGTACCATAATTTTAGAGGGTCCTCACTTGAAAGTGGACTTAACAACTACCCCTATTTATAGGACAAGTTGTACTTATATGAAATCGAAAAGCAATATCGCCTAACTCGTATAAATAAAGTACTTGCAATTATGTTGATTAACTAAATACTTTCTTTCAAAGCTAGTTTCTTTTCTTTAAACAGCTATTAATAGCAACAGGTGGACCACCTCTAAATTCTATCCATGCACCTTTAATCTCTATAGAACGTGAAGTTATCAGGAATTTAGCTGACTCTAAATTGTAAGTAGTCACTCACCAATAAATTACAGGTCGATGACAATATCAAACATTTCTGACCAACATTGCCTTCATAAATATCATACATGCAATTTCCTTCGTTGTACAACATACACGTACTAAGAATTAAACATGCTCGAATACATTTCTCAGTATGTAAAGGCTACGTTAACGAATAATACTCAATCTCGCAATTCTTATTGAAAATATAAATCACAGAGATGGGCAAACAAGGATCCCTGGACACACTAGAGGTGAGATCAGGTGCCTACGAAAAGTAAACATACCTTATCGACCGGTCACACCCGCCGTGAGCCCTATAGTTTGATCAGGAAAAAACGGAATAACTCGCAGACAGAGTCATATGCCAAAAACGACCTTACAATTGATATGAAACTCGTCAGAAAGCATTTCCTATTGGAAGTTTGTACTGAAAAACTAGATAGTTATAACGACCATAGAATTTGCGAAATAATGCCTTTAGATGAGACTGTATAGAATTCATAGGTCTATCAATGGCAGCACGTGATTGGTACGTGCAATCTTAACAAACTTCTATTACATCAACTTGTCAGTAACCTGTCTCGATTTGAAAACTGATCATACATAGAATAAGCTCCTGCGTATCGAATGAGTTGAGAGATATAAACACCATATGAAGGTGATAATGAAATATTACTAAAAAGATATGGTAACTTGACAGCGGAGAAATTGAAATCATCCGTATATCATAATGGTGAGTTGTTAATATACTGTCAGCATCTATATTCAATAAAATATCTAAATACGATGCAGATATGGAAGACACTGTGGTGTCTTTTATTTAAAGTTCACAGCGATATATCGAATCAAATATATCATTCGAGTGACTGCATGACTTGATCACAAAATATCATACACAGATGCACAACATACTTTTCAATACTTTTATTTTAACAACAATTGGAACTGATACATTGGTTAGACTTAACGAACACAACTATGAACACGTGAAAAAACAATGCAAACAAGTAATGATTAATGATTAAAAGTTCAAAGACATGAAATATAGCTGCCGTCAGTCAAAATTCTTAATCTGAAATTATGATACAGTCACCCAGTCAAAAACGCATCTAACATCAAATCAAATATCTATCTACCATCCGTCAGTTAATCACTTTCTAACATCAGTCAGTCAATCTCTATCACCTCTCAGTCTGATCTCCACCTAACATCAGTCAGATAATTTCTATCTCACAGTAGTCAGTTAACCTCTATCTAACATCAGTCAATTAATCTCACTTTAACATCAGTTAATCAATTTGTAAAGGACGTCAGGTAATAAATCCAAAATTGGTGTTAGTTAATCAACCCCAGTCTGCAATTAGTCAGTCAACCTTAATTTGCTAGTAACCAGTCAATCTTAACCTGCAATCAACCAGCCAATCTCAATATATTAATCAGTCAATCTCAATCTTCAATTAGCCAATCTCAATTTATCAGTAGCCAGTCAATTTTGACCTACGATTAATCAGTCAATCTCGATCTTCCAATTGTCAGTCAATTTCAATTTGCTATGATCCAGTCAATCTTAATCTGACATTAATTAGTTAATTTCCATATGCCATTAATCGGTCAATCTCAGTTTGCCATTCGCTAGTCAAACTCAATTTGCCACTAGCCTGTCAATCCTAACCGGTCATTAGTCAGTCAATTACAATCTGCCATTAGTCAGTCAATTTCAATCTGCCATCAATCAGTCAATCATAACCTGCCATTAGTCAGTCAATTTCAATCTCTCGTTAATCTGTTAATTTTGATATTCCATTATTCAGTCAGTTTTAACAACATACGTTATTGTATCATTTCAACTATATCTGTTGTCAATGGACGAACTTCCGTTAAACTCTCCTCTCCAAGTATGCCTCCATTATTTTCAACATCGTGATCAATTTCTCGTGCTGTTTTCGATTCTAAAGACAAAAAGCATAAATTACAGTTCGTATCAAGTCATAAAGAATGATCTTGAAAACATACATATCTGATAAAGCGAAACATGATATAATGATCAGGTTGACTTACCGTACTTTGTCTTGAACAGGGATGAAAAAATACCTGAAATTATTAAATAGTACTAGCTACTTTTATGCCCATGATACCTTGGCCTACATAAGCATTCTGTAATGGTAATAAATTCACATAAAGGTAAATACAATTTATCAATACCTTTCAGGGAACAATATTCTCTACTTTTGCAAATTCTGTATACCAGGAATATCAGACAAAGAATGAAAACTACTATTGCTCCAGATATGCCTACACCAAGATGAAGCCTGCAAACATAAAGTGACACATTGCATGATATCTAAAATGATGCGTTAGATAAAGTTGATAAATCCGTGATGTACATGTTGTATGTTCTTTTACTTTAATTCCCGTCAACTTAAAAAACTATTTACGCGTTTTCTGGAGTTGACTCCATCTTTTGATTTTCTGTTTTTGTATGGTTAATGTTGGGGGGGGGGGGGGGGGGGGAACAGTATCTCTGGCGTCAGTCCCACCTGCATATGGACAAACCTTGATGTAGAGGTTGTAACCACTCCTTCAATTGTCGTATAGACGCTAGACGATGCGTTAATAAGAACAGGCTTAACTGCTTTTCGACGCTGATAGGCTTTGTCATAACATTCTGAATCTGAAAGTATAAATGGTTATAACATGCTTCATATAAATATTTTGGAAGATGATTAAAAACAAAATACATTTGGTACTTCACCTACAACTACTGGCGGGACATAACACAAACAAACAACAAAAGAAATAGATTAGAATAATCATTTAAAATAAAACATTTCAAAGTTAAAATGTAAGCGTTGTTTTTATACGCACATTTGTAGCTCTCATTTGATTGATAAATAACTGGACACGCATGGCACTTTGTCCTATCATTGCGCTGGATTCTACGTCCATCAAAACTGTACTCTGCACAAACGTTTCCTGTTAGATAATATTCATTACTCTATCTTGATCTTTATGAAATTTCAAAGAAGACAAGATGAAAGAATGACAAAATGTTTTGAAATGATTTCTTTTAACCCGTTTCCTACCTACGATATTGATGACTTCCGAACACACTTCTACTGTCTCATTTTGCCAGGCATTAATCACACAGTGGTACTCGAATGACCCACAGCTGTTTGGGATGCTATGACAACCTTTCTGTGATGCCGCAGTTGTCCACTCTGCAGCTGTTTTAGGGCAAGCTTGGACACTCTTTGCGGTTAATTTGGACTCTGGACATTCCTTTCCAATGGCAAATACCTTAAAATATTTCCACACATTATACCGATTATTATTAATACATATTTCATCATCATCATATTATCATATCATCAGCATAATCATCATTTGGGGCCTCCATAGTTAGAGCATTGCGCTCAAACTCACAAGGCCTCTCACCTCTAGTCGGCGCGGGTTCGATTCCCGCTTGCGCCGATATATGTGAGAAAGTTTGCCAGTTTACTTTCGGAAGGTCGGTGGCCTCTTCTCGGATACCTTGTATCTGGGTTCTCTCCTCCACCAATAAAAAAACTGGACCCACCAGATAACTGAAAAATTGTGTGGCGGAAAAAAAACCCCCCCCCCCCCCCCAAAGCAATTAATCAATCAAACCATCATTTCATTCCAGTAGGTCAGCGCTTATCATTTAATACGCATAAATTGGCAATTGAATAGTATGCAAATACTGCATACGTTTTTAGTTTTGGACGACTACATGTATATACATGTATAAAACCTGATGAATCTTACCTTAATATTTAAAAGGAATGCACTGGGAATGACCATCATTGTGATATATTGCAAAACCATATTCAATGAAGTCCAGACCTTCTAAACGAATCCTGTAATTTATGCAAGAAATGTTCATTATTACTATAGTTATATTTTATTATTGTTTGTTGAACATCCTTTTGATGCATATTTGTACTGTTGAAATAATCATGACAGTTAATGGATACTTACAGATAAGCTATAGTGGGTATTTCCTACTACAGAAATGCACATGTGTGTTGCTTTAAGGTTGTTTGGATTTGATATGAAGTATGCCTAAAAAAAACAGCGGTTCATATAGTATTATCATGTATTATTAGAGATCCGGGGACGTATTAGTGGATCATGGAAATATCCGGCCCAGTCCTGATGAGTCAATCTACCTATGAATATATAGCAGATAGTACTGAAGTAGCTCATTTAAAATCCCTGTAAGAATTTGTCACAATTCCATTATTAGGTGGCTTTTGCTGGACGTCCAAGGTGGGTATTTTAATTTCATTTCACAGAGTACAGTTCTCCAACCGTAACGGTATGTCTCAGTTTAAAAATATATCACCAGTAGAACAGTTGGGCCTAAACGAGACAGCTCGTTATATTTTAACAGAGTGAGAATATGAGATGGCGTGGTAAAAAGAATATGAACACATGAGTGAAAACATAAGATAATTACGACATCTGCCAGAAATTGAACTCAAGGAACGAACACATATCATCTATTTTGTCCTATCTTTCTGCATTCTTCAGATACATTCATTGTAAAATTTTATATACGGTGAAATGTAGGTCATCAACTTCTTACGTAACATTGTTTGAATGCTCATTTAGATATAATAGTACAATATGGAAAACCATTTGAGAGCAAGATTTGTCATTTATTCTTTGTGTCTAGGTAGTTAGCCTAGAAATTCAAAAAGAAAAAAAAAACTTTCAAAGATTTACATTTGCTGTGATAGAATAAAAAAATTCCTTTCAAAATTAAGGATTATCTCCCTCGTGTAATAGTTCTAATCCTTTCCCGGATTTGGCTCCACTACATGGTACTTTTTGTTCTTTCAGCTCCAACAGTTTGACTTGAGCATCGCTGAAGAGACATTGTTTGTCGAAGTGTGCATCTGGTGCATCACAATTGGTACCTTTTATGTTTTATATATTAAGTATAATGTTGGCATCTGCTAACTAAAGCCAGAGTAGATGTAACTTGCGTTTCTCTTATCAAATAAATCAGCTGGTTAATTGTACAAAGCATTTGGAATAGCTACATAGATAAGAACACGGAATGCCAGTCTGATGGGCCCATCATCATTGGTTCGATTCTACAACGGACTTTGGGTTTTGTGATTTAATTGGGATTTTCCAAACCACTATATAATATTATGACTTTTATACAAAGGAAATTTCCTTAATTGCGATTATAAAATGCGATGTAATCAAATGAAATTTTCTTGTAGCTTACAGGCCCATTTTCTTTGACAAGACAATGAATACGTGTGTATTTGTTTCCTAGACTTCTTGTTAGGAAATACTAGCATATGTGTAAGAAGACAGTAACGATAACGATGCCAAATATCCCATAAAGAATAAGAAATAAAGAATGGGCAAACCGGACCCCTGGATATATCAAAAGGGGCCTATGAGGAGTATCCATCCACTGTTGAACGGTCAAACCTGCCGTTAGGTAAACAGAGTAATCCATAGTTAAAATCAGTACGACATAAAAAAAAAATTTAGCATGGAACGTGTTCCATAGCATTCAATGATAGGTTGTATTTACAGATCACTATAATGAACTCATAGTTTGTGAAATGATGACGTCAAACGAATGTAACATGCACTTATTGGTCAGAAGCTTCTCGCGATTCAATTGTCTTTTTATAAGCAGAATATAACCCCGCGTACCGAATCGGTTGAGAGACATGAAAACCATATGCAGGTGATAATGAAGTGAAAAGGCTAAGATATATATGTAACAGTATTCAATCTCGTAATCTCAATAGAAAATTCAAATTAAAGAGATGGGCAAACACGGACCACTAGACATACCAGAGGTGGTTTCAGATACCTAAGAGAAGTAAGTTTCCCCTGTCGACCGGTCACACCCGCCGTGAGTCCTACATCCCGATCAGGTAAACGGAGCAATCCACAGTTAGAATCAGTGTGCCAAGAACGGCATCTATATTTTAGATGATAAAGCATATGTGCCATGTGAATGTGCTGTCATTTTTTCCCAAAAGTGTCTGACACAACGTTGACAAAGTTTTCGGTGAATTTAGACACGTTGATCCAAAATATTCCACTTATCATTCATTGGCAGGGACAGCATGGGGACCATGATATTGTTTTAGTGAAGGTAGCCCATCACAATGTCGCGCCACATGACGTCTGGCAAGGTCTAGAAGAAATGTGAAATTGCATTGCGAATTAACGCCAGTATAACACGTTGCAAAGTAATATCAATGAATATTTAGAATGTGAAATTGTCTTCAATGAATGACAAGTGGAGTTGTGCTCTCTAGAGATGTTTTGTTTGTTTGTTTGTCTGTTTGTTTGACTCCCGCCGAGAATTTTTTCCTAATATTTTGAGACGTCATCGGCTGTCAGTGAATTGCCACAAATTTAGACATTCTTAGCGATCTGCTTCGTAACAGTGAAGGTTCTTTAACATGCCAAAGCTTATCGCCACATGGGACTTTCGTTTTTAAGGTCATATCCGAGAGATCCGTGATTCTTACTTCCAAATGCCGAAAGTCTGGAGAAAAAGCGATCACTACCTATATTTACGCCTTGCGTTTGACGAGGCAATGATACGAGCGGTATTTAAACTCTAGTTGCGAAGCGACTGCTCTACCATTGAGCTACCGCGACCAACATGTATTTACTACGGCATTCACTAAGTATCCCATTCCATGACGTTATCATCCCCATACCTGTCACACTCCATTATGCAGTATCGGTATAACATATACTGTGAAATAAAAAAAAACCCAAAAAAACCCGCCGAATCCCAATTAAGCGTCATAGGGGCGTAAATCTTGACTAGTCAGAGAATATTACACATCATCTTTGCATAGAAATACAAATAAACGGTGTTGTAGAAACGAGCGATTTTGGCGTCAAATTGATGGCACAAACACAAAGACACCTCAGCACAGTATATCGCCTTATTTTAGATTATGTATCTCTTTCAAGTCATACGCAGTCTTTGTGAAGTTCTAAACAGGTTGTACAAGTGCCACAACTTCATGAAAATATCATGACGAGGCGTTGTAACTTTCATTTGACCAGTTCAAAGGTAGTTAGCAGTTGTACAAATGTAAAGCGTTTTTAGAAACGCTTTTGTTAAGAGTTCTTGCTCCGGCATTTTGGGTGTTTACAGCCTACAAGAATTACAGATATCTGAATGATAACAAACAGATCTGGAACGCATGCTAATGGGGATATATTGATATATTGATGAGAACAAATGTCTTTCTCAATATATCAAAGTATAGTGATCCTTCTAAGTGCTGCTACGTTCGGTATAGATAGTGCTGCTGAGAGAGCCCGCAGAACGGATTACTAGTTATCTGTCCTGTGTGAAATAACTCTCGAGTCCTGCCAGAACCAGTTTAATTAGCCCTAGTTGGTTGTATGTGCCTTGGAAAGAAACAACAAAGTACGATAGACGCTGAACTTTGAAAAGGATAAGAAGTTTAGTTTTATTCTTAGATAAAGAATCAAACGTCAAAACTGATAATTGTCTATAGGACACAAAGGCTACAATTTAAAAAGTTTCTTTCATTTACTAATGTCATTCACTCTCATAATTCAAGGGACATTGAACTGTGAACCCCAGAATTAAGTGGGGAACCACATTCAAGGTAAATTATGATCACATGATTATCTGTTTCAAGCTCTCTACCCTTTTAAGAACGTGTTCAACTATGAAACCATTCAGAATGTGCAATCCATTAGAATTGTATAAAATAGAGTTGTCTTTCTTCGGAAACCAAGAGAGAATGTGTATATTGATTATAGATAATTCGCTAAATTTTGATACAAGTAGCTCAACCTGTGTACGTTAAAATACAGAAAGGTAGCATCTGTAAAACTTGTACTTTGCAATAAAATTATTTAATTCTAAACTAACATTTGATATACTGACGGGATTTTAAAAGGCAGCACCTATCTTCCTAAAACAATTTCCCCCAGTATCGGCCTGATGTTTGAAATCCACAGCCTGTTATTTGTGCTAATTGTTTGCACGATGTGAGTAGCATTGCGCGAAATTTTCCCGAAGCGATTTAAAAGCAGTGATAAAGTAAAAAATGAAACAAAAACAAAATACAAAAACAAAAAAAAAAACAACAAAAAACCAGTTGTGTCCTCTTGATACAACTCTGTTGTCGATGACAATTACGCTAAGAACTGAAAAGGTTTGAAGACTAAACAATGCCACGTTTACGCAATGATTTACGAAATCAAGTACTCGGTAATGTGTAAGCAGGTGTCAGTCAGCGAGGAATAGCTACACGTTTTAACGTGTATCCTTGCAAGATAAGTCGATTACTACGAAATGATCACCCAAGACCTGGTCGATCGTTTATAACAACGCAAAATCATCTCAGGTGTTCCTACTGCAACGCCACTTGCTGAAAAGGTTTACGGCGGCTGTGACGAAGTGAGACAAACAATTGAGTTGCTATGTTAGGACAATCCACCGCAGCGCAGTCATGGGATTCCCTGTAGAATACCTTTCAAAGATTTACAACTTATACCTAATTATCGGTGTTACAAAGTACAGTAGGCAGACTGTGGTTAAATCAACGTTAAAAGTGGACATGGGCCTTGTTGTCTGACGAATCAAGCTTCAACATCATTATTGAGGATTACAGTTCCTCCGAGTTTACTCACGTCTACATGAACGCTACGTAGATTAAGTGTTTGAAAGAGATCGATTTGACGGAGGTACATGTAGCATACTGCTCTAGGGCGCGATCAACACAACTTTTCGCTTCCAATTCCGTATTTTGCAGAATTCATTCAAAAGTGTCAACACTAAAAGAAAAATCAAAGGCCTGTAGGGCCACGAAGGCGTCGATTAAGAATTATATATTGTTTAACGTCCCGCTTGAGAATGTTTCACTCATATGGAGACGTCACCATTGCCGGTGAAGGACTGCAAAATTTAGGCTTATGCTCGGCGCTTAGGGCCTTTGAGGAGGGAGGGGTCTTTATCGTGCCACACCTGCTGTGACACGGGACCTCGGTTTATGCGGTCTCATCCGAAGGACTGTCCCATTCAGTCACCTCTTACGACAAGCAAGGGGAACTGAGGACCTATTCTAACCCGGATCCTCACGTGAGAAAGGCGTTGAGTGCAATATCATATACTTTATAGGGTTCTCAATAAATTCAGAAGGCAGGTTAATTAGAGAAAGTAGGAGACGAAATGTTTGAGTGCCACAGGAGACATTTTCCCATGTTTAAGTACATAAATAAAGCATTGCAATCATTTGTAAAATGTCAGCAATCTGTGTTTATTTGCATAAAAAGAAATAAAGAAGAGAGTTCATACATGTATCCTCCTCTTGCGAGATAATATCCCTCAAGACTAGTTACTTTACAAAGTCTATAATAAATAAATTGGAACTGTATACAAAAAATACTAAAACGAATATGACTGCTTCAGAGTGAGATTACTTGTTTATAGACGTTATATCTTCTGTCCAAAAACAAAACCGGAAATAGCCTTTCTGTATTTGGAATAGCACCCGAACCGTGACATTGTGCAAATTCGCCAATTTAGTATTAATCTGTTTCTACTGATCTGAAATAAGGATTCTTGATGAAACTATGATACTATAGATATAAATGAAAACCAAATTTGAGCAGCTTATTTTATAAATACTTTATGATATCGTGCGACACAAATTTCGCGGGAAAATCTGTTTCGTAGTAAATCCATCCGCGAATACTGAACTTTTTTGGCCAAACAATCGTTATTTACCTATTAAATAAGGATATGATAATAAACAATGATATCAACAACGGAAATGGTATTGTGCTTTTCAAATATCAATTAAATTCAATGTTGCAAAGTCTTGAATCGTAAGAAACATTCAATACCAATAGGAGCTATTTGATTTGGCCCATTGAGATGGACTGAAAGGCGGCGTAGAGGCAAACTCTGCATGATCGCTAGAGCTTGACGCCTTAAAAAATGTCACTGAGACAATCAGCTCGATATATTGACGGCATCTTCGTGATCATCAAAAATTTATTCCATTCATATGCAAATCAATATATCCCAGTGAACGCCAAATAAAAAAAATAGAATGTAGACTTTCACATCTCTTTCATAGTTTGATATTTTATTGAATATAGCTTATAAGGGAAAACTAACAACAATTTAACCTTCTGACAAACGGGATGACTCCAGCTTCCCCATTATCAACTTTTGATATTTATGTAGCAATATTCCATTATCACCTGCATATGGTATTTCAGTCATCTGTGAAATGTGTCATGAAAGAAGCAGATTTAAAAGATCTGTATCCATAGGCATCAATACAGAGATTACATCAGTCTCTTTTAAATTTAGCTTTATGCTACTTCTACAATCGCTGTAAGAATCTTATTTGCAACTACAACCTGCCATGAGATCGAATGCTGTCCAACACGTTCTATGCCAAGTGTTAGGCCGATCTTTAAAAACCGAATATTACCGGTCGCGGAAGCTCCTTAGTTAAAGCGTTCGCTTCATAACCGAGAGGTCTTAAGTTCGAGTTCTGCTCGTGCAATGATTGCAGTAAAAGCGTTTCCTGATTCAGATATATGACATACGGCGGGTGTAACATGTCAAAAGAGGATTCTTGCTTCTGTTTGGCACTCTTATTCCACCATCTCTGCGCTGCTCTTAATTTCGTATTCTGTATAGTATCACCTTTCATTATCTTCTCATCATTTCTCTATTTGCATCTAGATCACAAATTAAAAAAATACATTTCCTAATATTTCAATTTGTTCTTAATCCCGAATACGATTTTAAACTGCATATCAGTTAGATAATAGCACTATTTTTTGCACCTTTGTTTAGGTAAACTAAATATGTTCATATGTTTGCTAGTGAATGTTGTCTGCCATCACAATTTTGTTGTTATTGTTTCCAAAAAACACCAAGGATGACATAATTATTTATTATAATGAACGAATACAGATCGCCAACCTGTGAATTACTAGTTCACTTGCACGGAGAGATTTGTTACAAAAAATTGCCATTAGATACGTTACCTAAATATGAGTTTTTATTGAAATTTGTGTTTGATTTCATGATCATCCTTGTTGATGTTGCCAATATGTCCATAAAGGTTTTATCAACTTGAGGTATAACACACACACACACACACACACACACATATATATATATATATATATAGATCGTTGAAAATATTCTACATACAGTACATAAACGTTACCTTTTTCCTGATCCAACTCCTTCTTCAATTACATCAATATAGCACTACAAACCTGCACCGTTTACAAACTATGCCATCTGAACTATAATGCATTAAAACAGTTCTCTTATGAGCCAAATCTCGCAATATATTTGAATAATGATTGCAACCTAAATACTTGTGGCATATTGTATGCATGTGTTAATATTGACACCAAACTTATCAATCAATGAGATAATACATAACTGTTGACCATAATATGAGTAAATCTTGCTACATAGTTGGAAACTGTAGAAAGTCCCCGTATCGTATCTGTTCGACATAATTTTATCCCACCAACGTTCAACATTGTATGGCGTATCTTAAAACCTAAAAACATAGTAATCAGACACTCAATACAAATAAAGATATATTTCACTACATCATAAAACACAAAACAGTGCAAAAGCGAGAACTTTATTTTTTGACATATCCATTCTTGAACATGACAAATTAGTGGAGAATTTATAAATATACATAGTACATGTGCTTGTATAGTACATATAAAATTCAATAATTTAAAAGTTGCATTTAGCGTCACCAGTAAATAATCGATTCTTTCCCATTGTATATTTTATCTCAAACACTTGCTTTCAGAAGTCCAATGGATTCCTATAAAGCACCCCTTGCTGCTAAGTTTTGAACTAGGTCTCTAAAGGCATGTTCGATAGCTCCGTCTCTGCTCTTTGTTTCTGACTTCCCCACTGCTCCGGTGGCTTTATCCACACACCTTCCCTTATACTTCCACCGAAATTTACTAAAGTGACCTTCATAGGACCAGATGACCATCTTTCCATTTCCACGATCAATCTATGATAAATAAATAGCATACTGCAAATTTGGGAAAACTATATCACAATTTCATATACTTTATTGTCATAGTTTCGAAATAATTTATGACCGTTTGTTTTCAAAAGAAACACACAAAATTTTTAAAAGTCGTAATTACTCTGTATCCATAGTAATTTGAGAACCAAATTTTTCGTGTTAAGTTGCATTGGAATGTAAACTCATGATGAATTTCAATTAAGTGTACTGTGAAAAAATATTGCTTTACGTCCTTTTAGCAAATAATTGTATATGAATATCTTTCGTCGGCTCAGAAATTGGCATGGAGAAATCATTAATGTGACAGAAATCCTGAGTGATCAATAACACCTATATAGGAAATATCAAATCCAATTTCAGAATATTAAAAAGTTAATCCTTTCGACATTACACCGTCGCGGTGTTTCATAGCGAGGCTTCGCGGGGACATGTTTATCGCGGGAACACGTTTATACCACGGTGTGGTACACTTCCTACATTTTTAAAGTTGATAGCAGGCCTGAATACTGTATCTTGCCGCTAATGACACTTACTTCCAAAGGATAGAATCAACTGAAAGGTACAATCATATATTTGTGAATTACGATTTTCGCAGTATTTCCGAGCGAATATATACGTGTTATCCATATTATCGACAATTTACAACATAATTTGCTTCAGAGATCGCGGCAATGCGATTTAGGTTTGCATGTGTTAGATTTTAGTGACCGACATTCAGAAGTTGAGAAAGTCAAACTTTATAAATGTATTTTTATTAGAAATTAATTTGAAATTGGAATTTACAAAATATTAGATAACGTGTCGACGAGATCAATACCTTGAAGGTTTTGTCTTCCCCGATCATAATTTACAGTGTAGTTACCCAATCAGCTGGGATTAAACCTACAAATTGTACGTCCATGGATGTGTGTTTTTCTTTTACGTATATTTCATTCAACTGAATTTCAAAATTTGATTAAACAAATAATTATATCATTATACATGTATAATGCATTAGTGATTAAAATAAATCTAAACCCCTAGTATCCCGTGAGGATCCGGGTTGGAATAGATCCTCAGTACTCCTTGCTTGTCGTAAGAGGCGACTAAATGGGGCCGTCCTTCGGATGAGATCGCAAAAATCGAGATCCCGTGTCACAACAGGTGTGGCACGATAAAGATCCCTTCCTGTTCAAAGGCCCTGGGCGCCAAGCATAGGCCTAAATTTTGCATCCCTTCACCGGCAATGGTGACGTCTCCATATGAGTGAAAAATTCTCGATCGGGACGTCAAACAATATATTTTCAGTCAATCATCTAAAACCATGGTTCTGAAACTTAAATACTCTATATAATAAGTTTCTTGCTGTTCGTCGTCAAGTTATGATAAAATAATAAAAATACATCAATTTGTGGAATTGTAAAATAATACTTGGGCACCATGGGCATTGAAATACTTTGGTTTGTAAAATACAGAGACGGGGATTGCTATAAGGAAATACTATGCTTACCTCTCCTGAGCTTGGCGTTCCAATCCCAGCCAGAAGAAGTTTCAATATGTCTTCTCCGTTAACCATAATTACATTCTACCTATGCAAGGGGAAAAAATAGTTGACTCCATCTTTTGATTTTCTGCTTTTGTATGGTTAATATTGGGGGAGAACAGTACCTCTGGCGTCAGCCCCACCTGCACAAACCTTGATGTCGAGGTTGTAACCACTCCCTCAATTGTCGTATAGACGCTAGACGATGTGTTAATAAGAACAGGCTTAACTGCTTTACGACGCTGATAGGCTTTGTCATAACATTCTGAATCTGAAAGTAGAAATGGTTATAACATTCTAAATATAAATATTTTGGAAGATGATTAAAAACAAAATACATTTGGTACTTCACCTACAACTACTGGCGGGACATAACACAAACAAACAACAAAAGAAATAGATTAGAATAATCATTTAAAATAAAACATTTCAAAGTTAAAATGTAAGCGTTGTTTTTATACGCACATTTGTAGCTCTCATTTGATTGATAAACATCTGGACATACATGGCACTTTATCTTATTATTGCGCTGGATTCTACGTCCATCAAAACTGTACTCTGCACAAACGTTTCCTGTTAGATAATATTCATTACTCTATCTTGATCTTTATGAAATTTCAAAGAAGACAAGATGAAAGAATGACAAAATGTTTTGAAATGATTTCTTTTAACCCGTTTCCTACCTACGATATTAATGACTTCCGAACACACTACTACTGTCTCTTTTTGCCAGGCATTAATCATACAGTGGTACTCGAATGACCCACAGCTGTTTGGGATGCTATGACAACCTTTCTGTGATGCCGCAGTTGTCCACTCTGTAGCTGTTTTAGGGCAAGCTTGGACACTCTTTGCGGTTAATTTGGACTCTGGACATTCCTTTCCAATGGCAAATACCTTAAAATATTTCCACACATTAATACCGATTATTATTATTACATATTTCATCATCATCATATTATCATATCATCAGCATAACCATCGATTCCCGCTTGCGCCGATATATGTGAGAAAGTTTGCCAGTTTACTTTCGGAAGGTCGGTGGAATCTTCTCGGATACCTTGTATCTGGGTTCTTTCCTCCACCAATAAAAAACCTGGACCCACCAGATAACTGAAAAATTGTGTGGCGGAAAAAAACCCCCAAAAAAGCAATTAATCAATCAAACCATCATTTCATTCCAGTAGGTCAGCTCTTATCATTTAATACGCATAAATTGGCAATTAAATAGTATGCAAATACTACAAACGTTTTTAGTTTTGGAAGACTACCTGTATGTACATGTATAAAATCTGGTGAATCTTACCTTAATATTTAAAAGGAATGCACTGGCAATGGCCATCATTGTGATATATTGCAAAACCATATTCAATGAAGTCCAGACCTTCTAAACGAATCCTGTAATTTATGTAAGAAATGTTCATTATTACTATAGTTATATTTTATTATTGTTTGTTGAACATCCTTTTGATGCATATTTGTACTGTTGAAATATTCATGACAGTTAATGGATACTTACAGATAAGCTATAGTGGGTATTTCCTACTACAGAAATGCACATGTGTGTTGCTCTAAGGTTGTTTGGATTTGATATGAAGTATGCCTAAAAAAACAGTGTTTCATATAGTATTATCATGTATTATTAGAGATCCGGGGACGTATTAGTGGATCATGGAACTACCCGGCCCAGTCCTGATGAGTCAATCTACCTATCAATATATAGCAGATAGTACTGAAGTAGCTCATTTAAAATCCCTGTAAGAATTTGTCACAATTCCATTATTAGGTGGCTTTTGCTGGACGTCCAAGGTGGGTATTTTAATTTCATTTCACAGAGTACAGTTCTCCAACCGTAACGGTATGTCTCAGTTTAAAAATATATCACCAGTAGAACAGTTGGGCCTAAACGAGACAGCTCGTTATATTTTAACAGAGTGAGAATATGAGATGGCGTGGTAAAAAGAATATGAACACATGAGTGAAAACATAAGATAATTACGACATCTGCCAGAAATTGAACTCAAGGAACGAAAACACATATCATCTATTTTGTCCTATCTTTCTGCATTCTTCAGATACATTCATTGTAAAATTTTATATACGGTGAAATGTAGGTCATCAACTTCTTACGTAACATTGTTTGAATGCTCATTTAGATATAATAGTACAATATGGAAAACCATTTGAGAACAAGATTTGTCATTTATTCTTTGTGTCTTGGTAGTTAGCCTAGAAATTCAAAAAGAAAAAAAAACTTTCAAAGATTTACATTTGCTGTGATAGAATTAAGAAATTCCTTTCAAAATTAAGGATTATCTCCCTCGTGTAATAGTTCTAATCCTTTCCCGGATTTGGCTCCACTACATGGTACTTTTTGTTCTTTCAGCTCCAACAGTTTGACTTGAGCATCGCTGAAGAGACATTGTTTGTCGAAGTGTGCATCTGGTGCATCACAATTGGTACCTTTTATGTTTTATATATTAAGTATAATGTTGGCATCTGCTAACTAAAGCCAGAGTAGATGTAACTTGCGTTTCTCTTATCAAATAAATCAGCTGGTTAATTGTACAAAGCATTTGGAATAGCTACATAGATAAGAACACGGAATGCCAGTCTGATGGGCCCATCATCATTGGTTCGATTCTACAACGGACTTTGGGTTTTGTGATTTAATTGGGATTTTCCAAACCACTATGTAATATTATGACTTTTATACAAAGGAAATTTCCTTAATTGCGATTATAAAATGCGATGTAATCAAATGAAATTTTCTTGTAGCTTACAGGCCCATTTTCTTTGACAAGACAATGAATACGTGTGTATTTGTTTCCTAGACTTCTTGTTAGGAAATACTAGCATATGTGTAAGAAGACAGTAACGATAACGATGCCAAATATCCCATAAAGAATACGAAATAAAGAATGGGCAAACCGGACCCCTGGATATATCAAAAGGGGCCTATGAGGAGTATCCATCCACTGTTGAACGGTCAAACCTGCCGTTAGGTAAACAGAGTAATCCATAGTTAAAATCAGTACGACATAAAAAAAAAATTTAGCATGGAACGTGTTCCATAGCATTCAATGATAGGTTGTATTTACAGATCACTATAATGAACTCGTAGTTTGTGAAATGATGACGTCAAACGAGTGTAACATGCACTTATTGGTCAGAAGCTTCTCGCGATTCAATTGTCTTTTTATATGCAGAATATAACCCCGCGTACCGAATCGGTTGAGAGACATGAAAACCATATGCAGGTGATAATGAAGTGAAAAGGCTAAGATATATATGTAAAAGTATTCAATCTCGTAATCTCAATAGAAAATTCAAATTAAAGAGATGGGCAAACACGGACCCCTAGACATACCAGAGGGGGTTTCAGATACCTAGGAGAAGTAAGTTTCCCCTGTCGACCGGTCACACCCGCCGTGAGTCCTACATCCCGATCAGGTAAACGGAGCAATCCACAGTTAGAATCAGTGTGCCAAGAACGGCATCTATATTTTAGATGATAAAGCATATGTGCCATGTGAATGTGCTGTCATTTTTTCCCAAAAGTGTCTGACACAACGTTGACAAAGTTTTCGGTGAATTTAGACACGTTGATCCAAAATATTCCACTTATCATTCATTGGCAGGGACAGCATGGGGACCATGATATTGTTTTAGTGAAGGTAGCCCATCACAATGTCGCGCCACATGACGTCTGGCAAGGTCTAGAAGAAATGTGAAATTGCATTGCGAATTAACGCCAGTATAACAGGTTGCAAAGTAATATCAATGAATATTTAGAATGTCAAATTGTCTTCAATGAATGACAAGTGGAGTTGTGCTCTCTAGAGATGTTTTGTTTGTTTGTTTGTCTGTTTGTTTGACTCCCGCCTAGAATTTTTTCCTAATATTTTGAGACGTCATCGGCTGTCAGTGAATTGCCACAAATTTAGACATTCTTAGCGATCTGCTTCGTAACAGTGAGGGTTCTTTAACATGCCAAAGCTTATCGCCACATGGGACTTTCGTTTTTAAGGTCATATCCGAGAGATCCGTGATTCTTACTTCCAAATGCTGAAAGTCTGGAGAAAAAGCGATCACTACCTATATTTACGCCTTACGTTTGACGAGGCAATGATACGAGCGGTATTTAAACTCTAGTTGCGAAGCGACCGCTCTACCTTTGAGCTACCGCGACCAACATGTATTTACTACGGCATTCACTAAGGATCCCATTCCATGACGTTATCCTCCCCATACATTATAATCATCCAGTATCGGTATAACATATACTGTGAAATCAAAAAAAAAAAACAACGAAAAAACCCGCCGAATCCTAATTAAGCGTTATAGGGGCGTAAATCTTGACTAGTCAGAGAATATTACACATCATCTTTGCATAGAAATACAAATAAACGGTGTTATAGAAACGAGCGATTTTGGCGTCAAATTGATGGCACAAACACAAAGACACCTCAGCGCAGTATATCGCCTTATTTTAGATTATGTATCTCTTTCAAGTCATACGCAGTCTTTGTGAAGTTCTAAACAGATTGTACAAGTGCCACAACTTCATGAAAATATCATGACAAGGCGTTGTAACTTTCATTTGACCAGTTCAATGGTAGTTAGCAGTTGTACAAATGTAAAGCGTTTTTAGAAACGCTTTTGGTAAGAGTTCTTGCTCCAGCATTTTGGGTGTTTACAGCCTACAAGAATTACAGATATCTGAATGATAACAAACAGATCTGGAACGCATGCTAATGGGGATATATTGATATATTGATGAGAACAAATGTCTTTCTCAATATATCAAAGTATAGTGATCCTTCTAAGTGCTGCTACGTTCGGTATAGATAGTGCTGCTGAGAGAGCCCGCAGAACGGATTACTAGTTATCTGTCCTGTGTGAAATAACTCTCGAGTCCTGCCAGAACCAGTTTAATTAGCCCTAGTTGGTTGTATGTGCCTTGGAAAGAAACAACAAAGTACGATAGACGCTGAACTTTGAAAAGGATAAGAAGTTTAGTTTTATTCTTAGATAAAGAATCAAACGTCAAAACTGATAATTGTCTATAGGACACAAAGGCTACAATTTAAAAAGCTTCTTTCATTTACTAATGTCATTCACTCTCATAATTCAAGGGACATTGAACTGTGAACCCCAGAATTAAGTGGGGAACCACATTCAAGGTAAATTATGATCACATGATTATCTGTTTCAAGCTCTCTACCCTTTTAAGAACGTGTTCAACTATGAAACCATTCAGAATGTGCAATCCATTAGAATTGTATAAAATAGAGTTGTCTTTCTTCGGAAACCAAGAGAGAATGTGTATATTGATTATAGATAATTCGCTAAATTTTGATACAAGTAGCTCAACCTGTGTACGTTAAAATACAGAAAGGTAGCATCTGTAAAACTTGTACTTTGCAATAAAATTATTTAATTCTAAACTAACATTTGATATACTGACGGGATTTTAAAAGGCAGCACCTATCTTCCTAAAACAATTTCCCCCAGTATCGGCCTGATGTTTGAAATCCACAGCCTGTTATTTGTGCTAATTGTTTGCACGATGTGAGTAGCATTGCGCGAAATTTTCCCGAAGCGATTTAAAAGCAGTGATAAAGTAAAAAATGAAACAAAAACAAAATACAAAAACAAAAAAAAAACAACAAAAAACCAGTTGTGTCCTCTTGATACAACTCTGTTGTCGATGACAATTACGCTAAGAACTGAAAAGGTTTGAAGACTAAACAATGCCACGTTTACGCAATGATTTACGAAATCAAGTACTCGGTAATGTGTAAGCAGGTGTCAGTCAGCGAGGAATAGCTACACGTTTTAACGTGTATCCTTGCAAGATAAGTCGATTACTACGAAATGATCACCCAAGACCTGGTCGATCGTTTATAACAACGCAAAATCATCTCAGGTGTTCGTACTGCAACGCCACTTGCTGAAAAGGTTTACGGCGGCTGTGACGAAGTGAGACAAACAATTGAGTTGCTATGTTAGGACAATCCACCGCAGCGCAGTCATGGGATTCCCTGTAGAATACCTTTCAAAGATTTACAACTTATACCTAATTATCGGTGTTACAAAGTACAGTAGGCAGACTGTGGTTAAATCAACGTTAAAAGTGGACATGGGCCTTGTTGTCTGACGAATCAAGCTTCAACATCATTATTGAGGATTACAGTTCCTCCGAGTTTACTCACGTCTACATGAACGCTACGTAGATTAAGTGTTTGAAAGAGATCGATTTGACGGAGGTACATGTAGCATACTGCTCTAGGGCGCGATCAACACAACTTTTCGCTTCCAATTCCGTATTTTGCAGAATTCATTCAAAAGTGTCAACACTAAAAGAAAAATCAAAGGTCTGTAGGGCCACGAAGGCGTCGATTAAGAATTATATATTGTTTAACGTCCCGCTTGAGAATGTTTCACTCATATGGAGACGTCACCATTGCCGGTGAAGGACTGCAAAATTTAGGCTCATGCTCGGCGCTTAGGGCCTTTGAGGAGGGAGGGGTCTTTATCGTGCCACACCTGCTGTGACACGGGACCTCGGTTTATGCGGTCTCATCCGAAGGACTGTCCCATTCAGTCACCTCTTACGACAAGCAAGGGGAACTGAGGACCTATTCTAACCCGGATCCTCACGTGAGAAAGGCGTTGAGTGCAATATCATATACTTTATAGGGTTCTCAATAAATTCAGAAGGCAGGTAAATTAGAGAAAGTAGGAGACGAAATGTTTGAGTGCCACAGGAGACATTTTCCCATGTTTAAGTACATAAATAAAGCATTGCAATCATTTGTAAAATGTCAGCAATCTGTGTTTATTTGCATAAAAAGAAATAAAGAAGAGAGTTCATACATGTATCCTCCTCTTGCGAGATAATATCCCTCAAGACTAGTTACTTTACAAAGTCTATAATAAATAAATTGGAACTGTATACAAAAAATACTAAAACGAATATGACTGCTTCAGAGTGAGATTACTTGTTTATAGACGTTATATCTTCTGTCCAAAAACAAAACCGGAAATAGCCTTTCTGTATTTGGAATAGCACCCGAACCGTGACATTGTGCAAATTCGCCAATTTAGTATTAATCTGTTTCTACTGATCTGAAATAAGGATTCTTGATGAAACTATGATACTATAGATATAAATGAAAACCAAATTTGAGCAGCTTATTTTATAAATACTTTATGATATCGTGCGACACAAATTTCGCGGGAAAATCTGTTTCGTAGTAAATCCATCCGCGAATACTGAACTTTTTTGGCCAAACAATCGTTATTTACCTATTAAATAAGGATATGATAATAAACAACGATATCAACAACGGAAATGGTATTGTGCTTTTCAAATATCAATTAAATTCAATGTTGCAAAGTCTTGAATCGTAAGAAACATTCAATACCAATAGGAGCTATTTGATTTGGCCCATTGAGATGGACTGAAAGGCGGCGTAGAGGCAAACTCTGCATGATCGCTAGAGCTTGACGCCTTAAAAAATGTCACTGAGACAATCAGCTCGATATATTGACGGCATCTTCGTGATCATCAAAAATTTATTCCATTCATATGCAAATCAATATATCCCAGTGAACGCCAAATAAAAAAAATAGAATGTAGACTTTCACATCTCTTTCATAGTTTGATATTTTATTGAATATAGCTTATAAGGGAAAACTAACAACAATTTAACCTTCTGACAAACGGGATGACTCCAGCTTCCCCATTATCAACTTTTGATATTTATGTAGCAATATTCCATTATCACCTGCATATGGTATTTCAGTCATCTGTGAAATGTGTCATGAAAGAAGCAGATTTAAAAGATCTGTATCCATAGGCATCAATACAGAGATTACATCAGTCTCTTTTAAATTTAGCTTTATGCTACTTCTACAATCGCTGTAAGAATCTTATTTGCAACTACAACCTGCCATGAGATCGAATGCTGTCCAACACGTTCTATGCCAAGTGTTAGGCCGATCTTTAAAAACCGAATATTACCGGTCACGGAAGCTCCTTAGTTAAAGCGTTCGCTTCATAACCGAGAGGTCTTAAGTTCGAGTTCTGCTCGTGCAATGATTGCAGTAAAAGCGTTTCCTGATTCAGATATATGACATACGGCGGGTGTAACATGTCAAAAGAGGATTCTTGTTTCTGTTTGCCACTCTTATTCCACCGTCTCTGCGCTGCTCTTAATTTCGTATTCTGTATAGTATCACCTTTCATTATCTTCTCATCATTTCTCCATTTGCATCTAGATCACAAATTAAAAAAATACATTTCCTAATATTTTAATTTGTTCTTAATCCCGAATACGATTTTAAACTGCATATCAGTTAGATAATAGCACTATTTTTTGCACCTTTGTTTAGGTAAACTAAATATGTTCATATGTTTGCTAGTGAATGTTGTCTGCCATCACAATTTTGTTGTTATTGTTTCCAAAAAACACCAAGGATGACATAATTATTTATTATAATGAACGAATACAGATCGCCAACCTGTGAATTACTAGTTCACTTGCACGGAGAGATTTGTTACAAAAAATTGCCATTAGATACGTTACCTAAATATGAGTTTTTATTGAAATTTGTGTTTGATTTCATGATCATCCTTGTTGATGTTGCCAATATGTCCATAAAGGTTTTATCAACTTGAGGTATAACACACACACACACACACACACACACACATATATATATATATATATATATATATATATATAGATCGTTGAAAATAGAAAATATTCTACATACAGTACATAAACGTTACCTTTTTCCTGATCCAACTCCTTCTTCAATTACATCAATATAGCACTACAAACCTGCACCGTTTACAAACTATGCCATCTGAACTATAATGCATTAAAACAGTTCTCTTATGAGCCAAATCTCGCAATATATTTGAATAATGATTGCAACCTAAATACTTGTGGCATATTGTATGCATGTGTTAATATTGACACCAAACTTATCAATCAATGAGATAATACATAACTGTTGACCATAATATGAGTAAATCTTGCTACATAGTTGGAAACTGTAGAAAGTCCCCGTATCGTATCTGTTCAACATAATTTTATCCCACCAACGTTCAACATTGTATGGCGTATCTTAAAACCTAAAAACATAGTAATCAGACACTCAATACAAATAAAGATATATTTCACTACATCATAAGACACAAAACAGTGCAAAAGCGAGAACTTTATTTTTTGACATATCCATTCTTGAACATGACACATTAGTGGAGAATTTATAAATATACATAGTAGATGTGCTTGTATAGTACATATAAAATTCAATAATTTAAAAGTTGCATTTAGCGTCACCAGTAAATAATCGATTCTTTCCCATTGTATATTTTATCTCAAACACTTGTTTTCAGAAGTTCAATGGATTCCTATAACGCACCCCTTGCTGCTAAGTTTTGAACTAGGTCTCTAAAGGCATGTTCGATAGCTCCATCTCTGCTCTTTGTTTCTGACTTCCCCACTTCCCCGGTGGCTTTATCCACACACCTTCCCTTATACTTCCACCGAAATTTACTAAAGTGACCTTCATAAGACCAGATGACCATATTTCCATTTCCACGATCAATCTATGATAAATAAATAGCATACTGCAAATTTGGGAAAACTATATCACAATTTCATATACTTTATTGTCATAGTTTCGAAATAATTTATGACCGTTTGTTTTCAAAAGAAACACACAAAATTTTTAAAAGTCGTAATTACTCTGTATCCATAGTAATTTGAGAACCAAATTTTTCGTGTTAAGTTACATTGGAATATAAACTCATGATGAATTTCAATTAAGTGTACTGTGAAAAAATATTGCCTTACGTCCTTTTAGCAAATAATTGTATATGAATATCTTTCGTCGGCTCAGAAATTGGCATGGAGAAATCATTAATGTGACAGAAATCCTGAGTGATCAATAACACCTATATAGGAAATATCAAATCCAATTTCAGAATATTAAAAAGTTAATCCTTTCGACATTACACCGTCGCGGTGTTTCATAGCGAGGCTTCGCGGGGACACGTTTATGGTATCACACCGGTAATTGTCCAATCAAAATGAACTTAGTCAATTGTAGTTCCGTATATTTAAAAGAATAATTTTTTTAATGCGTGATTTTTCTCATTTCCCCTTCTTCTTTTCTCCTATATTTTGTACCCCTGATTAGGAAATTTTGTGTAATTTGTAGAAATAATCAGTTGTTTACAGTGGAACTATTTGATGTTGGTAGCTGAGGCTTCTTTCCGAGGAGCACTCGGTCTGTTGACACACATGTGAAAAACACGTGGATTTGAGGTTAATCTTCTTTGCGGGTAAAATTATTTCGAAAATACCGTGTAGGGTGTCTTTTTTCTGGTGTCAGCAGACGAGAGAGGTAACATAGAACATGAGTGAGTTATTTGGCATCAATTTTGTAAACTGATTTTTAATGATTTTTTCCCCTCTATAGTAATATATAGTGAAAATAATTACCGGTGTGATATCTTATCGCGGGGACACGTTTATACCACGGCGTGGTACACTGCCTGCAGTTTTAAAGCTGATAGCAGGCCTGAATACTGTATCTTGCCGCTAATGACACTTACTTCCAAAGGATAGAATCAACTGAAAGGTACAATTTCAATCATATATTTGTGAATTACGATTTTCGCAGTATTTCCGAGCGAATATGTACGTGTTATCCATATTATCGACAATTTACAACATAATTTGCTTCAGAGATCGCGGCAATGCGATTTGGGTTTGCATGTGTTAGATTTTAGTGACCGACATTCAGAAGTTGAGAAAGTCAAACTTTATAAATGTATTTTTATTAGAAATTAATTTGAAATTGGAATTTACAAAATATTAGATAACGTGTCGACGAGATCAATACCTTGAAGGTTTTGTCTTTCCCGATCATAATTTACAGTGTAGTTACCTAATCAGCTGGGATTAAACCTACAAATTGTACGTCCATGGATGTGTGTCTTTCTTTTACATATATTTCATTCAACTGAATTTCAAAATTTGATTAAACAAATAATTATATCATTATATAATGCATTAGTGATTAAAATAAATCTAAACTCCTGGTATCCCATGAGGATTCGGGTTGGAATAGATCCTCAGTATTCCTTGCTTGTCGTAAGAGGCGACTAAATGGGGCTGTCCTTCGGATGAGATCGCAAAAATCGAGGTCCCGTGTCACAATAGGTGTGGCACGATAAAGAGCCCTTCTTGTTCAAAGGCCTTGAGCGCCGAGCATAGGCCTAAATTTTGCATCCCTTCACCGGCAATAGTGACGTCTCCATATGAGTGAAAAATTCTCGATCGGGACGTTAAACAATATATTTTCAATCAATCATCTAAAACCATGGTTCTGAAACTTAAATACTCTATATAATCATTTTCTTGCTGTTCGTCGTCAAGTTATGATAAAATAATACAATTTGCGGAATTGTAAAATAATACTTGGGCACCATGGGCATTGAAATACTTTGGTTTGTAAAATACAGAGACGGGGATTGCTATAAGGAAACACTATGCTTACCTCTCCTGAGCTTGACGTTCCAATCCCAGCCAGAAGAAGTTTCAATATGTCTTCTCCGTTAACCATAATTACATTCTACCTATGCAAGGGGAAAAAATAGCAGCAATTAATTCATTGATTAACAGTATAAATAGACGATCCATATCTCATTTTCGTCTCATGGTGCACTACATTAAAATGTGATTTGGGGAGGCACATGAATAACCTGTCGGGAAAAAATGCTGGGAAAGTTGAATATTTGAAGGGAATTTCTTATTTAATTTAAATCGCATCAGCAACGTTGATAGCAATGAGACAAATATTTAATGATGATACAGCTTTCCACAAAAGATTAGATACCGATATGTAAACCTTAGAAGACACAGGCATACTTTGAGGAATCATTTCATTTTTTGGTATACAGTAATTGTACTGTTAAATGTACGTATCTTTGTCGAAGCTACGATTTACAGGTTTTTTAATGCATGCCGGTATTCTTTGTTTCGGTTACCATGTATATACATTGGGTGAAAGGTATTTTCCGAATGAAAACGTAGTTAATGTCTACGAATAACACACTAAACTTGTCTAATCGGATTTGGCGTAAAATCGAAAATTTATAGATACAAATAAAGTTGTTGAAATTCCAACTTGCATTTCTTAAGAAGTTGAAAGAAAGGAAGAAAGAAAGATTTTTTTCTAATCTAATATGCTTATTATACACTAGTATGAACAGAAAACTTAATTTCATAAGCGTTTAAAAATTGACATCACTCATTGTATACTAAATGAAACAAGGCTTGCAACTACCATGGCCCCTTCCGTACCCCATGAGAAGAATTCGGTCTCAAAACTCACTAATTCGCCGCTTATCCGTCAAAAAGTGAGACGTATCCAATTCCAAAAAATCCAATACAATCCTCCATTTACTACCAAAATTTGTATTTTTACAGTAACGTTTCGATCTGATTGTCAAAATTTGCTCTATCAATCACGAAAGTTGATATCTGAAACGATATCGACCGTTCCGGATTAATGGATGCGCGGTCGACATAAGTGAAGCAACTGTCCTAAGCGCTATACATAGGTCTAAATTTGTGGTTCCTCTCCTACATTTGGTGTCCTCTCAATATGGATGAAAAATTCTCGACGTGAAGGCCCATCCCCTTTTTGTGACCAATTTTATTTTTAATTAGTAGAAAAACAGCATCATTTTTAAGATTAAATTTCAAGCTTGACTGGTTAAGGATACCATCTATAAAGTATAGCTACTTTCAACAAATCGTGGATCCTCCACTTTGATATGAACAAATCAGATACAACACTATAGAAGAATACATATATATGACTTTGTAACTTGTATTCCAGTCGTCCCTGAGAAGAAAGATATTAAAGATCATCAAACATATGAACACATAGTGTTAATCCTTGAACCCTCTTTTGCCGTCCCGCACTAGCGCCGAGGATTATGACAAGAGCGAATCTAAAACTACACAACATAGCAATAATTGCATTTTGATTTCGCAATCTAAATCATTATTTTCAAATAAAATTAACGCCAAATGTTCAGCCCTTGGGCAAACCAACCATGATCTAGGAAAGCATGGTACATATTCGCAGCATGCACAAATATGAAACTACACTACTCAAGGTTTCTTACAATACACAATTGGAAACCTTGTTGTCCTTGAAATTAAGATTTTTGATGATAGTGCGAATACATGAAGTATTTTAAAGATGAATCTTGTTTTGTTTCCAACACGGATATCTTTTCGAAGTTCGAGCAGCTTTGAAGCCGTTTGATCATACCGTAAAACACAGATATGAAAAACCGACTTTATTTAGCAGATGGTGTTTTTTTACATTTCATACAATATTGTAATAAAACTGGTGTGTACAAAATAAATCTTTTTTTCCTTTATAATCTAAAATCTCTCTCTCTCTCTCTCTCTCTCTCTCTCTCTCTCTTCCATTTTTTCGCAGACCATTCGGACATTGCTCCTTTTTGCACTAAAGAAAAGCGCAATTAATAGGGTTCTCAAATATGTCTTTTTACTCAAACGCATTATTGCCTACTTTGTGGGTTACATTTTTACTTTGTGGTTACATTTTTACTTTGTGGGTTACATTTTTACTTTGTGGTTACATTTTTACTTTGTGGGTTACATTTTTACTTTGTGGTTACATTTTTACTTTGTGGGTTACATTTTTACTTTGTGGTTACATTTTTACTTTGTGGTTACATTTTTACTTTGTGGGTTACATTTTTACTTTGTGGTTACATTTTTACTTTGTGGTTACATTTTTACTTTGTGGGTTACATTTTTACTTTGTGGTTACATTTTTACTTTGTGGTTACATTTTTACTTTGTGGGTTACATTTTTACTTTGTGGTTACATTTTTACTTTGTGGGTTACATTTTTACTTTGTGGTTACATTTTTACTTTGTGGTTACATTTTTACTTTGTGGGTTACATTTTTACTTTGTGGTTACATTTTTACTTTGTGGGTTACATTTTTACTTTGTGGTTACATTTTTACTTTGTGGGTTACATTTTTACTTTGTGGGTTACGTTTTTACTTTGTGGGTTACGTTTTTACTTTGTGGTTACATTTTTACTTTGTGGGTTACATTTTTACTTTGTGGTTACATTTTTACTTTGTGGGTTACATTTTTACTTTGTGGGTTACGTTTTTACTTTGTGGGTTACGTTTTTACTTTTCAGATTACGTTTTATAAGTTGTTGCGTAGTTGTCTTAATGATATCGCTCTTTTATTTCTAAGGAATTAGCAAATCATATTTACAAAGTTTACAATATATATATATATATATATATATATATATATATATATATATATATATATATTCATGATGATAAGTTAGTTAATAACTTTTCCCCGAATTTGCAATTCTATATATATATAATTATTTATATCAGTATGTATTACTAGATTATTCGGGTTTTCACGAAAGTGCGATTATCTAAATGTAACGCCCGTTAAGTTTTGAAATAACTTCAAAATGTTGAATGTGTGGTGGTCGGAAGGGTTTGATCGCCGGTGGCCAGATCATTCAGTTGATATTGGACCTGACTAGAGATTTAGATTCATGGAGCATTGGTCAGGTCGTTGCATTTTTTTCTCTCTTTCAGTTACATTTGGTGCCGTGACCAGTGTCCCTGAAAATGACAGATGAAAATGCCTGCCAAGGGATAAATATTCTGGGTTTTTGTCGTGAAGGTGTAAATAGATTTAAGGAGAAAGGTCCGTCAGTCAGCCGGGTTCGATCGCCGGTGGCCAGATAGCTCAGTTGACAGAGCACCTGACTGGAGATTCAGGGGGCCCCGAATTTGATTTCTGGTCTAGTTCTTTGCATTTGCTCCTGTCTGGTTATAAATGTAATTAGTTCGTTAAACGGCATATACATAATGAGACGCATTTGATTGATTGATTGTTTGTTTGTTTTACGTCCCGTCGAGAATTTTTCACTCATATTATGACGTCACCAGCTCTAGGTGAAGTTCCACAAATTTAGACCTATGTTCAGCGCTCAGGGCCGTAGCAGTGAGGGTTCTTTAACGTGCCAACGCCTACCGTGACACGCGACCTCCGTTTTTAAGGTCATATCTGAAAGACTCGTGATTCTCAATTCTAAATGCCGAGCGTTTGGCGAAGGAGCAATCACTACCTAATTTTCGTCTTAGATTTGACGCGGCCATGGCACGAGCGGGGCTCGAACTCACTACCTCCCGGTTACGAAGCGAACGCTCTAACCACTGAGCTACCGAGACGCATTTGAAGAATAACTAAGTTTCTATATTCTTATCTAATATCAATCGAAAAATCTAGTCAACACAGGAGTTTTAGTAATTACATGACCGTTCTATAAAAAAAAAATACCCCAAGCTATATGAAAACTTTGTTTACAGATGCAGAGACCCATCAGGAAATCGCCCCTGCTTATATGAACTCATTTTTATATCTTTTTTTTTACACTGCAGCCGCGGAAGGGATATGGGAGACACGACATTGGTATATTGGTATACAAACATACACGTAGGAGTATATAGGTACATACATTAGGATTAGATTTTAGCTTACCCGAATAAAACGCTATTGGCCATGGGCGTGTATATATCTACATCTATATATATACATGTATTAATCGCAAGATGAAAGTGATGCACTTTCTATGGAGAACAGAATTACATACAAACACATTGCTGGTAAAATCTCCATACTGTACAGGGGAATAACTTCACGTGTTATAAATTTCACGTGACGCGATTACTATTTGTTGCATTCTCGGATCTATACAAAATCAAAATGGTTCTTAACGAATTGTTTAACAGGAACGAAAACTCCTTATCAAATCATTAACACATATCATATATGCTGATTGTGTGTAAGATTACAACCAGTTTGTTGATATTCTAACGAATTGCTATGTAGTATAGCTTCTAGTAGTCTGGACTAGAAATAAAATGGAAAAGTTATATCGTTGTCTGAATTCAATAACCAAAACCTGTCCGTAGTTAGATGGTATTGTGTGTACATAGCACTGTTTAATGCATGAGAAATACCACATACTAGTGTGTGTAGTATATATATATATATATATATATATATATATATATATATATATACCATGACATACTACAACTGTTTTGTATAATAAGCAACTGTAATGTTTATACATGTAAAAATCTGCTACATAATGTATGAATAAAACATCTTTTGTAAATAATTCAGAAAACAATAGCCATGTTGGAGAAAAAAAATCTAGAAAAAGTCTAACAATGATAAGAATAATGAAAAACACTAGTATTTAGATTTAAAATCTCTTATCGATAACTGATTGAGAAGAATAATCCTGGACACATAACCGCTTATCAAAGCATTATAATAGCTTTCTGGCAGCCAGTTTTTCGAATAGGTCTTTCGTAGAACGTTTGATTGCTCCGTCCCTGCTTTCCGTGACAGCGGTACCCGTTTCACCAGTGGTGGTATCCACACATAACCCAATGTACTTCCATTGAAATCCCATCAGCTGACCTTTGAAGGACCAGCTGACCATTTTTCCATTTCCACGATCGAACTTTAAACATACAAAAAAATTGCAAGGGATATATTGTATGATGGTGGTAAATTTAAATGACTTTCTGCGAGGTGAAAAGTAGATATTAATGATAAAACATTAAGACACATGTGTCACTAAGAAACAGGTGTCACTACATTCTTGTATTAATCATCTTATACAATGTTTTCTGCAATTGCTATAGAAAGCATTTTTTATAATACAGTCAAAATTCGTTATCTCGAACTCGATGGGATAGAGATCGGTTCAACTGTATATGATTAACTATATTTTGGTTGTATATATATTTCAATGTGGTATTATTGCATGTGAAAAGAGTGAAGAAAAAAATGATCAATCATAAATTTTATAAAGAAAACAAAATCAATAATATGACAAACACGGATCGACCCCTGAACACACCAGAGGAAGAATCAGGTGCTTAGGAGGAGTAAGCATATCCTGTTGATAGGTCAACACGAGCACTAAATCTTGATCAGGAAAATAGAATTCAAATTAAAGTCAGTATGAAAGAAAACACATCTTGTATGAAGATTCGGGTTGTTAGAATAGATCCTCAGTGTCCCCTTGCTAGTTGTAAGAGGCGACTAAATGGGGCGGTCCTTCGGATGAAACCGCAAAAACCAAGATCCCATGTCACAGCAGGTGTGGCACGATAAAGATCTCTCCCTTCTCAAATGCCATGAACGTCAAGCATAGGCCTAAACTTGCAGCCTTTCAACGGCAATGGTGACATCTCCATAAGAGTGAAAAATTATCGAGCGGGACGTTAAACAATATACAATTAATCAGAATATTCTGATTACCTGTCCTGACCCAGATGTCCCCATAGCATTAGCAATATCCTGAATAGATCCCAGAATGTTTTCCACTGTGTTCTTTGAACCTATTCAAAACAAACATTTTTGTTTTTGATTTTGTTTATTTATGTTTGAATTTAGAATATAATACACTCATATTATAGAAATGATTCCAGTGAATGCAAGGTTGACGATGACCTGTGTTCCTGATCAAATCTCAGCAGCTGAACACAAACATAAAACAACCTTACATCAAACGGATATGTGCATCTCGAACAAATCCGTGTAATACTGACCTATAACTGTAGCCTAGTGGTTAGAGGACTTGATACCGGAGGATCGCGGATTCGATGCCTGGCGGACACGTCAATTTATCCAAGACAATAGAGAGTAACAGTTCATCCACCAGGTTTAGAAGTCAAAAACATGCATTGTTTTGATGGGAATTTTAAACCCACGGACATCACGTCTCACGGTGAGCTGCAGTACAATAATTATTGAGACCTAGAGCGCTATGCATAGGTTGATGCATCTCCTACATATAATGACATTCCTATCAGAGTAAAAGATCCTCAAATAGATTGATTGATTGATTGTTGTTGTTTTTCGCCACACTCAACAAATTTTCAGTTATCTGGTGGCGTCCAGTTTTCATTGGTGGAGGAGAGAACCCTGAGAGAACCCTGATACAATGTATCCGGGAAGAGATCACCGACCTTCCGAAAGTAAACTGGCAAACTTTCTCACATATATCGGCGCGAGCGAGATTCGAACCCGCGCCGACTGAGAGGCCTTGTGATTTTGAGCGTGATGCTCTAACCACTAGGCCACGGAGGCCCCTACCTCAAATAGATCGTAAAACAACAAATAAGCAAGTGATGCACATATTCATACAAAGCATTGTGCTATCATTTCTCGCGATATTCCATATGGTTAATTTATTTTGTTGGTATTATATTCGTGGGCAAAAATTTCGTCAATAGCATATGTTAATTAAAATAACTTTTTATTATCATTATTATTATTTTACCTACCTTTCTCATTTGAATGAACTGAAGCTTCTTTCAATTTCGTCATTTGATCTAAATGAAAATCAAATCGTTCAAATCAAAATAGAATAAGAGAAAAAAAATCTAGTGATAACACTGAACATCACACCACGAGTTATTTTGAATCAGTAGTTATCAGTAGTTATATAATACTTACATAATGGAAAACTCCACATGTGAACTGTACAAAGAATATGTATGTTTGCACATTGTGACTAGCTATAGTAATTCTATTTCTATTCAACACAATGAATCAAAGGCAAGCAATGAGGTACAACAAAAACGTGAGTCGATATACTTAAACTGAGACAAGAGAACACTTTAGCGTACTTTTATAACGGTTCACACTGAAAATTGCAAGGTGCTTTAATTTTGACTTAGTTTAATTATATTTTTATAGAACTACGTCCCTAATATTGACCCACTCAAACCGAGAGTGTCAAGCTTCCAAATTTGAACTTATTAATGACATCACTACTGTTTTAATTTCATGATATCACTACTGTTTTAATTTCATTAGTGTATGCATAAAAAAAATTGAAGATAACAAATAGTGATCAATCTCATAAATCCTGTGCAGAATACAAAACTAAGAGTTTACAGGATCCCTGGAAATCATGCACCTAAGAAGAGTAAGCGTCCCCTGTCGACCGGTCATACCCACCACGATCCCTCTATCTTGATCAGGTATACGGAGTAATACGTCGTCAAACTCAATATTGATAGGATATTTCAAAATTGCTAACAGCTTTAAGTCTGTAAGAGTTTTATAAGAGTTTTATACAATCGTGTTATTCACAATGAATCTTTAGTGAACACTTACACGATCATATGACATCTGTCATACTAATAATTCAGTTATGGTTATTATATGCCTTTTTCATCCTGCCGTGGTCATTCCCTGCTGAAGTTTTCGCGACTTGTAATTTTAGATTCTACTTGGTGTGTGGAAACGTGACCTTTTAATCTCTACAGAAATCAGGACTAATCTTTGTTTTCCCTCATGTTGACGCTTAAAGTCACATGTATTTTTGTGGTTGTAACATATTTCATACTAGATGGTTAACATATTCTATACTCATTCGAGTACATGGGGCTCTCATTAGAAAATTGTACTTATTAAACTGATGATCTTTGTTTTTGTAGTATGCATCGGTAACTATCAGCTTATGATAAGATTTGAGGGGCAAAATCCTATAATGCAGTTTTCACTATAATTTGATAGACAAATGAAACACAACAACATGCAGATATCTGCTTTTCTATATCAACACTCTCTCAATGGTCAGATATTTTGCAAATAATATGAAATTGTTAATAGTTTCACTGTACCTTTCATTTCGTTCACTTTCTCAGCATGCTCTTCCACTTTTCCTGCAAAATAAACATGGTAGAACATAACGAAATCTTCTTCACTCCTTCATAAAATTCATGTATGTTAGATATTGTAGATTTACAATAATTACGACCCCGTGGGGATCCTGGATATTAGAATACATCCTCAGTACCCGTAGCTTGTCATAAGAGGCTACTAAATGGGGCGGTCCTTCAGATGAGACCAAAAAACGAGATCCCGTGTCACAGCAGGTGTGGCACATTAAAGGTATCTCCCTGCTCAAAGGACATAAGCCTAAATTTTGCAGCCCTTCACCGGCAATGGAGACGCCATATGAGTGAAAAATTCTCGAGCGGGACGTAAAACAAGAATTACGTTTGATGGGACTTATTGTTTCTTTCAAAGAAAAAGTTATAAAAAAAATATTAATGAAAAGGAGACAGAATGATCAGTGACTCTTATAAAAAATATAAAATTAAGAGTAGAAGAAACACGGAGATCCCTGGACATACTAGAAGTGGACCAGGTGCCTAGGAGACGTAAGCATCCCCTGTCGACCGGCCACACCCGCCGCGAGCTCCATATCCACATCCGGCGCAATATTGGTGCGACTCGTCAACAAGAGACACTTCATCCTCCTAGGCACTCGGTGTGAGTCCTAGGTATCGCAACTAGTTCCACAGTCAATGCCATGAAGACCTTTATAGGGGCTGTAGCATACTGTAATATTGTTCATCGTTCAAGTGTGCTGGATAGCGATTTGGGGACAGCAATGCATCATAGCCCGATGTTGGGTCGTGAATGCCATCGAGTGCAATATGGAGACTATAGTGTGTCCGAAAACACTGTGTATACGGCTATAGAAGAATATGTTGTCTTAAGCATGAAAATAGGCTTAATATATTGTTGATATGTAACACAAACTTTATGAATTGTCTATTTTTACATACTAGTATTACACAACAATAGTATACGATAAGGTTATTTCTTTCTAATTATTGAGGACATAATTTATACGCTGATAATGCGTGATACATTTTTTATGTTTGTTACAGTAATTACAGTTATAAATATATATATATAGATATATAGATTTTGTTTGTTTGTTTTATTTATAGTCGCCTGAGCAATTTTTCAGCTATCCGGCGACTGTAGATAGATAGATAGATAGATAGATAGATAGATATAAAGGTGAAGATAAAAAAACAGTGATCAATTTCATAAATCCAATGAAGAAAAGAAAATTAAGTACAAAACAATCACGGACCCCTGGACATATCAGGTGTCTTGGAGGAGTAAGCTCTGATCTAGAAGGGGGAGGGGAGGGTGGAGGCTATGGAATTTCCAACTGAAAGAAAATATAGTCATCTTTCACCCTAGCATTGCGTTTAATATTGCTTCATCAACTCTTTCGATCGACTTGATTCGCTCACTGGGAACACTTTCAAAATTCAAGGTCAATTTTGGGTGCAGATTTCGCTTAGTCTACTATCTGTAAAAACGTGAAACGTCCGGAGGATTCGCCCTGGAATCAGGTCCCAGATCCCCAGCCTTTTAGACATCCCCCCCTTTCCGATGAAAAAAGCTGGATCCGCGCCTTCATCCCCTGTTGACCGGTCACACCCTCCATGCGTCTGTTTGTGTTACAGGTTTACATGTCTGTTACTGTTATTTGTGTATACTTTTTTCAATTGTATCAGCTTGTTATGTACAGAGTTAGCTTACCAAAACATTCTTCTACTTTCGTGGCAGTCTCTTCTACTTTCCCTGCAGAAAAGGAAACCCGAAAGTAACTCCAATCAATCAGCTACTTTGAATTATCTAAATTTGTCAATAATAAACGGATGTCAAGCAATTCAAAATGGATTATAAAAGAAAACATTTCTCACGTTCCAGGTTTACAACCATTGTTTTGGTAGCCTGGTCTTCTTGAGCTTGTTTTTGAAGTTCCGCATAGTAGACTTGATCCCGCTCCGGGTCCATTGTTTCGTATCGGAGAGAATCTACCTCTCGTTCATACTTGTTCCCGTTATTGAGGATAGTATCCAGATGAACAACTGCCGATCGGACAGTGGACCAGATCGAGTTAAATTCTGCATTCGACAGAGAGGGACTCGACGAATGTACACAGTTATTTCGAGCCAAACGAATTCTTTCTATGTTGGCGGAGGTAGATGTGTCACTCGGGTTTGGATTACAGCCCCACCCATTATTGTGTGGTGGAATGCTGGTAATGTTTCTTAGCAGCACATACAATAACGAAAAATCCATATCCCCATAATTCCCATTGTAGTTGCCGTTGACTGGGGAAATGACAGCTATTTGAGCTGCTGTGAGGCGAGGTAGCTTTTTGGTTTTTTGTTTGAGGACATGTGAAAATGTGTGTGAAGGGATCTCCTGATGTAAGACATCGCGTAATTGGTCCGTGCACGGACCCAATAGCAGACGACATGCTCTGTTAGCGTTAGTTGTTTCTGGAGTTGATGAGTAATTACGGCTACCCATGATGGAAACAAAGATCTCAATCTATAATTATTGATAGCAAATTTATTGAAGAGTGAAATGATTGGTTGGCATCTACAAATTTGGAACGTGGAGTACAAGCAGAATTCAACAATTGGTTTGTGACGCTACGTCATACGATGTGATTTTACCTCTGCAAGGCATCTTCTGGCCTTCAGAATCACAGAATAAATCAAATGGTGCATCGAATAATTCAGATAGTGAATATGACCATGTTTGACTGAACTGACAAGTATACATTGTCAAAATTGAGATACTGTTGACAGTCGGCAGAAACTAGATGTATCAAAACATAGTAATCATAGTTCCACCCTGTCCTGCAGAATATGAAAGAAAAACATTCAAGGTTTTATCTGGTCTGTGAACTTAGTGAACAATGTTTATAAATAAATTTGTTATTATTCATATACATTCAAACATGAACCACATAATTTTGGCATATGGCAATCTTATTTTAAATGTTAATTACTTTGATTGTTATTAACTAATCTTCCAGCCGCTACACGTAAACGTGAAGACATTTATAATTAGATGTTTTTATAAGATACTCCTAATGTAACGATGGGAGGTGTTAATTGGTAAGTGTATACTCAGTTGTATTATATGTGTTGTATCATTTCAACATGATTGATAAAGCGACGCGAAATATAGAACATACATGGGTATTAACAAACAGATAATTAAGTCACGTACTTGTAATGAACAGTTGTTACAGAATGATAGCCCTATATACATGCAGCTTAGAACATGTAACTTTATAGAAAAATAACCAAAAAGAATGATCAGTTTCTTTGACATCTTAAAGTCTTTTTTTCCGATTGCTATTTTGTCATATTGATCAAGCAGTCCAATTAAATATCTTTCGGGGTTTTTTTTTTTACACTCTTTCACTTTTCGAATTAAAATGAAAAAGTACTATATTTATCTTAGAGACATGCCTCTATTACTGTCATTATCATCTTCATCATTACAGGATGTATCAGAAACTAGACGAAAATTAAACTTACCTACACGTTTGGTACGCAGTAAACACCGCCGAAATGCGCATGAATGATGATATGTAAATAACGGTTACTTTATACTTTTGGTTTCGGTTTCGGATATGAGGGTCAGTTTGAATGTAAAAGTTACCTTTGCCTCTGTTTTGTGGTGAAAGAATGGGATTTCCATAAACTATTAATATCAGCCAATAAAACGTACAATCAAATTAAGAGCAAGGGCTTCATTGAAATTAAGCAGCTGTGCTTTCATGGGTTATCCCTTGTTGTTAACTAATGCAAGATACTGTGTTAATCTGTCTTATTTATTTAATCTAAACTTTTAATCTTAGAAATTGCATAATATTACTAGATAATCATACATATATTTATGCTTCATTGTTTTTTGTCAGTTCATATGAACATTATTTATATCGCCCTGTGTCATACATTGATTTTTTTTGTACCTGCATTAATATAATATAATATAGTATCTATCTGTCGTGCTGTCTGTGTCTATATATCTTACAACAGTCGCCGGATAGCTGAAAAATTGCTCAGGCGACTATAAATAAAACAAACAAACAAACAAAATATATATCTTACCCTGCAGGGATCCGGGGTTGTTAGAATAGATCCTCAGTACCTCTTGCTTGTCGTAAGATGCGATTAAATGGGGCGGTCATTCGGATGACCACAAAAAAACCGATGTCCCGTGTCACAGCAGGTGTGGCACGTAAAAGATCCCTCCCTGCTAAGTGCCGAGCATAAGCCTAAATTGATAGCCCTTCACCGGCAATGGTGACGTCACCATATGAGTGAAAGATTCTCGAGTGGGACGTTAAACAATAATTAATCAATCAATCCATCTAAAACTTTATGTAAAAATCTAACTTTCTGACCACTAATAGTCTTAATTACTAGATTTAATTTTAGACAGTGCTTAATTTATTTAAAAAGTTATTTCATAGGTTCTATATATATATATATATATATATATATATATATATATATATATATATATATTAATCATTGATTAATAGGATTATCGAAACGAACAATTAGATTGTCAAAATTTGGGGCAGACGTGCCTCTTCCTCAGAAAACAAATAATGACTGAGGAGTTAGTCGCATTAAATGTACATTGAGTTTACCACGTCCTTGCACTACAAATTACCTGTCTAAGTTGTTTACTAAATCGCGAACTCGTGTGTAATCTGTAATGTAAATATCAAATGTTTACGGTGATCCTATTGAATGGTCGTCTTGAAACTTTGATAAAGAAATGTTTTTGCTCGTGTCGATGGTCATTTTTGTTCTTTGTATATTTTTTGTATATGACCTCGTATCTACTTTGTGGATCCGACATTTTAAGGTATCGGGAACTGTGACAGTGTGTGTATTGGGGAGAGAAGCGGTGTGTGAATGATCTGTTGTGTCACTAGGTGTCGACTCATCCAAAGTTCCTCCTAATGAGCGATGATGATTATAATTATCATAAAATCTCCGCCTTTATTTTAATTTGATAAACACATTCAAATACACAGGTGTTAAAATCTAAAATATTATGTAATTAAAACCAATGTCTTTGTTTATTAAGTAATGGCTGGCCAAACAATCCTAGTGTTTATAGTTGGTTTCCATGTAAACAAAGCTTTGTATTTTGCTGTGTAAAATGGTACGGCAGGGTGGAAGTTTAAAGCAAAGCGAAGTTTTTTTTTGTTCTGTTGATTGTATTATGGTGATGTTCATTCTGACAAAGCCGTGCATGGGGGTTAGGGTTGGGACGTGTGCTGGTCTGTCACGGCACCACTTTTTCAGAGAGCTACGGATCTCCAGCGTATGTAATGCTGAGACTGTGTAGATGGCCATGGATACGAATTTTGATTCATTGAAATTAACAGTATTTTTTATTAAAGAAATAAAGATCTTTTATAAACAACTTAATTGAGTGAATTTGATTTTTTTTTTTTTTTTACAAAGATATACTTTGTTTATTTTTTGTATATGACCTCGTATATACTTTGTGGATCCGACATTTTAAGATATCGGGAACTGTTATAGTGTGTGTATTGGAGAGAGAAGCGGTGTGTGAATGATCTGTTGTGTCACTAGGTGTCGACTCATCCAAACTTACATAAAAGCCGGCTTTCAAAATCGTGTTTCTTAATCAGTGTTTGTTCATGCCTCTATGATCAAAATTTATAGTAAAAATAACATTGGATTTTCCCTTTTCTCTAAATAGATATGATAAATTTAGCAATTCACATGACTAGATGAAGGACTTGCTCTCAGTGGAGGATTTAAAGAGGGTGCGCCCGCCACCGCCACCCATATAAAAAATTTTCAGATCTAAGGTAAATCATGTCTCTTATTTAGAAAAGGGAAGCCATCTTTTTTGCACTCACGGGAAAATAAACTACAAGATATTTTGATTCTTGCCACTTTTATTGGGAGAACGTATATTTATCTGAAAAAAAAAAAAATTTTGTGTCCTAAGGTGGCCTCCATATCCCCTGCCTCATGACGTTGCGCCTACTAACTTTAATTCCTGAATCCGCCCCTGGCTCTGGTCTCTACGAAGATAGATATAGACAGTGTGCAGCAATGTGAACCCGGGGTGTTTATGCATGTACGTATTTTCATAATGATATGCAAGTATATACAAACAACATTCATATCTATATCCATGTGAAAATTGAAATTGTGAAGATCTCTCTTGGGAATTTCCGTGAACGCTTTGGTATTAACAGGTTAAGGATGTTAGCTTCTCAGCAAGAAGATTTCTTCAAAACATTTTGTAATGTATCTACACAGATTCCATGGTGATTGCAAAATCGGACACAAATGTTGAGAGGTGTGTGACTGTAGATCCATTAGCAAAATGGCTCGGAATTTGATTTTTTCCCCCTCAACATTTAGCTATTTAGATATACACATGATAGAAATAGCATGGTTAAAATTTAATGATAAACTTACTATGATAGAAAAACCAATATCTAAGAAACACATCGTCAAAATTGTTCATCATGTACCATATTTTGTGTATTGTGAGTTGTGACCTGTCTATTTCAACAAACATTATTTCTATCTTTATTAATACTTTAACAAATAAAATTTTATATCTTAAAGGGACATAGACACGATTTGAGTTGAAAAGTTTCAAATTTTATTTTTCCATTTTTAATGTTTACAATGCTTAACTAAGATATTTCTAATATTCAACCAAAATTTGAATGTAAGTTGTTGAGTTACAAGAGATATGGGACAAACTATTCTTTATTATGTAAACAAGGCTCGTGACATATGAAAAATAGAAAAATAAAATTTGAAAATTTTAGCTTATATCTTGTCCATGCCTCTTTAAATATTCACAATTTAGATAAAAATTCGAAAGAGGGGTTCATTTTGAGATTATCGAGATAGGGGTCTGCAAGTACAATTCATCAATGAAATGTTATATCCTTGCCTTAAATATCGAACGTTAATTGAAAATATATGAACCGTTTACTTACATATATCCGTTAAAACTTAATTTCTTGTTTCTCTTGAGTCAATCTTAGAGATTTATAATGAAATATAAATTGCAAATATACTAAATATTGGTTGGGGGATGTCGATTTTATTCTCCTACAATTAATCATCCGCCTTAAAAACTAACTCCTTCCAAATAAGGTAACTATATATATAGTGCATTTGTCTTAATCCATACAGGACGAAGTGTAGACTCTGACTATAAGCGAAATTCTGATAAATCCAACAAACTTTACAAGGCCAGTTTGTGTATAAACTGCACTAACCTCGGGATGATACATGGCTGTCTTTGTGTACCGTGATGCATTTATATGGCGTTCATCGTGATTTTCCATAAGCAATAATACTGTTCTCTTTTTGGTTGGTCAAGGTTATTATTGTCAGTATATATTATATTCTTAATGTGGTTGATTGATTGATTAAATATTGTTTAACGTCCCGCTCGAGCATCTTTCACTCATGTGAAGACGTGAAGGGCTGCAAATAAAGGCCTATGCTCGGCGCTTATGACCTTTGAGCAGGGAGGGATCTTTTACGTGCCACATCTGCTGTGACACGAGACCTCGGTTTTTGCGGTCTCATCCGAAGGACCGCCCCATTTAGTCGCCTCTTACGACAAGCAAGAAGTACTGAGGATCTATTCTTACTTAAAGCAATATAAGCTGCCAAAATTGCAATTTTTGATAGTGGCATTAAAAGAGGTTAAATGAACGTTGATATGATTGAAAAAAAGAACTACATCGAATTTCCTCTCTTATGCATCGTTTACACACCTTTACGTGATGAAAAATATATTCCTCGACATTCCGTTTGACCCTAACAATGGCAGCTGATTAATCGTCGGCGACAATCCCGAAGATAACCGATGTGGACACGAATGATTCTGACGCTGATCGGGGTGGATCGGGTTGTATCCGGATCATTAAAATATGGACGGCGAGGTGAGATAAAATTCTAGTTACCATCATTATTTTGGCATTGTTAACAATGTTATATGTTTTTATATCTTTTTCGTCCCGAATCAGTCAAAGTCGGCTTTCTCCCTCGCTTCAAACCTTTCGTGTCAGACATCTTTCGTGCTTACCGGAAATATTGCGCTTGCGCATTTGATTTTGCCGAATGAGTTCAACTTTAGGTCATTGCATACGGATATAATGTCGGAAAAATTAAGGTACGGGAGGACTTAATTTCAACTGTCGAACAATTTTTACATTTAATGCAAAAAATACAACATGACAAAAGTTTAATCGATAAAATCAGGTATTAGAAGGTAGATGTTTACAAAATTTTCGATTAAATTTAGGGACCCCAAAATAACAATTTTGACAGCTTATATTGCATTAATGTGGGATCCGAATACAAAAAACGTGCAATTAAAATAAATAATTATTGTTAGCAATGTTTGAATAAGTATTGTGGTGGAAAGGAATGCTTGACTTTAAATCGGGTCAGTTTATAATATTATTGCGGCAATATAATTATAGTACTATCTAAATGAAGGATATTTTTATTTGTGTGTGTGTGTGTGTGTGTGTGTGTGTGTGACGAAATTGTAATTTGATGTTCGAAAATCGGGACAGATTTGGATTATCGCTGTGATCTAAGAATTATGTCGGCATATAAGGAAAGTTTTTAATTTTTGGCAGAGATTATAATTTAGTTATTTTATATAGGGAAGAATAATAATAATGTGAGGGTACGTTAGGGCTTTCCATATTTTACACCTAAATCGTACAAAACACACACACACCCAAAAAATAACAACTTTGGTCGTTTGAAAAATTAGATTCGAGGGAGGTCACGAATTCTCAACTTTCACAATCTACCTCCATTCGCCCGCTATATGAGCTTACAACAGTTTTATAAAATCTTTTACCATACTGAAGAGAGACTTAACCATTAAATAAATCACATGCACCTGGCGTTTGAACCCACAACCCCTTTTGATGAACACACGTTCCAATGCACCAAATCAAATTCACAAGAAACATGTAATGTCAATCCGTGCATTCTGTACGAGTTGTGTCTATTTTTTTTAAACTCCCAATGGCTGTAACATCAAGTTGTCATTACATATACTGAATGTACCAAGTCTGAAGAAGACATGTTTTTCCTCACCTCTGAATGATTTAACAGTAAGTGTTTTCGATTTTATTCAAATAAATGATCTACAATATTCAGCATATGTATTACACCTACAAGATATAATAAAAAGTACATATTTAATGTTAATAAGAAATAGGCTGAGAATCCCGACATATATAGATATTACAACCCAGGGCAAAGGCAGTGTTAAATCAGAGCATATACATCCGAACAAACAAAAAATAGCAATACAAGTATTTAAAATACTAAAATAGTATACAACCTAAGATTAACCAATATTAATACCATTTATAGTACGGGTGTATCAATGATGAAAAGTCCATCAAAGTCTTATAATGCGTTCCTGGCGGCCAGTCTCTGAAACAAGTCCCTCATGGAATGCTCGATTGCTCCGCCTTTGCTCTGTTTGATTGCAGTGGTAGTCTCCCCAGTAGATTTATCCACACACACCCCTATATACTTCCACTCAAATCCCATCAACTGGCCTTTAAAAGACCACGTGACAATCTTCCCATCGCCACGATCAATCTATAATAAAGAATAAAAACATACAAGTACATGTATGATAAGCATAATGAACTTGGGAATATACATCTTCATTTCCATGGCTACATGTAACAAAATGGCGGGTAACATCATATAATCTCCTAATTACACCTAGGTAATAGTCCCTTCTTTATAAAATGTGCAGTATTTCATTTATGCTCTATTTCAAGTTTTATGATTACGATTTTCCTTTCAGATGATATAATATTGTAAACTATGGAAATTTACAACAAGACGTCCGTGATTTGACAGGCCTACCCTCATAACCTTGCGGAAATAAAGACTCACAAGGTTATTTAACAGTGCATATCGCTGTTGGGACCTATCCACCTCCAGGATCATAATATGAATGGAAATGAATATATGACGACACTTCCGTTGCCCCACACCCTATACCACTTACAATTTTGAAGTTTGGGAAAAATAAGATGCGTTAAGGTTTTTAATTATTCCTTTTTGTCATTTTTGTTTGTTTGTTTATCAAGTGTTTTTGACAGTGTGTAAACTTGGGGTTGGGGTGAAGGATAGTTAATGAATTACAAAAATATTCTGTTGATTTACGTGTACAAGTCGCACTTACCTGTCCTGAGCCAGATGTCCCAAGAGCATTGGCAATATCTTCAGCAGATTTCAAGAAGTTTCCAAACTTGTCCATAATGATTTCTCTCTCTACAGTGTATTCAAAAGAAACATTCAATACAACAGATATAAGAATACCTATGAGACCAGTGTTGTCCAAAATGAATTATTTTTCTCCGGTTTAACAGACCCGTTAAATTTCTAGCCTTGGAGCTGAAGGTTGTCCTAGTAAAGGATTTTCCCGAAAATCAGTTTTATTTTTCCCATGATGGAAAAATGGCCCTGGTCCTGAATTGGACCCTAGCCACCCTCGCCCATCTTGTTTCCGGTTCCTTTTAAGCATGCGTTGTCGATGCAGTCTTGGTCTGTTATGAAATTATTTCTTGATTCCATCATCATAAATATTATTTGATCTTGTACGTACGATTCATTGATTAAATATTGTTAAACGTCCCGCTCGAGAATCTTTCACTCATATGGAGACGTCACCATTGCCGGTGAAGGGCTGAAAATTTAGGCCTATGCTCGGCGCTTATGGCCTTTGAGCAGGGAGGGATCTTTTACCTGCCACACCTGCTGTGTCTCATCCGAAGGACCGCCCCATTTATTCGCCTCTTACGACAAGCAAGGGGTACTGAGGATCTATTCTAACAACCCGGATCGCCACGGGGATCTTATACGTACGGGTTCTCTCACTGATAGACAGACATTGAAAGCAACGAATATTTCAGGTCAACGGTATGATATTTGATCTCCATGAAATCCTCTGAGAATATAATCAAAAGGCAAACCTTAGATATCAACTTATCAGAATAAAGGAATTTATTTTGTACCAATTGATCATTTTAATGCGTTCAAAATGTCCATTTGATGTCATTTCCTAACACAATTTTGACCTATGGAAAAAAAAATCCAACAATGTTTTGCTCTGTGTATGGTTCGATAAACGGCGAATAATTTTACAGACGATTGACATAATTATCATACTTTCGTTCTATTCAAAACCATCCGTCCAGAACAACGTATATTATCCAGTCACACTGTTATCCACTTACAGTGTACATACCTAGAACATTATTCTGCAAATACATTTAGGTTATAACACCAATCCATAATCTTGATTTCATCCATAAAGTACGATATATGTTTAAAATAACTCCATACTATAGCTCGAACCTATACCGGAAAACTGCTGGTGTAAGGGTCCACGTGTGTAGGGCTGGTGGTGATATCGCCATCATAAAGAGCAAAAAGAGTTAACTAATATGTGTATGCGTGTTTTGTCCCCAGAAAAAAAGTTTGATACTGCAAGAATTTCCATTCTGATAATTCACATCCCATGAAGTATTTTTTGAAAAACATTTTAAATCAATCACCAACATCAAATTACTTGTGTGATAGGTTCACAATATAATTTTTGCTCTCCTCCCTCTCACAAAAAAAAAAATTAAGCCGAATAAAGAAAGAGAAGGGGAAAATTTTTGTTTCTGTATACTAAATACACTGTACTTTTACAAATTTCGATCGCAAAATTTAAAAAAAAATTATGATTATGATTCCCAAAATTCTTCATTATGAAATCCTTACTTTTTAATCTATTGAATATTACATACCTTTATGTCGAATTCAGCTTGATAACAAAGCATCATTGAGCTCCCTTCATTATATACCCGAGCTTGGGTGTACATCCCAGTTACTATTTATAGATCGATAGAGGTATGAAAGTAACTGACGGGTTTTTTTTCTTCTTCTAGATGCTATATATAGATTTATCGCTGAGTCATTGTTTTACATTCATTCATGGCGGGAAAATGCCAGAATAAATCACAAAGAATGACTACTAAGGCTTAATTACAGAGCTGAAAATGATAATAAGAAAACCCCATAAAACAGCTAAAATACAATGAAGGAAACAGGCAGGCAGTGAAGATGGTGAAAAAATTGAACTTTTATTGTCCTATGTTTCTTTATTTTATTTACAGACAGGGATTGATTGATTGTACCTAGGAAGAGACCACCGACACTCCGGTAGTAAACTGCCAAACTTGCTCAAATATATCGGGGCGAGCGAGATTCGAACAGGCGCGACTAGAGGTGAGAAGCCGTGTGATTTTGAACGCAATGCTCTAACCACTCGGCCCTTACGAGAGAGAGAGAGAGAGAGAGAGAGAGAGAGAGAGAGAGAGAGAGAGAGAATGGTCCTGGATAACAATAATATAAATTTCCAAAATATTATAAATCTTATCATTATATCAATATACCCAGTGTTTTGCATTTTTAAAGAGCGATTTTGTGGTGGTGGAAAATATGAACATTTACATGCACTACGATTTTATTTTTTTAATTCTATTTTTTTCCCGAAGGATAGAAATGTAATTTAAGATTATACAGACTTCCAATGTTTCCACATTTTCTAATGTTTTTGCCTTTTATATCTTTACAAATTGTGATATACCATTTTCTCCGCTTGAACGGTGCGCGTCTATTTTTAGATTTTATGGCTGGGTATTCCTGAGTGTATTTTTGTGACAAGAAGCTTTCATCGAAGATTACACGACTGTATTCATATATGATTATGTGTGGAACTTTTTTTCTATGATAACACTGTAAATGTCTCAATTTCAAGAGGGGGCCTCCGTGGCCGAGTGGTTAGAGCATCGGGCTCAAAATCACAAAGCCTCTCACCTCTGTCGGCGCGCGTTATGTGAGCAAGTTTGCCAGTTTACTTGCGGAAGGTCGGTGGTCTCTTCCCAGGTACATTGTATCTGGGTTCTCTCCTCCACCAATGAAAACTGGACGCCACCAGATAACTGAAAAATTGTTGAGTGTGGCAGAAAGCAATAAATAATCAATCATCAATTTCAAGAAGAGCCGCACAATCATTGTATCGAACCGCGAGTATGCACATTGAATTATGCTCTTCTGAAGAAGTATGCACAGGGAGTGTCTAATTATTTTTTAATTACATAATTCATATGAAGGGATGTCCAAGGACAGAAACAACAATATTTCAAACATGAGGCTCAAAGATATAAGCAGTTTTTAAATCGAAACAAGTTATTGTTACAATGCTTTCAACAATATCGTTTAATATCGGTCATTATAACGGTCTAGTTTGCCAATACAACCAGTCACTGGGGCGAGTGCTGACTGACGTGTTTCATACAAATTGTTAGTCCGTTCATTACATAATGATTCTGACCACGGATTACGTTTACCTGATCAAGATATAGGGATCATGGTAGGTGTGATCGGTCCACAGGGGATGTTTACTCCTCCTATGCACCTGATCCCACTTTTGGGCCTGTGTTTGCCTTACTGATAATTTTGTATTCTTTATACGTCATTTCAATTCAACTACTCCTACGCAGGATAGAACCGTGCTTTTAACACAGATTGATTGATTGATTGATTGTTTTCCAACACACTCAACATTTTTCAGTTATCTGGTGGCGACCAGTTTTTGTAGGTGGAGGAGAGAACCCAGATACAATGTATCCGGGAAGAGACCACCGACCATCCGAACGTAAACTGTCTCACATATATCGGCGCGAGCGGGATTCGAACCCGCGCCGACTAGAGGTGAGAGACCTTGTGATTTTGAGCGCAATGCTTTAACCACTCGGCCACGGAGGTCCCCTTTTTTAACACTCTTTTAACACAGAGTACAACCAATCCCTATGGCAATTTACTATGGACGGTGGAGACGTCCATGAGGAGGGGTGAGAAGGTGGCTCAGATTTTTCTTCATACAAATAATTCTTAAGAAAATATATAGCCTATCAGGTGACGCAATAAGTCCTGGTTTGAACGATATGTAACATTCCGTCAGATCCCTACCACTTGCTCAAACACTTCAACACAGTTAGAAAATCTTTGTAAAATGGTCTATGTCGTTCGTTTTCTTCATTTTGTTAGAAAACAGAAAAAAAAAACCCACCTAAAATCAACTACATCAGTGACAAAACAATATTCTTACAAATGTATACCATAAACATCAGGAAAAAAATGATGCATATTTTTAATGTCTTTTGTGATGTCATCTAGAGTTTTATGTATGTTTTAAAGTTTGAATGTTGAATTCAATGATTATTAAAATATATACGACATAACTTATAATTATTCCAAAGGGAGACGAATTTCAAAAGCATCTTGGGACTGCATTCCATAAACATCAATTCTTCTTTTTTACGGAAATCATAAAAAATATATTGGATTATCAACCACTGAATATATGAATTTATGTTATGTTATTGACAGTATACAAAATTCTCTGTAAACTTAGATAGACGTGTAGGAATAGCTACTTGTAAAAGTTGTCAGCCCTGTCAAAGACGCACTAGCCCTGAGGAAATGATTACCAGCTTGTTGTCTACTATTTAATGACGGCGGACCTAATTCGTTTCTGCTATAGAGGGTTTGTTCAAAGTTTGATGTACAGTAAAAATATGGATTAATAATTTAATTTTACTTGTATCACGCAATTTTGATTGGCTGAGCACACTAAAAACAATAGTTTATATTGTATAATGTCACTTGGTATGGGGAGACGGCCCCTTGACATCGAAGACGACACTACTTTATACTATTATAGCACTGTTAAGTTGTAAGACCTCTATGAATTGAAAATCAACGGAATTAAATCTGCACAATAAAATACATTTTGATAAATACACATTTTATTTATTTATTTATTTATTTATGATGTCGAACAAGACGTATATTATCTTACAAGTAAATTACACAAAACACTAATAAACGATAAAAATTCTATACAAATTTTGACACAACGATATCATATGCGAAATAATGGTATATCAAGTATTTGCAAAGTTTGCTATTTCATTGTAAATATATGTTTACTAGGGAGGGTGGGAGGAGGAGGTATATTTCTTATCTGCCTATCGAAGCACAAAAATATATACCTACATGACGTCACGTCCCATCGATTGACATTGAGATGCGAATTGTTTACATATTTTACTGTGTTGGATTTGATTGTACATGTATGTTATAATGTATTTTAAAACTTTTATAAAATCAAAAAATGTTTAAATCGCAAATTAAGCTAAACTGTGCTACTGTACTTTTTTTTTCTACATGATGCATTTTGTGTATGTCACATCTAAACTTTTTGTCAAAGCGAGTCCAAAGTCGATCTTGCGCTGCGAAGTAAACATTAGGTCTTCATATGCAGCCAACGCATATCTTCTTTAATGGAGACTCGTTGCAAACTCCACCTTTCGTTTTCAACTTTCATAAACAAAGTACATGTACCAGTTATGCAAAGAACCAAGATGGCTTCCTTCACGTTCGACACTTTGTTGGTAGATATAGACTATGCTGCTAATCGGATGATTGCGCGGTGCAAGCATTTTCTATTTTTAAACTAAAACTTGCACAATGTAGTTTTGTCTTTTTGATTTTAAATTAAATTACAAGTGTTGAAGCTAATTTGGACTTATGCTAGTAGAATTCTTTTTTAACTGAAAGTATAAATAAAAAGTTGTGGGTAGGATATGGCCAACCACAAGCAGGACTTGAACGCACGACCTCCCGGTTACGAAGCAAATGTTTTATTACATTTTCAGCAGTGAAATACTGAAATTTATCCTTTCAGTAAAATTGATATTTTCATAGTTGTTATTTTCATAGTGAAAATAACAACCAGAACTGTCGTAAAATTCATCCGCGATAAATACGACCACCTTTATTTTACGTAACAAAAAATACTTTATCGTGTTTTTACTTGAATATTAAAATAAAATTTAATCAAAGTTGTTTTGTTGTTCAGATGTATTTATTTCTTTACACTTTACTATTTTTGGCGCAATATTGTTTTGAACGTTCAGTACAGTGGGTTGAAAGGAGGCCTGGAAGTGGTTAGACCGAAAGGAAAACGTAAGGAAATGTAATAAACAGAAAATTCTATGTTTTGTTGTTGGATATTGAATTTATTTCACGAGTGTGACGTCATGTAGTGTGAAGTGCACTCAGGTGCATTTTGTTAATTTTACTCGGGACACCTTAACCCCGCTGCGTATGCACTATTCTCCATATGATCGTTTCGTTTGTATATTATTTAACGTCCCCCTCGAGAAGCTTTCACTCATATGGAGACGTCCCCATTGCCGGTGAAAGGCTGCAAATTTAGGCCTATGTTCGGCGCTTATGGCCTTTGAGCAGGGAGGGATCTTTTTCGTGCCACACCTGCTGTGACACGGGACCTCGGTTTTTACGGTCTCATCCGAATGACCGCCCCATTTAGTCGCCTCTCACGACAAGCAAGGGACACTGAGGATCTATTCTAACAACCCGGATCACCGCGGGGCTTATGGACATGGAATGAAAATGTGATATAACGTTAGAAATTAGTAGAATTCCATATCATGCAAATTGAATTCTTATTGAGGGGGGGGGGGGGTGCAATCGATATGGCTTTTACGTCTATCGACTTTTCCATGCATCAACTGCTTTTAAAGCTTTTACAATTCTGTATCAATAGCCCTTTCTCGCTCAGGTTTGGTCAAAGCTTCCCTCATCTAAATAATAAGCATAGGCGAAAATTTCAATCGTTGAGAGGTTTTGGTTCCATTTTTATAGGTCTTGGTACACGCATTTGGTATGTTTATGATTTTGAACTGTTGGAACACAAGACCTGACTGAAGTGGAAACGATGGAGGTACATAAGTAGCCCACTGGTGTGGCTGTACGACTGTGCTAATCTATACTGAATCAAAGGAGTTTTCAAATTTAAATGTATTGGTATATACTGTTTGGCTTTAATATAAAATATAAAACAGGATCCAGATCGAAACTCATCTCTTGCCCTTTACGAAAAGAAAATGCATACTTTTTCCCTCTTTAAGAAACAAATGTAATATATGGGTTGTTTTCTTTTCTTTCTTTTTTTCTTCCTTTCATTTTTTATTATTATTGTTTTTTTAGGGAAGCTGAATAGGAGGCTGTAATGTACTCCAAGGACACATCAATCTAATCAAATCATGATTATTAGCATTTCATTTATTAGACATGATCTTTGATAATTAATCACTATAATAAAGGTAGGAGTCAAACGTTCTTAGACGAATAGTACTAGGCAAACAACATCTAGATGAAACTACGTTACAATTTACAACAATTATATTGGTTTGTCAATAGGTTACATTGGAGGGTCTATTAGTTTTACTATCGTTATTTCTTATTCACAGCAAGGGCCAATATATACTGAATGTAGGAAGGAAAGTCACAGGACAAAAAGTCACGGACGAAAAGTCACAGGATAAAAAGTCAGTGGAAATTGAGGACAAAAAGTCACAGGACAAAAAGTCACAAATCATAAAATTTTTAAGGCAAATATGAAATAGAAATATTTTTTTTTTAATTTTGGGGGGATTAATTTTTACTAAAGTTTACAGGCAAATGTTTAATTTTTATGAAAAAGGTATTAAGATTGTTTTGAAGTATTATTTTTTTCCTGCATGTACTAATTAAAACAACAATCTAATTGCTAAATAAACAATTTGGGGGTGATAGTTAGTAATTAGTGTTTACAACATTTAACAATTTATAATCAGTGGGATAATTAAGGGCTTCTCTAGAAAGGAAAACAATACAGAGGAGACAGCTAACTTTCATTTTTTTCAAAAATATATCTCTGTCCATGGTAGGGCTTTTATGAGTAAATGTCTGGCTTTTTGCAAAATTGGCATAAAAAGGACAGGCTTTGTTGCCTCGTCATTCAGTTCCAAATGGAGATCCTAAAGAGCAACAAAGGCGGTTCAAAGCTTTGAAGGTTACACCTACACAAGACATGCTTTACGCAAGACCAAGCAGTGGTGGAAGTGCACCTTAAAGTCCAGTCAGGGGTGCAGAGGCAGCCTGTCCACAGACCTACACAATGAGAATCCAGTACCAAGTCAACCACATAACCATGCACCACAAGAAGACTCAGCAAATTTCATAAGATGTCGCAACAACATGAACCACAAAGCAGAGTCCACTTTCAACAAGCCCAGCCAGATCTTCGCAGAATGTTTATCAACTACATCCAATGCAGTAAAAGCCATGCTTCCTACAGAAGACAACGTTAAAAGATCCATCAGACGTCGCAGACCTCAACTTCCTGTTCCAGCATCTCTACAAAAGCTTACAGTGCCACCTGAGTTATCAGTTACAGTAGATGACGACCCGCAGACTTTCCTCCTCCACTACAATGGTCCAGAAGCCAGAACTAGAATTATTGCCTTTGCAACAGATGACAACCTTAGACATCTAGCAGCAGCAGACACACTATACATGGATGGTACCTTCGAAACAGCACCACCGTTATTTAAGCAGATATTCACCATTAAAATACCATTCAGCAACACCTTCATCACCGTCGCCTAGAGCCTACTACAGAAGAAGTCACGCCAAGCATATGAAGAACTCTTCCAAGCAATCATCGACAAGTGCAACAACATGGGTCTACAGATCAACATCACCAAAGTGGTAACCGACTTTGAAGATGGTCTACTCAGAGCAACTTCAGCAGTATTCGGTCGTCAAGTTGAGCACCAAGGCTGTTTCTACCACCTGACACAGGCAACCTGGCGTAAGATACAGAAATTCAGACTAGCTACCCACTACATGAGTGATCCAGTGTTCCGCCACTTCTGCAACACCTTAAATGCCTTAGCCTTCCTTCCAATAGAAGACTTACCAGAGAGTATTGCCTACATCCGACGCCTCACACCAGAAGAGCCAGCAGACTTAGTCGACTACTTTGACGCAACCTACGTGGTACCTACCGTCCAGTACAGCAACTAAACGCAGACCAACAACCTCAGCTGATGATGCGCCGTACACCGCCTATGTTCCAGCATGCTGTTTGGAGTGTCCACAAAGCCACTATGGAATGCAACCCAAGAACCAACAACGTCTGCGAAGGTTGGAATAACAAGTTCTACACACTGGTTGGTACGTCTCATCCTAGTATTTGAACCAAGTGGTTTCAGCGTGAGCAGTCTACTGTAACAACGATCGTTCTCCAAGACGCAATCGGTACACAGCCAGCAAAGAGAGTTCCGCAGAAGATAGTTCATATCCAGAAACGACTCCAGAATCTGTGCCAAGACCGTGTATCAGGCAGAAAGACAGTTCCAGAATTCCTGAATGGTGTCGCCTTCAACATTTGCCTGGGTAGACGTACTACAGCTGCAGGTGCAGAGTTAGACGTTTCTAACTAAACAGACTTTCAACAGTGTTTGCTAAAACAGTGACAATAGTGAAAATGAACTCATGTGTTTAAACAAAATGCTCAAAGTGATATTGTGTGTTTAAAGCAAACCTTGCAAAACTTTTTATTTATTGACTTTCTGTGCTTATATTGTTGTTTGTTTTGTTGTTTTGTATAAAATGTCTATGACTTTTTGTCCTACCAAAATTGTGACTTTTTGTCCTGTGACTTTCCGTCCGTTTACCTATATACTGACGGACTTTAAAACCGCAGCACACGTTTTTTTTTTTTTTTTTTTTTTTTTTTTTTTTTAATCTATTCATTGAAAACATGAAGACAGGAAGTATAAGGACGGAATTCTGCCGTGTATGCGAATAGAGCGGCGAGTTCAATGCTAGTTTTTAAAAATATTGTGTAAAATATATTGTTTAATTGTAATCAGAACACACCATAAAAACCCAAATTATATATTACCGATAAAACACAGACACTTTTATATAAAAAAAAACTATTTATACTCCTCGCTTGGAGTATGTGCAAACTTCGTACGAAAAACGTAAACATTGCTGAAAATAACTGCCCTGCTGAAGTTGTTATACGCATTTGCGAAAATTATTGCGAAACGGTCTATAGTTTCAATCATGGCTTTGTTTCCAAATTTAGAACAAAATTCCCATATTTATAAATAGATCTATAGTGTTTAATCTAAAAATAGCCTTGAGCCCTAACGCTGTTGGATAAAAGTAGTTTCGTCGAAAAGTCAGACAAGCACAGTGAAATAGAGTCTGAAAGGTATGTATATTCTATAAATAACTCGTCTATTTTTAAGGAGTGCCAAATTTTTTTTGAATATATATTTCGTCGTAGCTTACAATATGTTATATCTGAGAAGAGTAGGAAGTCCATTATTTTCTCTAGTTGTACTATAATCATCAGGCTGCAAGACTTTGTATAAAAGGACCTAGGTGACCTTGGTGGGTAAGTTTCAGGAATAGTCTACCACCAGCCCTGAGACATCAAGTTTTAGCAGTAGTATGAATTCGTGAATTTCATACATGTGACACGTGGATGTAAAACTAAGGAGTGTTAGCTATTAAATCAGAAATTGTTGTTGAAAATGTTAATTCTTAAACAGCTTTGGGTAACACTGAGGTGTATATTTAATTATGTTAAATCAGAGAACTTTATATTTTTTCAGAATGCTACAAAATGCTGGAACTGCAGCAGCTGGACTTAGATTCCCAGGGAACTCGGCAGGACAGGACACACCAGACACCTACCGCGGGGAGTTACTAAGTCTCACTAGAGTCCCGTCAAATTATCACAACCCGGACTACATTAGTCGATTGAATGAAACAGACAGTGTAATTCCGCATTCAAGTTCTCGTCCATCTAGTTTGAATCATGTGAGTGAGATTAACACTGTACAAAGACCCCAACACGCAAAGTATCCAGACTATTCACAGAGTGGAAAACGAATTGCCTCGTACAATAACTGGCCACCAACAGCAAAACAGAACCCACAGAATTTGTCAGATGCTGGCTTCTTTTATACAGGTATAAATTATGTGTGTTTGGAACAAATTTAGAGAATCATGGCAGTGATGTCTCCCTCCTGTTGAACATATTGATAGTGTACATAAGGATTGAATGTCGTGTTATGGGCTGTATATTAGACCAGAAATAATAATGATCTATGTGTGTTTTTTTATGATAAATGTGTGGGTTTTTTTGGTTTTTTTTTTTCATATCCAAGACAATCTTGGGGAAGAGTTAGGTAAAAAATGTAATTATAGTTTTTTCTCAGTCTTCATTTTTGAAGTACACAAAGGAACATTCTGATCACAATTTCCATGTAGGTTTTTATAAATATGCATTGAATGAGGAGTTCATTTTAATTATTAATCTATTAGTTCAACGTGATATGCTTCAATATTCATTAGCAGGGGTACTGTAAACTTTTTTATGGTAAATGTTAATATTTCATTTCTTAGTTTATCAGAGTTAATTCTGGTGGAACATGTTTTTGAAAAGATTTGTAAGGTGAAAATTAGGTTATGATTTAGGATTTGTCAGGTTCCAAGAAACATGAAAACTTTTATTTAATGGAAGAATGGATGTGGTATTTTGTAACTTGGGGAATTTTTAATAAAGTACCCTTTGCCATTTACAGTCTGGCTAACGGCAGACCCTTTAATATGCTACTGCATATGCTGTTGTTAAATGGCCTGACTTTATTTGGATTAATGTATTATCACACAAGTATTTAAAATTTCACTATGCAGTAACATGTCTGGTGATGCCCATTTGTATGGTAATGATTTGTGTCCTTGTCCAATTATATGGTAACGATTTGTGTCCTTGTCCAATTGTGTACCAGGTAGGAACACTGTTTAAAGGTTATTGTATTGAGTAAACATTCATAGTACTAGTTTTAAAATTCATGGAGGTTGTATTGGCAAGTTTTCATTGGCTTAACAGTTTGTTGATTATCAATCAACTGACTAGGATGTATATTTGAACGGGGATTTCCAAAAGTAGCATGAGTCACAATGTTGAAATAGGATCACTATTTATATTTATGTAGTTTCCCATTCTTTTCCTGCTTTTAAATACACGCATTTTCAATTTCAAAGAATTTCTAAAATTAAATCAATAATATAAATGTTGAAGTCCCTCCACCTATGGTTCAAATTTATTTTGTATTGAACAGCCTGATAAAATATTTACTCCCTTTCTCAGGTCAAGCAGACAGTGTCCGGTGCTTTATCTGTGGGACAGGACTCCGGAACTGGGACCCAGAGGATGAGCCGTGGGTGGAACATGCCCGCTGGGCCCCAGAGTGTTTCTACGTCAGAGACAAAAAGGGTCAAGACTTTATCAACCTCGTACAAGTCGCTGTACGACAACAGCAAATGGTACGGTTGGAATTCAGATTTCCTCGTTTTATTCACGAATAATTCTTCCCCAAGTTTTCATTTCCTCTGGATTTTGACATGGGATTATATTTTAAAATCACCAAAGTGATACACAGGGAATTAGAAAGGAAGATTTTGGGGGATTTGATGAAAAAGAAAATTATTTATGTACTTGATGGCTATTTATGCTCCTGGCATGCAAATAAAAATATAATAGGCCAATTTGCAAGTACATGAACACAACTTTAGCTGTGATACCAAACAGAAATTACAGAACAGAAGTAAACGTACGACACACCACCGATGAAATTTTGGATTATGGAATGATTTGTCATTCAAGGTTGTAGTTCAGTGTCCCATCTACGTCATTCACATGCTTGATCAGATGATACATGATGGTGACTGTGCATCTGCAAAAGATAAAAGAAAGCTACATACATCGTGTTTGATAATTGTTTTTCTTCATGGATAGCATTGCTGTTATCCTCAAGATATTAGATCGAATTTACCTACCAGTGGCCCTTTTCACAAATAATGATGAAAATTTTAAAACACTGTCATTTATTTATAATTCTTCATTCATTTATTTCTGACTGAACAAAACCAATGCTATACATAGGTGATGTAATTGCACTCAGTTGAGTGTGAAGCAGAGACAAAATTTTTATCTAGTCATAAGATTTTTTTGTGAAAATGGCCACATTTTTTTTTTTTTTTTCATCATGTTATTGTAACTGGAGAAGATAAACATTTCTGAAATTTACAACTCACATTTGCTGAACCCCGTTTACAAACCCCTTCTGTAACCTCTCTATGGTACGAGATAGCATGATAATGACAGTATACTCAAAGTAAGTCCAAAATCTAATAATAGTATAATAACTAAAGTAGTACCACCGCGTACCTTAATGCAATGCAGAGAGAGTTAAATGACTGTTATTGAATGAAAATAATTATAATGATCACTGCATTGCAAAAAAACACCATGTGATGATGGAAGACACTAATGATTATAATGCATTAAGTGTTTGTAATTAATATACATGGATTGCATGCATACAGTATACACACACACACACACATAGTTAATTATAGTCGTGTAAATTTCAATTGCTCATTTAGCTAGTTCACATACAGCAGAAGCACTTCAGTATTTCCCCAGTTAAGGACCCATAATAATTTGTTTTTAGCATCCAGATTAGCAAAATTACAGCAATGTGTTTGTGTAATATTCAACATATCCTCTCGACATGCAGTATAATTTGGACACTCAAAAGGTATATGCTTCTGGTTTTCGATTATGTCCTGTGAACATCTTTTGTAAACAGAACCTTGGATCTCTAGGAATGCCCATATAATGACTCCTTTCTTAGACTGATCACTAATCATTTTCTTCACCCTCTCATAATTATTCTTACATCACTTTATAGTCATTTGTTTTACATTTACACTGGGCCTTAATTATCATTAAACCGATCACGGTGGCTCAGTGGTAGAGCTCTCGCCTCGTGAACGGAAGGTCGTGAGTTCGAGCCCCGCTCGGGCCGGCCGCGTCAAACCTAAGACGTTAAAATAGGTAGTGATTGCTCCTTCGCCAAGAGCTCGGCATTACGAAGTGGGAGTCACGGGTCTTTCGGATGGGACCTTATAAACGGAGGTCCCGTGTCGCAGCAGGTGTGGCACGTAAAAGAACCTTCACTGCTAAAAGCCATTAGTGCTAAGCATAGGTCTAAATTTGCAGCCCCGTCACCGGTAATAGTGACAGTCGCCCGGAGAGCTGAAAAATTGCTCGGGCGACTATAAATAAAACAAACAAATAAACAAAAACAAACAATTATCATTAAGGGGAAGCAACTGTTACTACATCTATATATACAAGCCTGATAATAAATAGTCCACCTTCGAGTTGGATAACTAGTGTATTAAGCTCGGTGTAGTCAGACATGTTGGATGTGTACATGTACTCTAGTTAGGACATCATTTTTTTTTTTTATCTACGGTTTCAAATTATTGTGTTTAATTTTTGTAGCAAGAAGCTTTACAACAGCAGTCGGAATCCATGACGAGAGAGGCTACGGAAATTGCTACAGACTGTGTACCTCCTAACACTGATGCAGGTATATTATTTGCAGTCTTTCATTTTTCACATGTAATACAAAAATGTATAATATGTGAATTGACAATGGATATAATTATATAGTTGGAAATGTGTTTTGCCCATATAATTTACCTGATGGATGTTTAATAGTGTTCTTGAGTTTTTTTTATATTAATCAAGCAGAATGTAAAATATTGAGGAATACACGTATAATAATCTTGTTTATGCTACAATTTTGTATTACAAAAATAAAAATAAAAAAAAATAAAAAAGAATAAGAATTAAAAGTATATGTAAAGTGTGGTTTGTGTGAATTTGTTTTTAAAATTTCCATTTTGTGTGATAGATATACAGCGTAATACATCTACCAGCCAGTCCATGTTACCAGCAAGGAACCCCCCCACTAATGCCGAGAAAAAGAACCCACTGCTGAGTGATGCTGCGCAAAGTGTACTGGCCATGGGCTACCTCCCCAGGATTGTCAAGGTGGCCGTGGATAAAGTATTGGAGTCAAAAGGTAAGTCATACATATACCTATGATCTTGTTAGATATACGATCCACTAGTGTGTCGTGATATCTTCTTTAAAAATATGATTATGCTTGCTTTATTTTCCGTAGTTTACTGTAAAAACAGTGTTTATGTATTTACAAACATATTCCAAAAATGGACAGAGGATTTTGCAGAAATCACATTGTTAGACAGAAAATCTTAGGAGTTTAATAGATTTAAATGGTGTTCCAAGTTGCCCCGAGTTTTGATTGTGAAAAAAAAATCCACAAACTAGTTGATATTACAAAGAAAAGGCAATTTTGTTCGTCTGTCATGTTTTGCAACAAGTGAAATATTGAGATTATCAACTATTCTGTTTATGACATCAGCTGTAAACAATGTAATTATGACAGAGTGATTGAATTTCTGTCCATACCAATGAACAAAGATAAATAAAGCAAAACATAATTTTTTTCCCCAAAAAAATTTTAGTGGTTAAATGGGAGATAATCTTTTGAAATGAAATTCTTTCTAAGAAACATTGATGAGGTGCTTGGTTTATTAACTTCAGGATAAAGCATTCATACACTGCACTAGCACATGTACTAATTAGTTCATTGCTTTCAAAAATCTGTAGTGAATGTTTCATTTTTTTTGCATATTGCACCAAGTACATGATGCTGCATCAACATGTGCATATTCATTTCTTACATGTTTGCGTAGCAGTTTCATAATTTAGATTATTTTTTTATTCTCTGAACCTTTAATATACTTTTAATTCATATACTCTTGGTACATCATATTTGCCACATAAATATAAATTATAAATTAAGTGTACCCTAATGGTGATATATAAATGCATACATTCTTTCCAAGACATTCTACTATTAGAGAAATTATGATAACATGTTTGTTCAGAACTGTTCTGATTGCTTAATCCAGTTTTAATGATATGTATTCATGTATTGTTAAGGCAGTGTAGAATATGTATGATATGGAGAGAAGTACAAGATATCTGTATGATATACAGGTATACACCATGACTGCATGGCTTTGTTCAGTAGTCTTGACACTGGTCAAAGGGAGATAATGCAATTTTGTGTAAAAAAAAAAAAAAAAAAAAAAAAAAATTAATAACAATAAATCTTATTATCAATTTATTGACAGGCTGGGATGGAATGTCAGGATCAAATATTGCTAATGTGATTTTTGACATGGAAGAAAATGGTGAGATTGACAAGGACAATTGCATGGTTCCTAAAATTTTATCGGACAGCTCATGGAAGAAAATTAATGACAGACTACCTGATGGTAAGCAGGGATTAGATTTTTATTTTGCTAACAGTCAAAATTTGTCAGATATTTTTTATTTAATGAATTATGATTCTTCTACATTATAAATTTATTGAAGTGCAACAGCACTTGAGATAACATTAAAAATATTAAGCTTATGTACATTTCATTTCTAACAGGAATGCTTTGGAATAATAATAATAATAATAATAATCATTTTATATAACACCCTATTCGATCAAAATAATCGCTCTAAAGCGCTGTACATCATAAATCATAAGACAGGTTACATAAATACTAATTTTTAAAAGACAGGTTACATAGTACTAGAAGTAAATGATTTTTTTTTTTTTGAAATTAAGTAAAAGTGAAAATGATTAAAATTGAGACATTTGATAATAAGCGAGTCTAAAAAGATATGTTTTTAAAAGGAATGAAAAATCTTTGAGTCAATATTCTTATAGTAAAATATTTTTTACAACACCAGGGAAAAATCAATATGTGTTATCATTCATGTATGTTTCTTTTACTTCAGATATCAAAGAACTGACCCAGAGAAACAGTGAAATGAGAGAGAGGACAATATGTATTTTGTGTTGTGAAGAGAGGGTGTCCATTGTTTTTTTACCTTGCGGTCATCTGGTCAGTTGTGCTCAATGTTCTCCAGCTTTAAAAAACTGTCCAGTGTGTCGGGAATCAATCAAAGGGACGGTTCGAGTGTCTTTTGCATGAGTTGGTCAAACAAATTCAATCGTTCTGAAAAGGTTCAAGAAATGATAATAAAAAAGACTACAAAGACAACAGTTATAAGGTATACATATCTGCTGCATTTTTTTGTGGTTTTTTTTTAGTTTTGAATTTAATCATTTATTCATATATTTTCTGCAGACAAGAAGGTGTCTACTTTTTCTAGTCTGTAATAAAATGGACTGAAATTATATTGTAAATTGTATGTATCTATTCGATTATTTTTCAATTGGAGAAATTTTCAAAAGCAGCACTGATGAGGATTTTGTATCCGAAATATGTCTATCTTTGAAATTTGATTCCAATATATTTTTTGTACTAAAGTGTAAAGAGGAAAGATTGTAAAATATTGAATAGTTGTATTGGAAATACAACTGTGCATATAAATGTGTGTGATCAGTATATTGTTTGACCAACTCCTGAAATCGAATTCATTCATACTAGTCTTATTATGACTCCCCTTTTCCAGGGTTGGAAATATAGTTTTCGTTCTTTCTGTACGGGTATGTTGCATAAAATCTATACACACTATTTACACTTGAGGTGTCGGTGATTGAAATTTTAATCTTGACATCATTCATTTACTATTGATATATAGCTCATCATCCAAACTTAACATACCTGTTTGAAGTGTATTTGAATTTAAAATTAAAGCCCTTTTATTCAATGTTATTGTACAGTGTATGTCTTGTATTTCATCAATAAAAAGCATCATCTTTGGCGATCTTTGGATCCATTTAGATGTGGTCAGATCTTACAATTTAAGTGCTCCATGTACGACTTTTCAATGATCACCGAACTAGAAAATTTTAATTTTTACATTAACGTTTTCTGAGGTAGAATGATTCCCTCTTTCAAATCATGGCCTCCAGGGATTGAGTGGGGCCACAGTAGGGGGATCAAGGTTTTACATAAGGGGGGGGGGGGTCAAAAACAACAGGGCCATGATTATTTGTATTGGGATTCTAGCATCCCCTGATAGTGCAGTTTCAGATTGTGGGCTCTCGGAAGTTGGGGGGGGGGGGGGTCAGATATAGAGGAAAAAATTGTCACAGCAAGAGTATGTCGGTCATGTTAATATGCAAACATTCTTGTGCGGATCCAAGTGTTCAAATGACCCCCAGAAGTAGGTTAGGTCTTGCTAAGGGATCAGAGTTTTGTATGGGTAAATAAAAGACGTGAAAACTAATTCTTTTGAAGAATAGCAAGACCACACTTGATCATGGAAATACTCCCAGGTTGTGCAGACTCGAGGCTTTTTTTTTTCCCCTGAAGGGAGGCATGTTTTTGTGTCCTATCTGTCTAAAACGTTTAGTTGTGAGAGATGGGACTGTCATATTTTGTATTCCTTGTGACAAAATCTTTTATATGCACTAAAGTTTTTAATCATATGACCTTGATGTTTGACCTACTTTAAGAAGGAAAAAAAAAACTGATCTGCAATATCTCCTGAATATTTTAAGTTTGCGTTCAACCTTGACCTGAACAGCAAGGTCACATTAGTCATATCTGTATTGAGGCATCCTTAGTTGTGTGAATTTAAGTTGGGTCATGTAGTGACCTTTTGGGGCCACAATATGAGGGTTAGCATTTTTCAAGGGAGTTATCATTTTAAAAAAGATAGTCATAAAACTTTGAAATTAAAAAAAAATAAGAATATGGATCATGGAAAGGGATTACACCTCGTACATAATACCACATTTTCATTTTATGAATTGATTGACGGAATCGAACATAATTTAGTCTGAAAAGCGACATGACATCAAATATAGCATCGGCAAATAATCTGCAAGTTGAAAACATTTACGGCAGCATCGTTTAAAGTATTAACTATTGAAGTGGTTCAGAAACGGAACCATGGGCTATCTGTATACCCAGTCTACAGGATTATGATTCGCCGTTAGATTGCATGTCCGCTTGGGTTAGACTTTCTAATTTTCCCTTCCATCAGATTTACGAGGGGAAATGACTCCCAGTATGCAACAATTCGCCGTGACCAGACATGTATACAATGGTAAAATAATAATAATAAAGTCGTTCCATGTTTTGGTATGTGATAAACCTTCTCAATCTCCACTGTGTCACATTAAATTTCTTATTATGTTTACATAGAGAATCATGTTATTCCAAAACTGGTTGGGAAAATTTTGAAAACCAGACATTATATGGCTTTTCCATGAAAAAATTGTTTCTGTGTCTAGCAAAGAAATTAACCATCTGAAATGGATCATTAGGGGAAGTTGGTGATTACTAGGAAACATTCTATAAACAATGGCTAAGTAATGGTCAATAAGAATAAGACTTGCCAACAAATTGTGTTCACAGTAAAGTACTATGTAGTGACCTTCCATAAAGGTCGAGGGTAGTATATTATCTTGCCATATACCTTTGTTGAGGACACTGAAAAGTCATGGTTAATTCACGGAACGCTTTAGATCAATTATGATTGATTGTATAATGTTTAATAACGTTCCACTTGAGAATATTTCATTCATACGGAGACGTCACCATTGGCGGTGAAGGGCTGCAAAATTTAGGCCTATTTTTGGCGCTTGTGGTCTTTGAACAGTGAGGGATCTTTATCGTGACATGGAACCACGATTTTTGCGGTGTCCTACAAAGAACCACGCCATTTAGTCGCCTCTTACGCCAAGAGAGGATCTATTATAACCCGGATCCCCACGGGAGGCTCACGTTATGTGGTATTATCCTTAAAGAGGCATTACAGCTCATTTAGCAAATTTTAATAGTGTTTTTTAAAACACGTATCGATAAAATAAAAATCATAACAATACTGACAATTCTTAACATTAAGGATGTATCAGTTTGCTCTTATATGCGTTTTAAAGATCATCCGGAATTCAATGGTTTCTTCATTCTGATTCGGTCATTTTATATCACGTGATTCAGTGTTGTGTAAAAACTTATTTAAATACCCCTTAAAAGGGTCCACACTCGCTTCTTGAGTATGGGATTATTTCCTGCTTCCTATAATTAAGTAATTATAAATCATTATTATAACAGAAAACCTTCCACGTCCCTATAACAAGATAATGGTTTTTTTTTATAAAACAAGCCAGTTTTTTTTTTTTAATAAAAATAGCACTTACTTTTAAAGCCCTGCATGTGTGTATCGTGGCTAGAGGGTCATAGTGATATCCCCACGTAAATTCTAGCGTGCGTATGTGTTGTATCTCGTTTCATTTTAACTTTTCTCGCATACTCTGTTAAAATTCTGCGTTTAGCCATTGTATGCCAACTCTCACTGGATTGTTTACCCTCCTTGCGCATGCGTACGAAGACCGAAAGATGAAGTCTCAATGTTGTTAAAAAAGGGCCTTCAAAAACTGTTAATTTTTGCATTTAAACGAGAATTTTCAACTTTCGAAATGTGTCATTTTTGCAAAGTTTATATATTCAACTATACAACAAAATTAGTGACAGCTATGGGGAAATTGTCATTTTGCGATTTTGGACCAAAATGAGCTGTAGTGTCTCTTCAAAACAAAGTTGTTTGTTTAAAGCATGGTCACCAAATCAAAAATGATTTTGTCTAAACCACAATTATTCAAATGGAGGCGCTTAAATTGATATTTATACTTGATTTAATTATATATTTGATATAAGAAACGAGTACTGTCGCATGGCATGTTAGAACCTTGCATCAAAAAATGTACGTAAATTTGGTAAAAATATCAATTAAACAGTTTTGCAGTAGTAATGGATAACTGCACTTGGTTATGATAATATTGTGTGATTTTGAACGAAGATCGTTAAAATTAAAGCCGTTCGGAAGACTGGTTTTTTGGTTTTTTTTTCGGTTTTTGTTTTTTTTTGGGGGGGGGGGGGGGGGGCAGATGTTTTGTATTGACCCCAAGGCAAGATCATTATACAAACAATACACTCGAAGTCGCATGTGTAATAGTAAAAATAATAAAAATTCTTGTCGGACTTGCGATAAGGCTATGTCTAAGAATGACACTATATTTATTTTCAGTCATAGAGCTTATAATGCTTTCACTACGGCACCCCACACCACACACAGACGGAAGCCTACGCCACTACCTGGTGGATATGTTGATGATCAGCCTTTCTTACTTGAAAATCTGTTGTGACCCGAAAAGTGTGGTGAAAGATGGAAATATAGTAGGTAAACATGGGGCACGGATCGTAAAAGAAAATACCGAGAGAGTTGTCCGATTGGCAAAAGTAAATAATCACGCTGTGTACAGCACAGGAACAGTGATTTTGAAATTGGGTGCATTTTTAATTAATAATTGGAAGAATTGCTAGAAAACGCCATGATCCAGGTGTGGAGGGACACTATAGGTTATATCAGCAGACGATCTGCAATAGCAGGCAAGTCAATGCCCACCTATCTCTCAGGGTCCTGGGGATAACCCCCCCTCTCTCTCTCTATCTCTCTCTCTTTCTCTCTCTCTCTCTCTCTCTCTCTCTCTCTCTCTCTCTCTCACCCCGAGATTCCGTCAAAACCAAGAATATTCAACCTGAACTACTAGATACATCTGTTATACGATGTACAAAATGTTGGAGAGGTTAACACATACCATAATGGGAAATTAAGCTGTAAAGAAGATAATCCTTTGTATATTATCGAACGTATTTTCCACTTGTCATCTGTTACAGCTTTCTCCAATGTCTTATTCATCCCTAAGATTCATTGTTCGCATGTTTGTATATTGTTTGTGTCCTGTTCAGAAAAATATCACTTGCGTAATGTCAGTACTAGCTTAGACGAAGTGCCACACACATTTTGATCTATACATGGCAATAATATGACCGTAGCAGTGAGGATTCTTCATCGTTCTAGCATGTATCGTGCAATGACGCTTTCTTTGTTGACAAAAAAAATTATAATATCAGGCGCTTGTTGAAGGAACCGTCACTATCAATGTTAAATGTGTTAATGTCTTGGGTTTAACTTAAGATCGGCCTCCTGATCGCGAAGCATGATATCATGAAAAACCTTTAAAAGCATGTATATTGACAAGCTAGTGGACAGGGAAACGTGTTTTCCCGCCATCCTTCTTGCTTACCGTGGGGTACCACCACAAAACTTGGGTTCTCATCTGAATCAATATACATGGCCGTTTTATTTGAGAATCCATACCAATTGCAAAGGAATCACTTGTATGGATTAAGAAAAGCTACATTAAACCGGTACATCAACTTCATTGTGCACTCACCAACATACAGGTATCACAATACAGTAGATACCTGCAGTGGCGGAGATCTTTAAGGCGTCGAGCTTGCTCGAGAGCCGTCTAGCTATTGTGCAGATATTCCCTCTACACAGCCTTTCCCATCTCAATGGGCGAAATCAAATAGTGCTTATTGGTATTGAACGTTTCTTACGATTCAAGACTTTGAAACATTGAATTTAATTGCTATTTGAAAGGCACAATACCATTTCCGTTGTTGATGTCGTTGTTTATTATTGTATCTTTGTTCAATAGTTAATTAACGATTCTTTGGCAAGAAAAGATTATTCTTCGCGGATGGATTTACTACAAAACAGATTTTCTCGTGAGATTTGTGTCGCACGATATCATTCAGTACTTACAAATTAACCTGCGCAAATTTGGTTTTCATTTATATCTATAGTTTCGTAGTTTCACCAAGAATCTTTATTTCAGATCAGAACAGATAAATACTAAATTGGATTGCGCATTGTCACGGTTCGGTTCCTATTCCAAAAACACAAAGACTATTTCCGGTTTTGTTTTCGGTAATCCCGATCCCGATTCTCAATTTAAAAAAAACGAAAGTAGCGTGTGCATTGCGACGAAAATAGCAGGTCATTTTGCGAAGAAGCCCAGGCTAGGTACCATTCATTGGGAATTGAATCTTGTTCAGAATTCCAATAACCTTTCTACACATTACGTTGAACTTTTGAATTGTTTGACGTTATTGAAAACAGTTAATACCGTATAATTGTTACATCATGCATCAACAGAAAATACAACTTCTATAAACAAGTAGTCTCACTCTGAAGCAGTTATATTCTTTTAAGCATTTTTCGTCTGCAATTTAAATTTAATTATTATAGCCTTTGTAAAGTAACTAGTCTTGAAGGGATATTATTTAACAAGAGGAGGGTACATGTATGGTTGATTGGTTATTTATTGCTTTCCGCCACACTTAACAATTTTTCAGTTATCTGGTGGCGTCCAGTTTTTGTTGGTGGAGGAGAGAACCCAGATACAATGTACCTGGGAAGAGACCACCGACCTTCCGCAAGTAAACTGGCAAACTTGCTCACATAACGCCGCGGCCGAGATTCGAACACGCGCCGACAGAGGTGAGAGGCCTTGTGATTTTGAGCCCGATGCTCTTACCACTCGGCCACGGAGGCCCCCGGTACATGTATGAAATTGTTAGGATAAGCAATCAGCCCAAGCTCTCTTCTTTATTTCTTTTTATATGAATAGTTTGCTAACATTTTCAAATGCTTGTAACGCTTTATTTGTGTACTTAAAGATGAGGAAATGTCTCCTGTGGTACTCAAAAAATATTTCTTCTCTTACTTTCTCTAATTTACTTGCCTTCTGAATTTATTGAGAACCCTATAATGTATGACATTGCACTCAACGCCTTTGTGGCCCTTCAGGCCTTTGATTTTGTTTTCTTTCACTGTATATAAGACTCTGTCTTTTATAATCATGAATTCGGAATTTCGTATTTTCATTACATAATCGTGGTCTTCCATTTCTTGAAGCATCTCCGAAATCGAACACATTATCGGACAACAGTTTATGTCATTTCTGAAGCAATAACCTGGGTATATTTCAGTTATTTTGTTTCCTTTTCTGTCAGCGTTTTCCCGAGTCGGCACAGACGTTTACTATTTAATGCTGTCGAATAGCTAACGTTGCACTCATGGGCGTTTTCAGAGACATATTTCTTGTTTTCGTGATACCTTCTTTCGTCAGATAACCACTACAATAACATCTTATTTTTTAGTCTCCAGTAAATCCTTTTTTGTTTTGACCCATTGCAGGATATGTATGCAAAACTGAATTCGGAAGTTTGTAATATTTCTGTCGTAGATTAGGTCGTGCGCGTCCTCGCGTCCGTTGAAACTTGCAATTTTAATTTTTATTTTCACGTTTGCGCTCTGTGACTATTAAGCACTTTTAATTAATATGCATCACGATAAATATGCAGATTGGTGCACGCAATAAGAGAATGAAAAGTATTTTCGGAGGGAGCATGCGAAAGTTTGTTATTTAATAATGATGGAAATACATTCCAGTTGGTCAGCTTTCTAAAATTAAAGTTTGATTGTTTTACGTCCCGTCGAAAATTTTTCACTCATATTGAGACGTCACCAGCTGTAGGTGAAGTACCATAAATTTTGACCTATGCTTAGCGCTTAGGGCCATACCAGTGAGGGTTCTTTAACGTGCCAACGCCTATCGTTGTTTGTTGTTGTTTCTTTGTTTTACGTCCCGTCGAGAATTTATCACTCATATTGAGACGTCACCAGCTGTAGGTGAAGTACCACAAATTTTAGACCTATGTTTAGCGCTCAGGGCCGTAGCAGTGAGGGTCTTTAACGTGCCAAATCCTGCCGTGACAAGGGACCGTTTTTAAGGTCATATCCGAAAGACCCTTGATTCTCACTTCTAAATGCCGAGCGATTGGTGGAGGAGCAATCACTACCTATTTTTCGTCTTAGGTTTGACGCGGCCATGGCATTATGTAAAGATTTCTTAGTCAATGTTAAACTATATGTGGCAAACCAGTGGAAATCATTTTACCAGTGTCTTGTTGTTTTGGATGCTTGACTGATTTTGCATCTTTGAATTTTACAGACTCCTCCATCAATGCGGAAAATATGCCTTGTCGTTACAACCCAGATCTTAATAACCCAAGGCCTCAGAAGTACAGAGAAAATGGTGAGTAAAAGGGTCACGTGCGCCACACTGTAACTAATTACTCTGCTTTAACATCAGCAGATTTATCCTTCAAGTGCATGATGCCCAAGGCATATATCAACTATACAGCACTGGACCATGATTACTAGTACTTTGACCTGTCACATGCAGAGTATTGGATAGATGCAGGTCAGAAGGTAAGTGAATTATAAAATGTACAGAAATAATTTAAACTGTACAATTATTATGCTTCTGAATATTCAGGGGCGTTTAGTTTCTGATCTGTCTGTAAGTCCGCACAAGCGTAGAGCTTCTGAATGGTAGGTGACGGAGCTTTCATATTTCTTGTGACAAGCTTTTTACTTTGTGACTTTAACTTTGAGGTTACGCAGGGATCTTTGCTTCACATGCACGTTTTATTTGTAAAAGTACTAATAAACTGAAGCTGTGTGTTAGTGTTTACAGAGCAACTGATCGCCGCAATAAACTGAAGCTGTGTGTTAGTGTTTACAGAGCAACTGATCGCCGCAACAAACTGAAGCTGTGTGTTAGTGTTTACAGAGCAACTGATCGCCGCAACAAACTGAAGCTGTGTGTTAGTGTTTACAGAGCAACTGATCGCCGCAATAAACTGAAGCTGTGTATTAGTGTTTACAGGGCAACTGATCGCCGCAACAAACTGAAGCTGTGTGCTTGTATTTTTTTTAAAACCCGAGAAACTGAAAATACCAGCTGTGTTACATGACCAATAATATGAGGCTGTAGCTAGACAGAAATGTAAGACCAAAATGGGTTTTTAATGGTCATAGACTCTGAGAACCAGTATTGGCTGCTTCCTCCGATGGCATTGTTTGAGAAAATGCTATTGTTGAAATGAAACCTTCATTTAAAAGCAGAGACCTAACACTTAAGATTGCTGCAGACAAGTTTTTTTCCTACTCCAAGTAGAGGATGGAGACAGTTCATTACACTTCATATAGCATCATACGAGATGCAGATTAAATGTCAGCTTAATGTATGTCAAAAGAAAAGTGTTTCGTTATTGTATTCATATTAGTTGATATTTTTGTCCAAGAAATCAACATTGTGAGAGAGATTACTGGTATGGTTGATATTACCAAAACTAGACTTGTTTTATGAGAAGTCCCACAGAAAATTTGTAGATGAAAAATTGTAACTTAATGTCTTAGATACATGTATTTATGAAGTTCAAAAAATTTAATGAAAATACATTTAATGCAACTTTGAAATTGCTCTTCCTGTATGTCGATAATATGATAACTGCAAGTTTCGTATTAAGCTATTTCAAAATATTGATTGAGTTGAAAGACTAATGCAATATTTGGATTTTTTCTTCAAAACGTAACATGGGAATCATGCATAGTTTGTAAATTGTAATGAAAATAGTTTTTTTTTTACGGTTAGACATTTATTCCATATTAAAAAATAACGTAGTGTTCTTGAGATTCATATCTCAAGTTTTCTGGAGTTATGATTAATTTGAGAATTTTTTATAAATTTGTTAATGCTTTGAGATTATTTAAAAAAAAATAAAATTATTAATGGTTTTGGAGTGCTAACAAACATTATCTAGGTACATGTAATATCATTATTCAGAGAAAAAAATCGTGTAAGAATTTCAAAGATTTGGAGATGTGAATTTTCTTAAATCACGCAAATATAATAAAAATATATGGTTTCAATACCAACACAGTGTAATAAATATGTCCCATTTCTCATTTTAGCACTATTACTTTATTAAGAATATTTTTCAACAATGCTGCGAGGTCTAAAATTCAGTGGAAAAACAAATGAGTCTAGAATAGCTTTGCCCTGAGTTAGCTCTTTTTTTTCCAGAATTTTAACTGTCTTGGCCAGTCCAATGATCTTTTCGACATGGATTTCCTTGGCTGCGATTCTTCGGTCTCTAACAGTATCTTGTGCCCCTAATTAGCTTTTCCCTTTTATCATAGTTGGGGTGTGGACCTGAAAGTAATACGAGGGGCAAACAAATCCTGTACCTTATAACCATGTCTGCCATTACTTTGTCATTGTTTTGAAATTTGTCCTTGTCTCTCAAAAAGTCGGATCGTTTAATAATTTGTCTGTCACTCGTGGCACCACAGTATGCGTCGGAAATGTAACTTTCAGTTCCACGTGGTGTGCAACCAATCCTCACCTTAAGAGTGGTTTTAGTGTTATAATTCGAGGCTTCTTTATAGGTACCTACAGCTCTAGTTGTCTTTTTTTTTAAATTTATTTATTTATTTATTTTTAAATTAATTAATTTATTTATTTTTATTTATTTTTGTTTATTTTTTTGATTTGTTTTTTTTTTTTTTTTTTTGTTTGTGTGTTTTGTTTTGTTTTTGCTTTTTTTTTTGTTTGGTTTGGTTTTTTTTTGAATTGGCAAGGAAGTCAGTTGGCATGTATCCATCAATTACTGATCTAGACGAACGATAATCTTCTTATAGTTAAAAGTACATAAAATTAATCCAAGTGATAGTAATATTTGGAACCAATGAAAACTTAGCCATAGTTTTCGTGGCGTATTCTGCCAAGGGTTTGTGGGAAGTGGACCGAAATCCCTTGGCTTGTGACGATGCTAACGTGACTGGTAATTCGAGAACAGTGTCAACATTTCGTCGTTTGACACTGTTTACCAACTGATAAAGCGTTCTCGGTTCTTTTAATGATTACAACAAAGATTTTATGTATTATACAGGTTCCCGTTCACCGAAAACGACAACATTAGAAATGAATTACTCAAACTTCACCTCCCAGAATATCCTGACGCTCAAGCGCATTTGAGGTACAATTAGTCAGCCCGCGGGCTGAGTAATAAACAAAATGGCGATGGTACACTAGTGCCACCAATTGCGTGAGATGAATGTGCATGGTGGACACGAGTTTTTGAACAATAATGCCAGCTAATCGGGAGAGAGCAAGCCGAATTTTGCCCTTTTAATGTAATAACAATTGTACTCTTTACCGTAGTTTTCATATTTCAGTTTATTATTTAAAAAAAATCTATTACGGTTAGTTAAGAAATAAATGGGCAGAATGATAACTCATATTGAAACGTTACCAGCTATAGGTGAAGTACCACAAATTTAGACCTATGCTTAGCGCTCAGGGCCGTAGCAGTGGGGTTCTTCAACGTGCCAACGCCTACCGTGACACGGGACCTCCGTTTTTAAGGTCATATCCGAAAGACCCGTGATTCTTACTTTTAAATGCCGAGCTATTGGCGAAGGAGCAATCACTACCTATTTTTACGTCTTAGGTTTGACGCGGCCATGGCACGAGCGGGGCTTGAACTCACGACCTCCCGGTTACGAAGCGAGTTTGAGCCCCGCTCGTGCCATGGCCGCGTCAAACCTAATACGAAAAATAAGTAATGATTGCTCCTTCGCCAAACTCTCGGCATTTAAAATGAGAATCACGGAAAAGAGATGTACAAACCAAATGTATGTTCACAGTATAGGTCTGATGAGTTCCGACTGGAAGTAAGATTGAATGATTGATAATATATTGTCTGACGTCCCGCTTGAGAATATTTCACTCATATGGAGACGTCACCATTGCCGGTGAAGGGCTGCAGAATTTAGGCCTATGCTCGGCGCTCAGGGCCTTTGAGCAGGGAGGGATCTTTATCGTGCCACACCTACTGAGACACGGGGCCTCGGTGTTTGCGGTCTCATCCGAAGAACCGCCCCATTCAGTCGCCTCTTACGACTAACGAGGGGTATTAGGACCTATTCTAACCCGGGTCCTCGCGGGACACTGGAAGTAAGAAATAAAAATTAATTTCAACTTAATGTAAAGAAAATGCCAGACTGAAGTTTGAGAATGATATGTAATCACCCTTTAGCACAATTGAAAATTGTAGTTCTTTGGAATAATTATATTCCTCATGGGTAGGTTTAAATCTATTTTTATTTCTCATGGGAATTCACACGGGTGGGGATAAATCTTTTTTAAATTTACATGGGGGGATATTTTATTTGTATCTGCTATCCGCACTGTATCTCTAAGGCAGAACTCGTTAATCGAAAGATAGATTTCGCGACCGGTCTCTTTAACATTTCGGACACTTCAGTGTGTCTCTCGGCATTGTGAATTACAGGAAAAAAGTATGTATGTCTACAGATAGTAGTAATTATGTCCAGTTATTTGAAAATGGGTGTAATTAATCAAAAATAAGTTCAAATATTACAGACATAAAATAGTTTTAATGTGCTCCCACCCCCATGTGAATGAAATTTCCAGCATTTCGGCATTATAAGTATATTAACAGATACGTCAAACATAGGTCTTGGCGATTCTCAATGTAGTACGGGGTACATTGCTGACTGTATCCGCGCCATTTGTATTCAATCCATGAATGATGCGGGATTCGAGCTCAGGCATATTATGCTTTCAGAATTCGGGCCTACGTAACTTAAAGCTGACATGAATCAATGCAGTAGAATTATCGGAGTCCGCCATATTTCTCTTCTTATCCGCCATATTAGATGAATATTGTGTTGTTACACGCATCAGGGTTTGCCTGGGGGGAAAAGGTAACGACGCGACGGGTAACGCGCATGTCTCTGATTATCGTGTATATGGTATCAACAACAAGTAAAATCAAGATTTACAACACAATGCCATGCTCAAATATTACAATAAAAATATCGTATATCAGTAAAACATTCTAACAGTTTTGAATAAATATATTTTGAATAATAAGCTTTTCTTACATGCATGTTTGTATAGTTGCAGTAAAGATGTCAAAAATATACAATGAACTCGGAGAGATATTGATAGAGTGGAATAAGCAAAGGGCATCAAATGTATGCTATTCATTGTTCACACTCACTTCAAACAAAATGTAAATACGTATATACTATTACAATCTGTGCACATGCCATGCATGTTCGCCATGAAAAGGCATCGAATGAGTACATGGATCTACTCGAATTATCTGTAAAGGACCTCAGATGTATAAAATACCCTTAGTAGAAGTAAAATTACTTTTATTATCATAATCTACGAAACAAAACGATAAACACCATATATAAACACATTGTCAATTCATTACACAGCCTGTGACACATTTTGCCCGTGTCTATCAGGATCTTCAATCAGGGGAAGTATAAAAGTAAAATATTTACTGGTACCCTGTATTACGCAATACTAATAATGTATGGTCAAAGTTTTGCAGATTTGTAAAATAGGGAAGTCATTTAGATACATGAAATCCACATGCAGACATAATTTACATAAACAACTATTGGATTGATGAGAGCGAGAGAGATAGAGAGAGATTCAAACGCCGATCTTATTTGCTGATGTTACGTTACTATTTCTGTTACTTTTCAAAAGACAATTTTTGGTTTGTCATTTATTTTGGGGGTGAGAAGTCCTCACTAAATATGCTTACTGAGATGTATACGTAGATTATGGTAGATAATTGATTAGAGCAATGTGCTCAAAATCACATGACCTCTCACCTCTAGTCGGCGCGGGTTCGAATTTCGCTCGCTCCGATATATGTGAGAAAGTTTCGGAAGGTCGGTCGTCTCTTCCCAGGTGCATTGTATCTGAGTTCTCTCCACCAATAAAAAAAAACTGGACGTCACCAGATACCAGATAAGTGAAAAATTGTTAAGTGTGACGGAAAACAACAAACAATCAATTAATCCTATCTACAAATGCGTTATGTCCATAACGCACGAAGTACTTGACGGTACGTTTATACAAATTGGTACTAAGATTAGAAAAAAATACGATCGACGAAAATTTCATATTCACTGTTTGTGAAATCCTCACACAATATTCTAGGTGTCCCATTTTATATAAAAAGAAAATATTTTTTAGTAAAATAGGTATAAAACTCACTATCGTTATCATTTCAAAATAGATAAATAAATAATCGCGTTTATTTCTCAACAAAATTTAATGACGCAAAATGTGATACAATTAATTTATTTCATGTATTGCATAATAAATACGATGTGCACATTAAAACTCAGATGATCTATTGGGGGCCTCCGTGGCCGAGTGGTTAGAGCATCGGACTCAAGATCACAAAGCCTCTCACCTCTGTCGGCGCGTGTTCGAATCTCGGCCGCGGCGTTATGTGAGCAAGTTTGCCAGTTTACTTGCGGAAGGTCGGTGGTCACTTCCCAGGTACATTGTATCTGGGTTCTCTCCTCCACCTACAAAATCTGGACGCCACCAGATAACTGAAAAATTGTTGAGTGGCGAAAAGCAATAAATAATCAATCAATCAATCAGATGATCTATATACAGTAAGATAGACACCTGCAGATTTCATAACCATTACATTTTCCGTTCATCTCTCGTATATTGTTAATTCCATTTCTAAAAAATGGTACACGTAATTACCGCAATTCTCCCTTGAATTAGAACATTTTGTCTGATACAGTAATGTGTTGTGTGGCGACACAACTGAGTCTGTTTACAACGCAATTGCAAAATACGACAGAAACTCTTATTGGTCCATATGTCCGCCCAAATTCCTTTTTATGGGAGTAGTTACGTATTTGATAAATGCAATACACCGATCCACAGAAGTACGTGATATTATATTTTGACCAATGAAATGTGCTAGAAAGTAAGTTCCATCCACCATCACGAACTTCGGACAAATATCGGACATCCGTCATTGTTTTGTGTAGTAAACAGGGTATCAACCTATCATGCGTTTGTAAAACAACATATAAGATATTTTTGTACGAGTAATGATTAATCATTTTCCTATGGAATCTGTAAATCAGACATTAAGTATCCAGACATTCTTATAATGGAGCCAAACTCATGTCATTTCCATTAACCAGACAAATTTGCAGAAGTGTTTGTCGTAGATTGCCGTATGTCACAGGCCTCACAAACAGCTAATGTCCTCAAAATCACGGGGAAAAAAACGCACTTATTGATTAAGTTAATTATTGACTAAATGTATTTAAAGCCTGCATTGACAATCGTTGATGAGACCACAAACATTACAAAACTTTGTTTTTGTTTTTGTTTTTGCCCGTGTCTTCAATGTTGCTACGATGTAACCAAACTATTATGCGGCGGCAGTGGATCTTTGATAGGCAGTAGCTGATTAAAAACAGTTAACATCATAGTGAATTGGGAGAATGTAAGCTTGAGAGCTCTGATATAAGAGTGAGACACACACACACACAACACACACACACAACACACACACACACACACACAGAGAGAGAGAGAGAGAGAGAGAGAGAGAGAGAGAGAGATATTGAAAATTGGATAAAAACTTTTTTTTTCACTGGGACTCTAACCGCGCCCAACGAATTAGTATGTTGAACATTGGGCTAAATGCCTTCCATTATTTACACCCCTCCTAATTGATTTTTGTTGTTGTTGTTGAAATTTTGTGATGCTAATTTTTGCATTTGAAAACCAACTAACGACGATACTTACCTGATTATTACATTTTGCACTGATATTCATGTACACTAATTGTATGGTGTATAATTGCACACTTTAACAAATTTTCCATCATTACACAGGTAAGGAATGGTAAACTATTTCACAAAACAAAAATGTGTAACGACCAACGATTATTTTTAAGCGTGCAAACTTCATTCACGAATATATAGATTTAAAAAAAATTACATGCCTGCATTGATGAACTATAAGCATACTTTTCTGTAATATGCCATAACGATTATATTCAGGTTTACGTGTAAATCAGAAATTTTATGATTTTGTAAATAGTGAAAAACAAATTTACAGCTGTATGTCGAAATTTCAAATTGATGTATTCCATCCGATATTAATATTAGTATAAATAAGTAAGATTCGTGTTGAAGTTTTTGATATAAAACAATTTCAAAATAATGCGTAAGTGGGATTTGCACAACCAAGGATATAGAATTTTATATATTGCTTATTAGTCTCAATATCTGTATGGTCAGATTCACAAAGCTTGGAAGATATAATTTTACACTTTAGATTTATATACCGTGGTACTGATTTGGATGTCAATAATATTTCAAAACGGTTATTGTGTAAACGTTTACAGGAGAGTCGGGGATGGACAGAAACCCCCTTTTCCCCCACGTTTTTGACAATTTACTTTTTTCTATTATATTAAAATACAAAGTCCGTATTTTCTACATGTACAATTCGATTGATTGGCTGCCTCCCCTATAAGTTTATTAAAGTTATGATAAAAGTAAAAGGTAGTTGATGTGTGAAAGCGTGAATTGAAGTTATGTTCTATCTGATTAATTGATTGATTATATATTGTTTAACATCCCGCTCGAAAATTGTTCACTCATATGGAGCCATCACCATTGCCTGTTAAAGGCTGCAAATTTTTGGCCTATGCTCGTCGCTCAGGACCTATGAGCAGGGAGGGATCTTTATCGTGCCACACCTGCCGTGACACAGGACCTTGGTTTTTGCGGTCTCATCCGAAGGAATTGCCCCATTTAGTCGCCTCTTACGACAAGCAAGGGGTACTGAGGACTTATTCTAACCCGGGTCCTCACAGGATATGTTTTAATTCGTTTTACTCAAATGAACATAAATCATTTATAACTATAACAACACACGTGTTAAATGAAAAAAAATATATAAACGCCGATACAACTCCTGTAAGTGACCACTATCGTCGATCCAAATTTTTAGATAGTTTACATCTATATCGATGATCAATTTTCTTTTATTCTAGGAAATGATATTGTATGCCGAAGACTCTCTCTCTCTCTCTCTCTCTCTCTTTCGTCTCTCTCTCTCTCTCTCTCTCTCTCTCTCTCTCTCTCTCTCTCTCTCTCTCTCTCTCTCTCTCTCTCTCTCTCTCATGTTCAATCTCTAGGTATACTAGTGACTATAAATAACTATGTGGTTCACAAAAATACAAAACATCTTGAAAGGTGTACTATATTTTCGTTTACATATTCGCTTTCATATATTTTTTGAGTGATCAACTGTCATCTTTGATTACGCATGCAAAACCCATATTTACATTTTCACTCAAATGTATATTTCCGATCACTGCTGTGTATATGTATTTCATTTCATTTTATTCAGGTATAAAACAATACAATTTTGAAAACAGACATTATCTCAGCATTATGCAATATTGAAATGTGTACATGCAAATATATATTTTAACATGAAGCATGACATACAGTTGATAATTAATACCTAAGGATAGCCCATAAAAGCTACAAAAAAGCTTATTTCCAGTGGGGTCCTTAATTATTGTTAGTTTAGTTTTAACCAAAAAAAATTATTTCAACAAGGAATTTAGGCAGGGTATATTGATGAAAATTACATAATGCTTGAAGAAATGTCATAATGTAACTGTTTACATTTTATATACTAAAAATCACTACAATTTGATAAAAATAATAATAAACTGTACAAGCATTTACAAAGTGTCTCTTGCATTGGTAGCTAAAAATGATTGAACAGCTTTTTTAAACCTTTGTTTTGTGTCGACCTTCTTAACCTCTAATGGCAATGCATTCCAATCTTTAATGGCATTATAGAAACAAAAAACTTGAAGACCTTTTATCTTGGGTATATGAAAATGTTTGTTTGTTGCACTTCTAGTAATATTATTATTAAGTATAAAATGATCACAAAGGTAAGATGGTGCTTTTCTATGATATATATTTAAAACATGGTTCAATCTTAATTGAGTAGCTCTGTCCTCTACTCTTAACATGTTAAGAGAGTCTAAAACATTACAAGAAATAATTTCTCGGGGACCAAGGTTTAAAATAAACCTTACAACTTTGTTTTGAGTTACTTGTAATTTATTTCTTAACTGTTTGTTTATACCACAATACCAAGAAGAACAGGCATAGTCAAAATAACACTGAATTAAAGCAGAACATAAAGTCTTTCTAGTCTGGGTGCTAAGACAGGATGCATTTCTATACAAAAATTTCAGTCTAGCATTAACTTTTTGTATAATGCTTAAAACAATATGTTCACAAGTCAGAAACTTATCAATACAAATTCCAAGGTATTTAACACTTTCAGAACCCTTAATAACATGACCATTGTACACAATTTTAAAATCTGTCACATTTTTCAGTTTTCTTGGTGGGCCAAATAACATGGATTCCGTCTTGCCTAAGTGCAGAGACAATCTATTGTCAACTAACCATGAAGAACATTTTTCAAGAACACTGCTCAGTTTTCGAGAAATGACATTTGGATCTCTGTGTGCATAGAAAATAGCACTATCATCAGCATATAAAATTAGTTTACAATCGTCATCAACACTGACAGACATATCATTTACATAGATTAAAAATAAGAGAGGGCCTAAAATACTACCCTGTGGAACACCGCAATTTATAGAATTGAAATCAGATGAAATATTGTTGAAATGTACTTGTTGCTGTCTACATGACTAATAAGATTTGAACCACTCAATGGACAAACTCCTAAAACATTTAACTGATCACATAAAATGGTATGGTCAACAGTGTCAAAAGCTTTTTGTAAATCCAACATTACCATGCCTGTAAAAAGCTTTAGAGGTATTGCTTCTAATAAAATCTAACATGTGTATTAAACAGGTGTCAGTAGAAAATTTGTTTCTAAAACCCGATTGATAAGAATACAACAAGTGATTATCACTTAAAAATTCTATGAGTTGGACATGGACACATTTTTCCAAAATTTTTAACACAATACATAATATACTAACAGGTCTGTAATTTCCAACATCAAGAGAGTTACCTTTTTTAAAGAGAGGTTTAACTTTTGCCATTTTGAAATGATCTGGCACAGTTCCGGTGGTTATTGACATATTGACAATTGACATAATTGGTTTCTTAATATAAAAAGCACCATCTTTTAGAAATCTTGCAGGTATATCATCTAGACCTGTACTTTTGTTTACATTCAAATTTCTTAGTTCTTTGAAAATAAAATATTCAGAAACAGGTTGTGTTCTGAATTTTTGTCTTTATAAAACTGTCTAAACATATTAGATGTGACAGAAAACATATGTGATGGGCTGGGTAACTTACTTACCAGCTTTGATGCAATAGTAGTAAAAAAAACCTATTGAAATAATCTGCAATAACTTTACCTTCATGATGTATAGTACCATCAATGTTTAAAACAATATTTTCACTATTCGATTGTTTGTTTTGGTAGCCAAGATTCTTAAATTGTTGCCATAACTTCGTAGGCTCTGACCTGTTTTCCTCAATTTACCTTGAAAATAGGAAGATCTAGCTTTCTTAACTTCCCTTTGCACTAAATTTCTTAATTTACAAAAAAGCTTATTATTTTCAGGGTTCTTGTGTTTTCTGTACAAGTATAAATGCCTATCTCTGTCTCTAATACGATAAAAATATATAACGTCATCCATGGTTCAGTTCTCTGCTTAACCCTTATTTCAACAACAGGAGCTACAGTATCTAGTATGTTTGTAAAAACTTGTTTAAAAATAGACCAAGCTATATAACACAATCTGCATTTATACAGCTACTCCAGTCTACACAAGCTAAAAGAAACTGGGGGGATTCAACAGAATAATTTTTCAAACTCCTAATCTTGATGATGTTATGACTTTTAAAATGTCCTCTAGAGATTTTTCTAGTACAAAATGTCATAAAATGGTAACTAATTCCAGTAGTAATAACACCGGGGTTAACAATATTTTCTTTAAAATTATATAGAATGTGGTCAATAATTGACTCTGTATCACAGGTAACTCTTGTTGGATCAACAATAATTTGGTAAAAACTAAATACGTTTAAGATGTTCATGTAAGACTTATACAAGGGATTGTTCTTTTTGGCAGTACAAATGTTGAAATCGCCTAAAATAATAGTTCCACAGTCCGTACGCAATTTACAGAGCTCTTCTTCCCAGTGGTCGATAAAAGAAGCTTGGGTAGGTGGACGATAACACACACCAACTATAATAGGTTTAGTTTTTGGTAAATAAAGTTCTAACCAGAGTGACTCCATGTTGTCGTTGACTATGTCAGTTCTTCTGGCAAACGCAAGATTGGAACGCACATACACGCAAACACCGCCTCCCGATCTATTCCGGTCTCGTCTTAAAACACAATAATTTTCAATGGATATTTCATTGTTTGTCACAGAGTCGTCGATCCAAGTTTCTGATATGGCTATTATTGACGCTTTAGATTTATTGGCAATAGTGCGAAGTTCAGGTATTTTTGGTAGTAAAGATCTAGCATTTAAATGAATGAAATGCATCCCTTTCAAGTTGAAACACTCAAATTGTTCATCATTAAAAGAATCAGAGTCTTGTTTGTCTGCATGTTTTTGTAATTTGGGAGGACCTGGGTTTAGTTCAACATCACATCCAAGTAATAGAAACAGCATATACAAAGATTTGGGGGTCGGTTTTAAAAATGAAACGTTTTTACAGGTTCGCTGCTGAACAGTTCGAATTTCCTCGGCGATGTTCCTGGCGAGATCACGTACTTTGAAAGTTCAGCAACTATCACATGTTCAGAGAAAACACAAGTGTTGTTTACAAGAATATTACGATGTAAAAGCTTGTCTGCATTATCTTGGTCTTTGAAAAGTCTAAAAACAAGTAAAAATAAGAGTTTTGACAGAACCCCGCGCAAACCTGCCGCGTATGTATGTAATCATCTTTAAACTTTTGAATTGTGCGCGCAATATTATGATATCCTAACAGGCGTTTATTACGGCCTAGGACCTATCTATCTTCAAGTTTGGAACACATGGAGAAATATTTCAAATGGGTTATCCCAGGAAGTCAACCACAGCCTGCACTGATCTCCCGGTGTGTTTGTCGGTTGCAGTAACTTCTATCTCGGTTCCACCGAAAGTCGTGTGAACGTATGCGCCCCTGTCAAGTCATTTTGTAGTGTCTGGTAATTCTATTTCAATTTTTCCTAAATGCTGACAACCAGTATCAGTGACAAATTTTGGGTTTTGAATTGGCGACGTGTAGAAATTAAAAGTTATAGCTGTCTGATCAGGTCTTAATACTGAATACTTTTTTGATACCTATGGTTCTCCGACTTTTATTTTCTGACCAACACTCACGTGGACACTGAAAATATCCTTACATCTATCCTTTCCATTTACCATATATTTCTTCTCGTCAGGATGTTTTCGCGGATTAAATATTTCAATGGTGTTAACCCCGTACGTGTACTTGCACACTCTTGCAGATATGGTGTCAGGCTCGTGACCAAATATGACGGCCCCTTTCAAAACTGACAACCCTGCGTCTGGTGGAATTATAATTTTCAAATGTTGAAACTTTTTGCGCATCGACTCTTGTAACATGAGTGATTCAGTATATACCCCTACTAGTAAAATTGTTTTTACTTTTTGGACACGTTTATCACTGAAAATGGTCTGAACGTGATCAATGATCTTGTCACAGCTTTCTTGGAAGAGCCTCTGTGCTATACTTGCTTCCATTCTCAATTTATCTTGAGACCATTTTATTTTCCCACTGTATTTCTGGTTCGATTCGACAACAGTGGATATGTTTTTCTTTTTCGCTTCTTCACAAAGATTAACCAGTGAAATTGGAACTTTGAAGGTGACCAAACCCTTGGTATCTTTCATATCCATATGTATTGTTTTCTTCTTTATTTCAAAATCGCGAAAAATATCTATTTCATCAATCTTATGTGATAGAGAACTTTTCCATGATCTCTCTATCAACAATATCTGCCAGCAGATTCTTCAGCGCCTCGTCAACTTTGGTGCCACCCCATGGTCCTCCGTTAGCCTTATAAAGCTCCTTCAAGGTTTTTTCCTTTTTCACTTTATGCACAGTGATATCGATGGTACCACCTGTTAAAAATAATATACAAAACCTTTAAATGAAACACCTTATCACCTGTAAAGATAATTAATATAAATATTGTAAGACCTGCATATTTCAAACCAACAAATGACAATAATTTCAGGATGAAAAAAAATATCTCGACAAAACTTTTATATGAAACACTTTATGAAATGTTTCACACCCCATTGTTTAAAGAAATCTATCTTATTGGACGTGCTTATCATTTCACTATTTGTTTCGGGCAGTATTTGATAAAAATAAGAACTTTAAAATGTTGTTCTGTAAAGTGAGTAAAGAAGAGAGTAGATGCTGTTCATTTAATCATTGTCTATAGCTCAATATAAAACACAGGCTCTTTTGTCATCTTCATATCCTTTGTGCAAGTATTGCACGATATATTCTGTGGATATTATTTTCTTAATCTGTATATATTTTAAGAACACAAGAAAAACGGATATGAAATTGTAAAATGAAATATGAACGTAAACATTAACGTCGAAATTAAATGCAGCAATATTCCATTTTACCTGCGTATGGTTTCGTCTCCCAGCTAATGTAATACGAAAGAGAATGTTTTGTGTATAATCAACAGTTAATCTGAAGCAGGCTACTGACTACGGAAGCCCATTTAGGATTTATAAAAATGCATTTATAATTTGAATTAAGAGATGACCGCCTGTGAAATCAATGCTAATTCTATACGCTGTCATCGACCGGCTTCGGCAGAAAACATAGTGTAATTTCAACAAAACATGCACATTGCACTCCCACTCCATAACATCTACTGTGCACATCATGAATGCGTAGTTTTAAATAAATGGAATTTTGAATTCCTCTCTGTCATATTTCAATAAAGATGGGATCGTTTACATTTGAGTGATTAAAATATGTTGTCTCTTAAATCATATATTGTGCCTATACTTTGATTGGTTGATTTGGATATTGAATATCAAAATTCGAATCTCGTATTTTGAATGTCGAATGGGTCGTCTGGGCTTTCTAACCAATGTGATGATTTTTCAGATAATTAGTCAACATATTCCTAAATTTGTATGGTCCGAATTTTGACGAGTTTTTTCCACATTGTAAAAGCAATGTCAAATCATAGCACTTACGTATTTATGATGCCGGACGACATGGCATAGATTGTGAAACATATTTTAATCAGAATTCTTTGGTTTTAAATTTACAAACAACTGCCATTTAATGGATATTTAGAAGACAATTCAAGTGACAGTTACGTGTTCGATTCAGATTTTCAAATTGTTGGTCTTATTTGTGTAGAACTTTGTATTTTGTTTCTAAAATACCGTGCCTTAAATTTAAGAGAAATAAACATACCAACTACTTGTTGCAATTTGTTGTTGTATACTCTTTAAAAACCAAATTTAGACAACTGCGTCCGAGTTATATACATTATTTCGGGATTCCCTCACGTACGTGCGGCTATTTATAGACACCTTACAACGTTAACGAGTGGAGAATGTATTTAATGGGTTCCCGCTACTTTTTAATTCATTTTCTCAATGTTTTCTTTTACATGTACTTAAAGGATCATCAATACATGTTACTTTAAAATCTATTTATATATTTTAAAATAATTCTGTACAAAAATATATATACATGAACATTGGCCCATACAGCTTTAATTATCAAGTTTGATAGTTGAAGGCAATTGAGCTTACCTGAAAATTCATAATGTTACATCACATGGGGCCATGATGAGGTTAATAGCATCTTAACGAATCGACGGAATGAATATTGACATAAGGTAGTGGACCACTAGGACTATAATTTTTTGCCCGCAAGTGGGGGTCTGTAGGGCTGCAAGTGGGATGCCCAAGGGTAGAATCACTTGTAAGGCCTCTCTAATTGAATATGGGGTGATTGAATGACAAAAAGTGATCAAGACATAGACAATCATGTACACGAAACTACAGAACACAAAATCCATTCTGAAAAGGTATCAAGTTTTTCTTTTTCATATTTAGCCCATCGCCTTGCAACATCCTCGACATAATTCAAAATAAAGATGAAATTTCTGTCGCCAATTGAAAGACTTAAGCTCTCTGAATTTAGGACATTTTAAAGTAAGTGACTTCAGGCCCTCATTATCAGCTACATCAACATCACCTGAAATGACATTGTCCAGTTGGACAATAGGTGACAGACGACGAAGAACAACAACACGGATGTGGATTAAGTATAAGGTGGTCGATATCTAGGCACTGCAAAGTTTGTTTATAATTAAAATGTTTGGATGCAATAGTGGAAATATATTTATAGGAAGTACATGATTGATTGATTGATTGTTGTTTTTCGTCACACTCAACAATTTGTCAGATATCTGGTGACGTCCAGTGTTTGGTGGAGGAGAGAACCCAGATACAATGTACCCGGGAAGATAACCACTGACCTTCCGAAAGTTAACTGGCAAACTTTCTCACATATATCTGCGCGAGCTCGCTCTAAAATCGAACCCTCGCTGACTAGAGGTGAGGGGCCTTGTGATTTTAAGCGCGAAGCTCTAACCACTCGGCCACGGAGATACATAATGTAGACCTGAACATGAAATGTGCTGTAATACAAGACTGAACTTTCTTATCACAAAACTGTGGCTTATGTTGACGGCACCTATCATTTTGTTTGTAAATTTTAGTTGAAAGAACTGGCGGCATGAATTGGAAGGAAAATCATCTATAACCCGCGGTGGTTTTAAGAGCCTGTGATGGACAACATCCATGATCATAGAATTCAGCCTATATCCTGGTGTTGAAAAATCCACGTATGGAATGGCCTGAGCCTCTTCAAATAACGTATTCAAAACCGGAAAAGAGTAAAGTCTTGTGCGAATATAATGTGGACCTAATTGTATGATGACGTATGGTAAAAGTGAACCAAGTGTGACATCGTGAACACGTGGTCTGTCATACGTTATCCGTGACTGTGTTTACGTCTTTGTGTATTTGAAAAGAGTTCTAACACATTCACGTCATTTCTTTGTGGACTAGTCAAATCCTCTACATTATACATTATCACTGCATCCATATGGAAATACAGTGTCTAGATTTTTGATCCAGTGATCTTCTAGTTGTCTGCGAAAAGTGGTAATGAAGTTGATTGTTTTGTACGATGGTATGACGAATCTATATTTGATATTAAATGTGTTAACAACTGAACATAGTTATGCCTTCTCGATAACTACCATTCTAATTCTTTTCAAATTTGGTATGAAGCTTCTTGGGGATAAAGGGGACATACATTGTAAATTTCAGGACTCCTGCACCCTTGGGGCCTTAGTAGCAAGGCAAAAACTGTCAAAATTGACCAATTTTCAAAACTCCTTTCTGCAACTGCATATCTCCAAGATAAACTAATTGCATAGTGATGTAGAGCAGGAATGCCTCGACCAAACTTTTATAATACCTATGGTACACGTTCTGACTCCAGGGCGGGGTCAAATTTGGTATAATAGTGTATATGTGTAAAACATTTAAATAATATCGTCTTTTATTATATTTATACTAAATTGAAACTCAATAGATATTTAGATGGAGTTTGTAGTCCTTTAACAAAATTGTAAATTTTAACACCCAGGGTGTAAGGATTGTAGTTCCAAGCTGGGGCCAAAATTATTATAGTGGTTATTGTTTTATCACTTGGAAGACTTCTTTAAGCTTTCTGATACGACATAAGATATAAATGTTATTTAGGAAAAAAACACAAAAAAGTTGTACCAAAATTGTTGATTTCACAACCCCAGGGATTTGACTCTAGGACAGGTCCAAACTGCGCGTGTTAATATTATATATATTATGTAAAGTCTTTCATCAATATAGGCACTTTCGGGGGAATTCAATTTTTAAGAACACATCTTGTTTTACACTGTTGCTGAATATTAGAAATTAGCTTAGACATCTAGGACAAGACTTTTTACTAAATTTCATAGCCCTTGGGAAAGTGATACTTCTAACTAATACTCAGGTAACTGATAAGGCCTGTCGGCTCTTGTTATGAGGAAAAGTCTATTTCGTCGATACAAAATTATATATATGATATTAAGCAGCAACATACCACCAGCATCAATCACCATGTATTTAGAACCTTTTTGAAAGATGTTGCCTCTTTTTTTCAATCGGTAGGTACTTGCAATAAAGGGCTGCTGCTTCAGGCTCAAGAGCTATTTTCAATCGAACTGAAGGTATGCCAGCCTATCATAAACAAAAGCAATATACCAATAGCATAGTGTAATAACGAAAAAAAAAATAAAACACTGTATAATGTAAACAGGAAATGTTTTGAATGGATAGAAAGATTTTGCACCATTTTCGGTGTCAGAACATATAGATAAAATGTATCCGTATATGAGTTGATGAGAAAAAGCGACACTCGTAAGCATGTGTACAGTATTTCTTAAGTGAAGGTACTTTTCATGCATAACATAAGCAGCGAATTCTAGAGAAATGTTGCAGTGTCTGATAGCTCAGATGAATTGTATAGTTCTTTACATTTTCCGCGGCCTCTCTCATGAACTTTTTCGCTGGATCATTCCAAATGGCTGGGACTGTCAACACCCAAAGAATCTCATCTTCTTCGATCCCTATTAGTTGATCTCTACATTTTGAAATCATGTGGTCCTTTAAGTATTTGATGGACGCGGTGAACACTTTCATGGCATCCATAGTCTTCTTTGTGCCTTCTTCCTCAATCATATATTTTCTGGATATTCCCTGGACAAAATATTTTAAGTGAGGAGTCGACATGACTTCATACCAAGGGCTCTTTCAATATTGAAATTTTTACTTAGCTGAAATTAATTATCCCTCTCTATGTTAATTAATCTACACAGAAAATATATTTTGGAAAACTCTTAATTTTTTTTTTATCAAACTATTCAACATCTCTGACTGTGGTCAATTTACGGTGATATATATATATATATATATATATATATATATATATATATATATATATATATAGAGAGAGAGAGAGAGAGAGAGAGAGAGAGAGAGAGAGGACGCAAATATTTACTAGATAGAAAATTTATCGCACTATCGAAAGTGCACACGGTTTTACTATTATTAGTCACTTGGAGCTATTACGGACATGAATTGAGGTAAGAAATTCAACTTAAAAATGATATCATTTGTTGAGCATTCTATGTAATTGGTTGTTGCAATGCACAAACATTCTGTTTAGTCGTACAATGCCTGAGGCTAAAACTAGACCAAAAATATTGGGCATTTTTCTGAATTCATTTCTGCATATCTCAAGAAGTATACGGAATTTAGGGATCAATTTTGGTATTAATGTAGATTGGTTCTGTGTGATTATTTTCGAATTCAAAGTAGAATTTTATATCATTTGGTTTGCTGATTTTTCATCGGCACACTCATATGTATTCACCCACATTCCTTCACCGCATCTGACGCAACCACTTCATACACACGTCCACATTCACTTTGCAATTCGCTCTCAAACATGTACTCACTCAGTTGCTCACATTCCTAATCTCACTCACTCGCTCATACATACATGTACTCACTCAGTTGCTCACATTCCTAATCTCACTCACTCGCTCATACATAAATGTACTCACTCAGTTGCTCACATTCCTAATCTCACTCACTCGCTCATACATACATGTGCTCACTCAGATGCTCACATTCCTAATCCCACTCACTCGCTCATACATACATACATGTACTCACTCACACATGTAATCATTCACTTCCTTTCAAACATACTTCATTCACGCAATGACACAGATTTATTCACTCACTCACACATACAAACAGACACATATATCAACTACTCAATGACAAACACTCATTCACTCACTCACACATACAAATTGATACATATATCAACCACTCATTGACACTCATTCACTCACCAACCACTCAATGACACTCATTCACTCACCAACCACTCAATGGCAAACGCTCATTCACTCACTCACACATACAAACAGATACAGACATTCAGCTGCTCCCACGCATACATGTTCACTGGTTCACATATAATACCACACAAGCATACTCAAGTACTCATTCGCTCAAGCATACTGATTACGCTCAAAGACTCAATTGCATAACTGGTATACTCACTCGCTTTCACAAAAACACTTACTCGCTCTGATACAAATACACTTTTCTCTCGTGAACCCTCATTCACTCACTCGATTTCACATACATACACTGATTCCCTCTCTCACGATTACAAACACTCATTCACATACTCGAGTAAACAAACATTCACTCGTACATACTGATATACTCTCTCAGACATGAATTTGCTCACGTACACTTACAAACATTTACTCACTTGCTGACAGAAACAAACTCACTGATACACACAAACAATCACACTTGCACATGAATACACTCATACACCCACTCACTCATTCACAAATATATGCACTCACTTGTTCGTTCACACACACACACACACACACACACACACACACACACACACACACACACACACATACACTTACTGACTTGTTCACACAGACACACTTACTGACTTGATCACACAGACACACTTACTGACTTGATCACACAGACACACTTACTGACTTGTTTACACACATACACCTACTTACTTGATCACCCACACACACTTACTGACTTGATCACACACACAACATACATTTACTGATTTGTTCACACAGACATACACTTACTGACTTGTTCACACAGACACACTTACTGACGTGATCACACATATATACACTCACTGACTTGATCACACATATACCCTTACTGAATTGATTACATACATACACTCACTGACTTGATCACACATATACACTTACTGACGTGATCACACACATAAACTTACTGACATAATCACAGACATACACTTACTCACTTGCTTACACATACGTTTACTGACTTGTTCACACATATACATATACTGACCTAATGAGAAATGTACACTTACTGACTTGATCACATAAATACACTCATTGACTTGCTCACACACATACACTTAATGACTTGTTCACACACACGCACCTACTGACTTGATCACACATATACACATACTGATTTGATCACACATATACACATACTAACTTGATCACATATATACATATACTGACTTGATCACACATATACACATACTGATTTGATCACATATATACACATACTAACTTGATCACATATATACATATACTGACTTGATCACACATATACACTTACTGACTTGATCACACATATACACTTACTGAATTGATTACATACATACACTCACTGACTTGATCACACATATACACTTACTGACGTGATCACACATATATACACTCACTGACATGATCACACATATACACATACTGATTTGATCACATATATACACATACTAACTTGATCACATATATACATATACTGACTTGATCACACATATACACATACTGATTTGATCACATATATACACATACTAACTTGATCACATATATACATATACTGACTTGATCACACATATACACTTACTGACTTGATCACACATATACACTTACTGACGTGATCACACATATATACACTCACTGACTTGATCACACATATACACTTACTGAATTGATTACATACATACACTCACTGACTTGATCACACATATACACTTACTGACGTGATCACACATATATACACTCACTGACTTGATCACACATATACAGATACTGAATTGATCACATACATACACTCACTGACTTGCTCACACACTTACACTCGCTGACTTGATCACTTACACTTACTTACTAGCTCTCTCACACACACACACAAACGCGCGCACACACACACATACATACATACATACATTCATACATACACACACACACACACACACACACACACACACACACAAACGCGCACACACACACACATACATACATACATATACACACACACACACACACACATACATACATACATACATAATTACATACATACATACATACATACACACACACATACATACATACATACATACATATATACATTTATATGGTCATATACATTCATCGTGTCACAATATACATACGTTCACTGACTTAATTAGCACTTACTATGTCTTACAATAAATTTCCTCAATCATTCACTCGCTCGCTCACAAACACTTAAACAAACACAGTCTCAACACAAGCACTCACTTACACATACACTCTCTCACTCACTCGAAGTAAAACAAAACCCACAGAAACACAATCTCACTTGCTTTTAATACATTCACACAATCACTGACACAGATATGCTACACCGCGTTACCAAATTTAGTTAAACTCCATTGCAATGGATAAGGAAATATGGAAAACATTGCAGAGAATATGTGGAAATATAGAAGAAAGAAAAATCTTACATTTTGTTCATACAGACCCATCTTAAACCTTCTGAAGTAAAACCATGACTTGTGTTCTTCTTCCAAAGCTAGGTCACCATACTTTTCCTCTGCCTCGAAACCAAATGAATGAAACTCTTCCTCTGGATTAAAGAGCACACAGGTCGGTGTTTTCTCTGTATTCAGGCGACCGGTACCACTTGCCCACTGGTTCAGACTTATTTTCAAGGGATTGCTTTTGAAATCATGCAGGAAAGAAAAAGCATAACCCGAGTATGTTGTCCCGAAATCAATCGCTGCCACAACAAGCTTGTCCATCATCTAAGAAATGAAGAAATATGCATGCATTTTATTCATACAGATAAAATACAAATAAATTACATGTAATTGTATTTTAGATTCTGAAAAAAATATTGAGATATTGTTTTTGAAAATGCGATAAAACAATGGATATGCACAGGAGTAATCACACTTATGATTGATCTTAAACGTACACGTATTTACGATTTTCTCTTTCTTTCTTATTCCTTTTTTTTTTTTTTTTTGAACGTTGTCGTTGGTATTATTAACTGATTGTTTCTTGCATTCAGTCACACACTCAACAAATGTTCAGTTATCTGGTGGCGTCCAATTTTTATCGGTGGTGGAGAGAACACAGACACAATGTACCCGGGTAGAGACCACAGACCTTCCGAAAGTAAACTGGCAAATTTTCTCACATATATCGGCGCGAGCGACAATCGAATCCGCGCCGAATAGATGCCTTGTGATTTTGAATAAGATGCTCTATCCACTCGGCCGCTGAGGACCCTCGCTGATAGTAAATCTGACACGTGAAAATACATTAGCAAGAGGCTAATCGCGATACACATGTCAATGTATGTGGCGTCATCTGATGAAATGTAATGCATGTTTGTTTGTTTTTGTTTTTGTTTTTTGTTTGTTTGCTATGTTATGGCGAAGCAATGAAGCAACCCTCTCCCCTTTTCCCAGTGAGAAATGTATTTCAAAATGAACAGGCTAATGTTTAAAAATTCTTGGTAAATCATTCATTCGAACATATCTTTGTTTTAATTTATTATTCGAGCATTATATGCAGAGAATGTATTGGTGTTTTACAACAGTGGATTGTGTACTAAGTAGATTTTTACTTGATAACGAGAAAATAATCTTTGTATTATACCGAAGTATCTCATTGACTTTAAATTCTGTAAAAGGCCCAAAGTGCTGCGATGTAAATTAATAGGGAGGAAAAGTTCTGGCAGCTGGTTGTCAAGGGGATGGAGCCCCATACCAAACCAGGTTATACAAAAATTACTACTCAGTTGGTATCTAACCAATCAGAGATTAGAATACAATAAGAATCCATATATATATATATATATATATATATATATATATATATATATATGTATTAAAGACGTCAAGGAATAATCAACTACATGTATTTGAATATTCTTCAATGCCATCAATGTTGGATTAATTTATTTTATTCGAATAGACGGTCAAATATTGCGCATGTTGATAATTTACCAATCTGAAGTTAACAATATTTTTTTGAAATAATAAAAAAAAAACTCTGCATAAAGTGTACCAAAAGAAGCAGAGTTAACAATTATGCTTTTCCAAAATGTATTAGGTATTCCATTTGGTGAGGATATTTATAATGCCCTAATTTTGCATTTGAAATGAATAGAGTGTCATGCTTGTTTTCTTAATCAATTGCAAAGTTCAAGTTCAGTTTATTCTGTCACACCACTATCTGGTACACGGGGTTCTATATACAATACAAATAAAAGCAATATACAAGGTACACGTGAAAAGAGCAGAGGGATTTTAGGTGACCTAATGAGTGATAAGACTTATGAAGAAACTAGTATGGATGTCATAATATTAAACTCTCATGCAAATTTATAGTTCTTAAAGCAAAGCAAATAACGAATATAAATGTGACTGAAGTATGGGGGAAAACAAAGGAGGGAGGATGGTGATGACAAAGACACTTCTTTTTCATCTGACAAAATCAAAATTGTATGTGCTGTGGCAGAAGTGCACGTAAATGAGAAGAAAGGCTTCAAATATATGCACAAGAAATAAAGACGCTCGAACAGAACTATGGTATGATTAATCATGAATGACAATTTTACTGGTCATATGTACCCGATATACCACGTGTAGTAGAGCATGGAATTTTTTCAATGTATTTTGAATGCATTAAGATTTATATGCCCATGATCTCATTGGAAACATAGACTATCGTTACAGTCATAAGTAGTCCATTTCCGCTGGAGCAGTAGGTCGAACAAGATCATGGAGCTCATCAGTGGAGCGATTGAAATACTTTGGACCTCTATTCGAGAACTTGGCGAAAATTTGTCCGTCGTTTGTCCAAAGAGAATGTACTTCCTGTGCATACTTGCCATTTCTTGGGAAATCGATTGCCCGTATTTTGTACGATTTTCTGAATATATAGCCCAAACTCCTTTAGCTGTCTTTTTTTTTTTTAAAGTAAATCACGTTCTTGATTTTCCAGTTTTTAAAACGTCATTTAACTTGTGTGATGCCGTTCGCCTTGGTCTTTTACGGAAGCCCATATAGGACCTATCAAAAAATATTTTTGAATTTGTTATAACGAATTCTTGAATTTGTTAAAACGAATTTAAATCGTTATAACGAATTGTTGAATCCGTTATAACGAATTTAATTTGTTATAACAAATTTTAGGAATTCGTTATAACGAATTTAATCTGTTATAACAAATTCGCTGAATTCGTTATTTCAAATTTTGAAATCTGTTTTAACAAATTAAATTTGAAATAACGAATTCTTGAATTCGTTATTTCAAAGATTGAATTCGTATTTTCGGTTTTTTAAAATCTGTTATAACGTATTTTCATCCAATTCGTGATAACAAATTAAAGAGTGTCAAAATTTCAATGTTATAAATCCGTTATCACGGACTGTGATCTGTGATAACAAATAAATAAATTTGTTATAACAAATTATAAAATTGTTATTTCAATCTCCAATGCAATCTGATAGTCTAGGCGATAGCCATATTATAAGCGAGGCTGTCATCAAGGAAGCCATTACACAAAAAGGTAAGTCACGAGTGTAGTTTAACATTAATTTTGGTTATTTATTGATCAATGTTCATACATGTTTCATTCAGGAATTGACCAGAAGCTTACTGTCATTAAATATCTCAATGGGTGAACAATATATAATGTGCTTTTGAATACAGGGTGTTCAAAAATATAAAAAATATGTTATTTCTTCAGACGTATGACTGCAGTTTCAAACTTGTAAACAATTTAATTGCTGAATAACTAAAAAAAAGTTATCTGTCAAGCATTTCTACTTTTTTCGTGCTTTAATTTTGTAAATAAGAAAAATAATAAAAAAGATAAGAAATGATCAATAGATGGGATCAGAAAACTGCACTGAAAAAGTGGACTTTTTTTCTTTTGATAAACTCATCTACTTAAAAGAATAAATAAAAATCATTGGTCAATTCACACACATTTAGAAATATGATTAACATTTGTAAATATTTTTTCTGAAGTTAATCTTCCGATGAACAAACACGCTCAATTTGATATATTTGCATATTTAATTTTTCTTGTAAAGAGACTTTTGTTTAGCTACATGTAGTATGGATAGAGGAACATGCTTTTTTATATAACATAACTTGTTAACACCACAATTTGACGTAATATGTTTCACAGTGCGATTGTTGAGGGAAGCGCAGTATACATTCATTACAGTACTCCCTTGATATGAAACCATTAACAGAGAATAATTATGTTTATTTAAAGATATCAATATAGGTTATTAACTTTACGTTTACACACGAATTTTTATATAATCTGTGTTTCAAGATGACCTCAAATACATGTGTTTTTCTTTAAACATTGTTAAATAATCTGAGTTGAGAGATATTTATAAATGGTGCCCGGGGGCTTGCGATGATTGAATTAAAATTCATAAAGAATAATTTCTAATTATAAATAATATAAAAATATAATTATATAAACTATAATTTATATTAGATTCAAGTAAGGCGAACAACAGAAAAATTTATTAGAAAAATCGGATATTACCATTACCTCTTACTCCTACTAAATGTACTTGTTTTTAAATAGATAATCTGATAAGAATAAGACGATATCCAAAATAAGCATTTAATGTTTATATCTATATATTTTAAAAAAAATGTCACCTTATTTGCAAATGTGACATATACCTAATTATTGTATTATCCTAAGGGTAAGTTCAATTTATGGAAGAGCCAATGTAACAGCCACACGCATGTTTTATTATGACGTCACAAACGCTGAACACTGTAAAATGCAACGTCACAAGCGAAAATCAAAGTTCACGCTTGTTGCTGTTACTCTGGCTCTTCCATTAATATGAACTTACCCTTAGGATAAGATAGGAATTTTAAGGTATATATCACATTTGCAGACAACACGAAATTAAAGAAAATGTAAATATTTAAGAAATAAACAACGTTATTTAGTTAACATGGCGTTATGAATAGCAATTGCTCTGTTGGCCATTTCCAATATGCCAGAAAATATGCCAGAAGAGCAATTGCTATTCATAACGCAATGTTCACTAAAGAATCGTTGTGTATTACTTATATTTGTATCTTACCACTTGCAAATACCCTGTATTAGCCTAGACCTTGACATTTAGCTATTGCATAAAAAATAAACATTCAGACTGTTGTGTATCTTTTTAATTCACATAACAGAATCAATGATATATAACAGAAATGCCTTAAAAATGTTATTATAAAACATGTTTTAACATTAAATACATCAATTTTAGGGAGTTGGAGAAAAAACACATGGTGTATCGTATAGTGGTTTTACATTTTCATTGTGACGTAACACCAACTACCTTTTATTTCAGTTATGACGTCATAATTGATTTCAGTTTTTTTTTATTTCGCGTTTTTTTTTTAGTTTCAATGAAAAAATAAGAGGACACAAGCATTTTATCAATTTCTACGAAAACGAAATCCGCATCATATGGTTTGAATAGTGTTTTAGAAACATCAGATTACACATATTCTAAGATACGTTTTTCCTGAAATCGGTGGACTTGGAAAGGTTTCAAATAAGATGTTTTCGTTTTCATAATAGTAGTCCAAAATTAAGACTTTTGTTGCATTTTATTCTATATATTTTTAGATAGTTCATCAGAAATTAATTAAAGTGAATCATGATATTAATAGTGATATTATTTTCGAACATTTTAAGCATAAATAACCCCCATAATAGTCACAAATAAAATGTACATATTTTCACGAAATTGTTTACATTTCATCAAAATGAAAATTGGAAATCATGAACTTTGACCTTTTGTAGTTATAAAACGGGACGGGCAAAATTCATTTGAATTTCATGAGAAAAAAGACTTTAGTATAGTGAACAAAATGGTATGTAACTTTGGTACAACCTCTAAAAAATGCAAGCCGCAAACCTTACCTTAAAAATTTATAACGTCATGGAAAAGTATATGACGTCACACCTTTATGACGTCATAGTATACAGACAGAGCAATTGCGATTATAGAAAAATAATTGCAGTTCCTCCGTATGGACTTACAGTGGGAAAGAACAATTGATATCCAAAAAATATAGCATTGACTCATGATTTTTTGAAGTATACAGTCTCATAACTGCAGCGGTGTGTGCATGCAAATTGAGTAACGCGCGTTACTATACACAATTATATTCCGAAGTGTTTAAAGAGTTATCGCTCTTTGCCTACAGGGGTCGTTGATGACGTCCGCCATTACGGTGCTGATAAACAAAATGCCGTATGAGAGAAGTGGAGGGCGAAATTGTATTGTTTTTGGCTGTAGCAACAATCAACGAAAATTATACCTTTGGAAAAAGAGAGAATGTGAGGAGCATGACCTGCCCCATGAAGATTGTCCCTGCCTCATTCCTTTTAGGTTCTTCTGCTTTCCTGCAGATGCAGAGAGGCGACGAATGTCATTGATGAAAAAAAAAACAAAAAAAACAAAAAAACCAAAAAAACCCCCCGATACACAGAATGTAATATCTCTGCTTAATCCTACTAGATTTTTTACTATGAAAAAAAAAATTAGATAGGGTCTACCTGATATTGTGTGTCCAACTCGGTGGATCTCGTTGTAATACACTATCAAAATTGAATAATAACTAGCAATAAAGATTCAATCCATATAACTGTTTTACGGACAAATTATACGATTGGACATCTAAATTAACAACAAAAACAACAACAGAAATGCTGAAATTGAAAAAAAAAAAATCCGAAGGAAAAAAAATAATAAGATAACAAATAGTCATATCCAACACATCTTCCGTTGAAAATTCCACGATCCATCGCTAATTTTATTACTTCATACATTGCTTTATATTGAAATGAATTTGTAATGTCTCAAGTCGTCTTTACGAGTTTCTTTTTACTTCGTGATTTATTATGCAAAAACACTGGGAACTGAAAGTTGGGCGGATCGCGGATTTAACTAAAATTATGGTAGAAATAAGATTAAAACGTAAAAACCACGAAATATTATGAATGTAACATATGTTAAAATCTTACTGTGACTCTTCTTATCCATCGTGTTCTCAGACAAATATTAAAAATAGATGAAAATATCGATGAACACCAGTTCTTGCTTAGCTTTGTTTACAATGATATCAGCACAGTGATGGCGTGCGGTCACATGATCAAAATATGTCAGCCCCCAATTATGACGTAATATAATTGTGTATATATTTGCTAGCGCGCATCATGGAATAAGCCAACTGAGCAATTGCTATTCATAACGCCATGTTAACTAAATAACGTTGTTTATTTCTTAAATGCCAACAAAGCAATTGCTATTCATAACGCCATGTTAACTAAATAATGTTTTTTATTTCTTAATTGAACGTCGCAGATTTCCAATGCAAACATAAGAAAAATATTAACTCAATGTAAAGTAAATTAGTATCAATTTGTTTCAAAAGTTGCATGAATAATGAAATAAAAAGTGAAAGACAAATATTTTTATTAGTTTATTTACTTTTGCTTTTTGAAAAACTACATTTAACATTAGTTGACAAAACTGTTTTAGGTTTTAAAAGGTTATAAAAAATTTCAATTTATGAACTTTATCATACAAATTGTTTTCTTTGTGTTGCAGTTAAATAAAGAATGGCTCTTTTTAAGACTGAAATTCAACTGTACTTTGATTTGGGTCTCTCCCACAAGGAAATGCTTTTGATGTTAGCACACTATGAGGGAGTAATTATTAGTGAACGACATCTTAGAAGAATTTTACGAGGAATGAAACTATATCGACGAAAACATTACACAGATCTTTTGAACATCGCTTTGTTTATTGAAAATGAATTATCAAAGTCTGGCCAATTACATGGATATAGATGGATGCACATGAAATGTCAACAAAACGGGTTGGTTGTCAACAGAGAAACGGTTAGAATTTTGCAACAGATTCTCGATCCAAATGGTGTGGAACGTCGCTCAAAACGACGATTAAAAAGGAGACAATATGTAAGTATGGGCCCCGATTACACATGGCACATGGATTCGTATGATAAATTGAAACCGTACGGATTATGCATTAATGGATGTATCGACGGCTTTTCAAGGAACATAATTTGGTTAGAGTGCTATCGAACTAGTAGTGATCCAACAATCATTGCTGGATATTTCATTAATGCTATTGATGCCAGGAAAGGATGCCCAAAGCGTATCCGAGGTGACAGAGGAACAGAAAATGGACATGTAGCTGCTATGCAAACTCTAATGGCAGGGGAAAATAGTTTTTTATATGGCCATAGTTGCTGCAATACGCGGATTGAAAGTTGGTGGTGTATCTTAAGAAGGGAGGCAAGTGGGCACTGGATAGAATCGCTTGCAAAGCTGAAAATGGATGGTGATTTTGATGGATCATTTTTGGATGTAAATATTCTGCAATTTTGCTGTATGGATCTTCTGCAGGTATAATGAACCCTTTATTTTTGTAATGATCAAATACAATTTTTTTTTTTTTATAAATTATTCATTATTTTACATTATATTTGTATTTTGAATCAGTTTTAACACAGCTTAATTTAAAGTATGGATATTTATACATTCGTACATTAAGAAAACCTTCCTAAGTTATTGAAAAATAAAATCCTGCTAAATATCATACACGCCAAATATTTTAAAAACTTTTACAGTAAGTGAGCATTAAACAATTCATGCTATAATTATTATTGAAGAGTGAACTTGACGAAGTCGTTTGTGTTTGGAATTCGCATAGGATTCGAGGATCTTCAAATCCGACATCCCCAGCTGGTCGTCCAATGATCACTTACTATCTTCCAGAGCTTTACAGTGCAAGAGGATACATGATAAACGTTTCTGAAGATAGAATTGCTGTATGTAAAAGCGAATGCAAATTTCGGGATGATGAACCATGCGATGTTGACATTTATCGTTTATGTATTATTTACATGGCAGAGAAGTCTTGGGTTGAACCTAGCAACCTTGACGAAGCTCTAATATTGTATCGAAACCTGAGACAACTTTTATATGAAGATTTGTTTGACTGACATTAAGGTTTTTGGATCGTTGTTCGTCTGTGTAACTTTTCTGATTTTGTTATGCTTAAATTACATAAAACGTAATAAAGATATTGGATTGGAAACTCATTTCACTATTAATAGCATGGCGGCCTTAGGCCCGTTTCACAAAGCATACTTAGGACTAAGTTATGTCTTAGAAAAGAACTTTTTCCTATGTTCATTGCTTATCCGTTTCACTATTCTTGTCTTTAAGTTATCTTATGAAATCCTAAGTTATGTCTTAAGTTTAAGACAGGTAAATCGATGTCTTAGGAACAAACTCAATATGGCGACCGTTTATTTTGTATTGAAATGAATTACATTAAAGTGAAAATGAATACATTAAAGTTAAACAAAAATATGAGAATACACAAATCATTAGGACTTGTTCACTTTACCTCTTAACTGAAAACTTTAGAACTATCGAAATATACATATATTTCTTCAGTCAATATCTTTCGTGTAGACTTTTAATTTTAACATTTTTTTAGATTATCTAATCTCACGCGCAGATGGGTAGCGGGTATTGTATTAATAGCTAGTGCACTCATGATAATGAAATTAGTCATTCTCGAGAATCACTGATATCTTAAGCAGTTTGATAAAAACAGGAATAAATGCTAAGTAAAACTCAATACAGAATACAGAATGACTGGATGATTTGTAATATCCATCCACCTAATAAGCTTCTTTTTACGAAAGAAATTTGAGGTGTTTTCTTTGCGGTGGGGTGAGGGGTTCTTTATTTCAGTTTTTGTTGGGAGAGATAGGAGTGACCTACAAGTGGTTAAGTTATGTCGATGTTAAATCATCCATGGGATTGCTGTTTCATTAAGAAATTTTTGCTTTTTATCCTCACTTCCTCTATCAGCCAAGATGCATTTATTTGCGATGCTTCCTTTTGTAAAAAAATTCTTATATCAACCATTACAAGAAAAAACTCATTACATTAAACTTAGTTTAAAAGTTCCACATCTTTCGATTCTAAATCTTACTTGTCACCGCATGTGAGTATTGTATTCCATTTTGGAATATACCGTATACTGCGATTAACAAAATACCGTTTTCAAAGAATACACGGGTATATAACGTTATTTTTATCTACTCGTATATGCATGTGAAGGTAAAATGTTATACATAATTTCAGTACATGCACATAGGCACTGCACTATTTACACTATTTTACGTTTACTTAAAAAAGTTCTGTATGAAAAAAAAAATTAAGAGTTTCGAGGCCCGTTAGGGCCAAGAACTATTTGATATTTTGGATGTGGCATTGTTATCAAACTTAAACACTGATATTGAATTTCATTGTTGATTTACATGAGACAGTCTATTTTGAAGGATATTAGTATCGTAACCATATGTATCGGTCCGATATTAAGAAGGCAAGCTCACTAATATCGGATTGTTCAACTCAGATAAATTTGGATCAGCAAATGATATGCCGCGAAATGGTCTTCCACACAATTACAACAATTACAAATGCACATCAGCATATGCATATTGCATCTACATGGTTGCAGCTATGGTGGCATATTTCTACCATCCATCTTATTTTTGTTACACATAGCATATCACTTAAAGTCGACATAACTATCTTGTCTAGTCAAGATACTTTTCTGGTTTCAGAAATATGCCACCATACCAATCATCTGACAGCTACAGTAACATATATTGTTGTATCACACACAGTCTTTGGAGATATCACAACGAACAATGCATGATTGCCTGCGAGAATTATCAGAACCATTGATATTTCAATTGTTGTCTTTCTGATAAATATTACATTAAATAGAACGACTATAACTGTGAAAAAAACTAAAACCGTTCCCGCAATGTATTAGTAATGTTGGTCCATAAAACCGTATAGGTTTTGTTGTATGTTAGCTCCACGGCGTATTGTGCAATGTATTAGCGCAACGGCGTGTTGTGTGCCCGATTATCTGACAGGTTGGATCAGGTGCCATGGAGGAGTAAGCATACCGCGCGGATTTTTCACGCCCACCGTGTGCTCGTTGACAAGATCGATAAAAAAACCTGAAGAAAACTTGTCCATCCAGTTTGTAAATAATAGCCTATACTCTGTCCCGAGTTTTTGCTTCCACTACTTTTTGCTTGATATTTCAATAATAGTAAATACCTTTGTGCTCAAACTACATTCATCCACTAATATGAAGAATGTCCAGATTATCTGTTTTGAAACGCCCCCTCTACCGCTTCAGGTTTCAATACACATCCCAAAATTGAAAGTCTACAGAGATTTTGCATTGCACCAGCCATTAATAAGCCCGGATGATAACGTTAGAAAATTGCGCGAGATATCCCGAGTATTTCCGAATGGAGAAAAGATGTAAACATTTCCCATTAGAAATCTCCGTAAGAAAATTGTTTTCGTTCCTGTGAAATTTCATGAGTGAAAAGGGATCATTTTTCAATGAAGATATGTTCCCTTTCATCGTTTTCAATTGTATTTCTTTCACAGGTATGTGTATTTTTATTAAAAATAAAAAAAAAAATTGATGGAAGCAATAACTTGGGACAGACTATAGCAAGTATGAAAAAAGTCGGTAAGCATTTGACTTAATGAAATACTGTAAACTTATTATATTTGGCCTGTACGATATTTCGCGGAAATTAGTTTTTGAACAAGTTGGCGTAGATTTGGATTAGCTTATTCCTGAATGTGACTATTTTTATACATATATGCATGGCATTTAGTGATGTACTTGATTATTGCCTCGTTATAAACATAGCTCATATGTAGAACACACTCTTGCATATCTAATAAAATATATCTAATATAACCCCCTTAGGGGTGATGATGACATGTTGATACATGTACATTATAAAGGGAAGTTGACTTAAATTGAGTCAAATTGAGTCATAATGTTTATCAAAAAGTTTTGTTGTCAGGTTACCAATGATGTCCTCTTTAATAAAAACACCAAAATATGACACTAGATGCGACAGAATCTGTGGTGTGTGGCAACGCACTTTGAAAAAATTACGCACTTTGAATTTTTTTTTCAAAGTGCGTTAAATTTTGGACAAAATCAACGCACTGTGAACATTTTTTTCAAAGTGCATTATGAATGTACATCAACATTGTTTAGTATCGGCACTCTTAACGCACTTTGAAAAAATATTTTTACATCACAAATTCTGGAACTGAATTTCTAATTTGTTGTTAGTATGATGATTTGTTAATACTCGTGAATCTAATATAACGTATTTAGAACGGGGATGGAGGTGGGGTGGGAGTTAACCAAAGATACAGGTCAAATACCAGTGCATCATTTAATTGATTACAAAAAGAAGGTCCCCTACGCCTCATTTTCCTTCCAAAACATATGATATTCAGTAACTTTGGATAAACATTTAAGATCGGAAAAAGAAATATGCTCTGTATAAGTACATGAAGTGTTATTTAAAAAAACGAGCTGGCCGAACAATAATTTCTCCATTGGTATGTTAAAAAATCTATGTGTTTCAACAGTAACCCTCTTTTCGTATTCTAATCGAATAAATCTTTTCAATAAAAGAATATTAACGTTAACGAACATTAAATTATTATAAATTTAAAAACAAGCATTAGGATGTGAGTTAATAAACAAAAAGTGTTTTATTCTTATCTTGGAAAGATTTTGAATCAATTTTGCTTCAAATAAATATAAAAATAATCTTTCAACAGCGGGGTGCAAATGGTACCCATCAGAATTCGAACAATTTGTTGGAAGACCTCTCCAAAAACTACATAGATATTTTCGAACAGAAATTTTAACATCTTTTTGATATCAACTTCAGAGTACCCGTGTGTCCAATTAGAATGGTTTTTACCAAATATTTTTGTAGAGGTCCGATAACATCTCATAAGCTATGTGATAGGGCTGTGAGCATCAGTACATGTATATTATGTAAACATTCGACTTAGCTATTAGATGATTATGCATCTCGACAAAAGGGAAGATAATTTACTATTTTAGCCGGGCTCTGCTGAAAGCACAAACAAAAACTTAATTCAAATCTCTAAGACTTAAATCTGAGATTTTTCTCAAATATTTGAGTTTTTTCTCAAATTTGAGAAAACTCAAAAAAAATTTTAGTCGTGTTTTTACTCAATTTGAGAAAAAACTTAACGATGCCGGGTCTAATTTTTTCTGCCCTAGATTTTTGAATGAAATTTTTGACAAGAATTTCTACTGATATAATTATTATTTTAAGATAAAAAAATAAGACATTTACCACACCGTTTGTTTAAGGGGCCATCTCAAAGTTTGTTAATTTTTAACATAGGACCCTATGGTATTTTGCTTGAAATGTACCAATTTTGCACATTTTTTAAACTTCTGCCCTAGGGATTTCTTTTTCTGTTCTACATATTAAAGTTATTGCTAAAAGGCATCAAATCGTCAAATAAAAAAAACCTTTTACCTCCTGGTTTGTTCCACGGGTCTTATCAAAGTTATTTTTTAGATGCCCAATTTCCCAGTTTGTCAGATAATGACTATTTTTTATTCGACAAAGACGGAAGTGGTGATCTTTATTGTATTATTAAAACATTCAGACATATTTAAGTAATAAATAAATATATAACATAACATATTAAGGGTCATTGATATAAAATACATGGTTAATGTCTTGAAATAAATGAATTAAGCAGTATTTAGGCGGGTTAAGAACACGTGACAGAGGGTTAGGTTTGCTGAACCCTCTTCACGTTTTCGACCCGAGCCCAAATATAGCTTATACCTTGAGACATAAATGTTTATTCCACAATATAGTATCAATTTTACGCATCAAACGAGCTATTTTCAACAAATTTCGCTAAATAGCTGCAGTTGAAACTATCACGCCATGGCGTCAACAAAGCAAAAAGATGACGTCACAATACAAATGAAACGCTGTGGTAAATGTCTGTTTTTTATTTTAAAATTATAATTATATCAGTAGAAATTTATGTAAAAAATTAAATTCAAAAATCTAGGGCAGAACAAATTAGACCCGATCTCGTTAAGAAACAAACAGGATTTTGGAGAAACTTTTTTTCGTGCGGAAGTTTTTTTAGATGAAAATGACTAAAACAGGCAATTTCAGATATTTTCAAAATACTTTTCTTTTTATTATACTTTATTCATTATTCACATTTTTAACATTTGATAGGTTTTTGACGTGTTCTATATGTCCTGTGTGACTTACAAAAAATTAAATTTTGAGAGTGATAAATGTTTGGCATGAAATCATGCAAACATATTGAAAAAGTCTTATTTTTTTAAAACCCAAATTTTGCAAAATTATACATGTACCCCTGAATCCATATATCTTAAATTTGATATCACTGACCCCATGTTTTATTTTGTCCAAAAATACTGAAAACATACGTAGACAAACTGGATTAATCTAATAAAATTCCTGATATTCAAAATGTTTTTATTTCAAGTCAAATTGTAACTATTATAGAAATTGCCTGTAAAGTGTAAAAGTGTCACAAAAATATTTATGCAGCTTTGTACATTTTTTCGTAATCCCTTTATTTAGTGTGGCTATTGCGCGCTATTATACCTAATGATTTCATTAAAACAATACTATATCTGCGCGCTATTAAAAAGCAATGTCTGGAGAATATTGTTTGCTTATCAAAAATAATGACAACAAATTCTAATGAGACTGAAATGGCATTTTAGGTGCAAAAAGATCAAATTAAATTGGCCATAACTCATAGGGATGAACACTGACCTCCCATTATCTTTGTATTTTTTATTTATTCACAGAGAAGAACAATCAAAGTTCCCATTAATAAGATTAAAATTATATCCAATAATAGAATATATAAATTATTTCATATAAGAAGTCATTGGACAATGCTTTGCCCTGCGTATGATATCTTCGAATTGGTATTTTTTCACATTTGCTGATTATATACTTATTGATGAAATAAAATGTCTTTCAACCGCTTTTCTGATACTAATTATTAAAATGTTTTTCGATCGCTTTACATTAGTATGCAAGTTAGAAATGCTGAGGTGGATTGAAAATACATTTCCTATAAGTTCAGTTTCAATCCAATGTTTTCTCAGACGTCCGTGTCAATTTGTTCCCGCCCATTTCAAATGAGTGAAACTGACGTAAGCTGTATATTTCCAAGCTTGCCAGTTAATGTTCCGCGGTCTTATATTTCTATATATATGTAAAACTTCACCCCCCCCCCCCATCGAGGACTTACCCTACCCCTTGGGACCATGATTTAAACAGACTTGAGTCTTCACTTCCTGGGATAGTTTTCACAGTTTCAAATTTCAGCTTTTCTGGCAGACTAGTTTTTGAGAAGATTTTTTTTTCAAAACTACCAATAAAGTTTCAGAAATTCTAAATTATCTCCCTTTTCAAGAAGGCGTAGCCCTTAATTTGAATAAACTTGAATTCCCCTCATCCAATGATGCGTTTTGCGAAGTTTGGTTGAAACTGGCTCCGTGGTACTGGAGAAGATGAAAATATGAAAAGTTTACCACGACAACGACAACCAACGGACAAAAGAGAAGCACACTTTAGAAATAATTTTGACCAAAGTCATGACAATGCTCATTTAATCGCCGATATACGTATATAAGCCAAAGATTGCTTTATTACATTTTGAAGTTCAAATTCTAATATTGATGCCTAATGATTTCATTAAAACAATACTATATCAGGCTTCCATATAAAGTCAATAGCTGATACAAATCTAATCTGTGGTTGTCAATTAGTACTGATGGTATTCATTGAGTCATATTTTTATATAACATAACCATTACCACAAATCATGTATTCATGAGTTAAAACGTTCTTGTAGAAAGAATAAGGCAGACATACTAAATGAAAATATTTATTTGGATCGTTTCCAAAATAACATAACAATCACACGTTTGTGTAGTCAAAATACTTAACAAATAAACTGTGAACACAAATTTAGTGGTTTAAGTGAATAAAAACAAACATTTTCTAAAAAAAATATACATTAAAAAGTATATTTTTAATTTTTTACTTTTTGGAATTTTTAACTACTGTCTGTAGTTTACGAAAGTTAACAAATTCGATATGAACACATGCATCCTTTTGTTTTCTTCTTTTACCTTCTTTTACCTCCGAATATTACTCCATGTCCATAACCCAAACATCCGATTTTAAAAAGGACATAAATTCTGCCCGAAATTCCACATAATTATCATACGAGGTAGGTATCTCTAATACGCAACCGCATGTGTGTGCTATTACCCTTCTAGCAAAACCATCAAGGCTTGAAAACCGGACCCTTATTTCTTTCAACATCAAATCTGATCCTGTGGAGAATCTCAAGAATTTTCCCAAAGCCTCTTTGTCCAGCTCTCGTATGAATCTTTGAAGATATCTCTTCATTTCTGCTCCTTTTTCTAGCAGGATTTCTGGGAAAGACAGTTTTTCTATGACTCGTCGATTGTTCGGTACTAGGTTTTTATAACATTCACAAAGCGCTGCTTCTGACATAAGACCATGCAAATGAAGCTTGAATGAATCTATTACGAACATAGATTTTTGCACTATTTCCTTGTGGGAAATTTCCTTCACGATTGTTTCAATGTTGTCAGACGTAAGCAATCTCCTACAGTCATATGACTGCATTATTTCATTGAGCTCATCAAGATCCACTTTGTCAAACTCTGCCAAAGCTTGTTTCAGAACGGAAGCTTCAGATGGACTGACATAAGATAGAAACGTATCCTTCAAGTCTGTTTTTGCTTCTCCTACGATGCAGTATTCCATAAATGGACGAGCTATGTAGACGGGGAAATGTCCAAATTCTTCAAATCCATATTTTATAATCTTCCCAACAGCTTCCCATTGCTGATGACCAAAGTCATGCCGTAAATAGGGAACCTTGCAGTCCTTACCAACTGTGCACGTCGCGTAAAATTCTTCCCAGAATTCAGTCAAGCAGTCCCTTGTTACACCACCTTCATCCTGCGCTTGTTCAACCGAGCCATTTGGAAGGATCATCTGGATTTTAATTCTGCTGTTTGGTAACAATAATGTGTTGGAAAATGCCTCTAGCAGCTCTTTTAAGGCATGTCCCCTATGGACTCTTATAAGGACCTCATCCGACACAATCTCTTGATTATTGAGGTTTAACTGAACAATACCACTGTCATTGGGGTCAATACTGTAGATAACCTCTTCTTGCGTTCCGTCAGGCATTGTAACTTGCATTGACCTGACAGTTCCAAAATAATCATGCAGATCAGGAAGTGTGTCACTATCTGATTCATGAAAGGTCACATACTCTGAAGTGTGGAATCCAGATGTACCAGGTATATCTTCCTGTGATAGTAGATGAGGGTTTGCAGATGTGCAAAGACCTGAAGGTCCTGGAATTTCAGACTTGTTGGATGTCATGTTAGATGCCTTGATGGTTTGTTCACCTGAAGGGCCAGGTATATCAGGATCTGATACAAAATTCACATTCAAACTGCTGCTTGGACGCGAAGAGCAAGCTTTCTCAGATTTGACGGCCATTGCTGCTTCTCTCTGAATACTGCTGTCATCTTCTGAATCCGAGTCTTGTGGGAGAGGAATTGGTTTCAAGTGTTTCTGACTTTTCCTTTTTTCATTTCTCTTTAGTTTTTTGGACTGATTCTCATTTTTTGGTTTTGTAAACAAATAATACCTGAGATTTTTCCTGTTAGTTTTTTTAAACAATTCTCCGATAGTTATATTGTCATCTAAAGGTTGAGATCTGAAGTCCGCCATGTCAAATTCTAGCTCTTCTTCTCGACCCTTTGATGATAATCCTTCCTGGAAAAACATAGACTTTGCTCTCTCTAATAGATCTGCTTTTGTGAAACTTTTTGGCACAAAAATGTCATCCGTCCCTCCCCCTTTGTCGGATCTGACTTGAATATAGTCAGAGTTTTCAAAATGTTTCCACCCCATTTTTATCGTTCTTCCATCTTTCACGGCATTGCTGTTCCCTTTTAATGTTTTACGTCTTTTATCCTTAACAGTTTCGTCCTCACTCTCTGTGCTTTGTGATTCATCTTTTGAAGATCGCGCGTGCAGTTTTTTCTTTAACTTCTGTAGCAGAGATGTTTTTTTTAAATTTCCCGCCTTGGGAGTTGTTGATGTGGCTTTTGTACAAAACCGGCGAACTGCACATCTGTCTCCAAATTTGACGATGTATTTCGATAGATCTTCGTTGCTCATTTCTGCTATTACATCTTTATCAATCTATAATCAGAAATATATTATTTAAGAATGATCTACAGAATGATTAAAATCATAGAAAGAGTACATTTGAGTGTTAAAATTCGTCTATAGTATGAAATTTGTAACGACAATTCAGACGTGTTGTTATTTTCACACTTTGAAAATCATTGAAAACTCATTATTTTGAATTCATTTATTTATTCATTATAAATTAAATTTATTTTTGTTATTATTCATTAGGTGCATTAATTTACTAAAATGATTTAACAGTGATGTATATCTACAACAAATAAATTTTTCTACTAGTTTTCTCAAAAAATCCAATTGTGTTCACATAACTTCTGAAAAAATACTAAGTTAAGCAAAAGAATACAATCATCAATTACTGAATACTGCCCTCAAGTGTGATAATAACATGTAGAAATGTTTATTTATTAAGAAACAGCGTTTAAATTATCATAATCCATACAATTAAAATGTGTTAATTGTTAAATGGTATCTTATTTTATACTTCTATTATAGTTAAATGATTTAGTACTTTAATAAAGAAATCAGATTAGACAGACAGAATAAATTTGTTTCCCTAGTTTTCACAATTCACAAGGTCACAATAAACATTTGATCAATATAATGTTTTGTTATATTCAGTAGTATACTCTCACTATATAACTCTATGTAGACGATTAGTCAATAATTGTAATATTAGTTCGTCCGAAAAATATTGACCGGTCAATATTTTTTTTTATTACATACTTAGTAATAAATACAGTTTTTTTGCACATGTGATACAGATGACATCACAAAATCTGTATCGGCCTCCGGGGCTGATACAGGTTATCAGCCCTCCAGGGCTGATACGGATCCGTATCGCACCCCTTGCGGAACTCCTCTGCCTTTTTTCGCTTCGGCATTTTTTCATGTTTACAGACGAAAAATAAAACATTTTCAGTTACAGTCGACATTTTTAAGAGCAGTTGAAAACTTCAAATGCTAGCAAATGTTTTAAAGCAGACAACTTTTAAAACCTGGTGAAATTCCGTTCTGTAGCTTCATGTTTGTTAAAACAAGAACTCATATTTTTATTAAATACATGTACATGTCCAGACTTTTTCAAATGATATGAATAATCAATTTGTTCAAGTTGATGGGTTTTCTTTTTAAATTTATTACTAAGTATGTAATATAATAATAGATAGCCTTTTCCATTTCACAGCTTGTATCAGCCCTCAACCAATATCAACCCTTGGGCCTTCGGCCCTCGGGCTGATATTGGAGTCTCGGGCTGATGCAAGCTGTGATATGGAAACGGGTATGTATTATTCTCTATATATTGACCGGCTCAGAATAATATCTTGAGAATATTCCCTTTATTTCAATTAATTGCTTCTGATTTGTTGATTCGTAAACGATGACGTAAATAATTCTATGCAACACCAAAACAAGGTGACGTCATAATAGACAGTCAGTCAAGGCAAGTAAACAACGGACGCACAATGCGACGGTTTGGTATCATACCGGATATAAGGATTCGTGAATTATTACTGTGAAGTAAAATCAGGTAGAACATCAGTATGTTAATTCTTACGGGCGGCGGAATATCACCATTGACCGTTTGATGCCGAGGATATTTTGGAAATAAACTTTGAACAAATTGAATTCGTGAATTCATTGTTGAGCTGAGAAAATTATAGTGATCTGTTTTCAATTACTTTTTTGAATTTTGGAGTGTTTCCTCATATATTACAAAACAAATGTTGACTGTGTTTTCGGGCAACATTGATTATATTAGCCCCCTTGGGACGAAAATATTTCCCTCCGCTTCGCGTCGGGCAATATTTCGTCCATCGGGGGCTAATATAATCAATGTTACCCTCAACCCCAGTCAATATTTGTATAATATACAGTCAATATATCATCATATAATATACAATATCAAGATATTCTTGTGAAGAATATAAAATGTTTAAACAGAAAACCTTAAAACGTGTCTTGCCATTCTCATCTCTTATCAAATTTAATTTTCAAAATACTCAGTGCTAGGCTTATCGATATTACATTCGGATTTTCAAAGGGATGATATTAAGATGAAGATTAAATAATGAATAGAATCATTTGTGTGCATAATAAATGTGGGGTGCGACAATCTTTAATTTAATAGTATGAGGATTACAGTTGTCAAAAACATCCTGGAAGTCAACAAAACCATCAGAACCAACTGAATTTTAATTTTAAGATATTTCAATCTGACAAATATTGTTTTGTGAAGATTAATTTGATATCATGTTTTTCATATTAAAAATTTCAGGACTTTCTTTTATATTTATATATGGAGCTCTTCTAAATGCAACGTATATGCACCCCCCCCCCCCCCCCCCAACCCTCTTAGTCTTTTATGCACAAATTGGAATCAGAGTAATTAACAAAGCAATATAAAAAAGTAGGATAAGAAACATCCAACCTTTTGATCCTTCCTAGCTTCAATTTTTTCAGCCGGGATACCTCGTTCTTCTAGGAAGTTTTTTAGTGATTCGTCCATCTGTGGAAAAAATTGTCATCAATTTAAACAAGATGATTCCATTATTTTGTAATATTTTACTAAATTGAGTTTTCTGAGACAATTTTCTTTAAGTACCGTCACTCTACCTTATCTACACATTTAAGCATACGCTAATGAAATGCTAAACTTAACAGCAAAACTTTATATCAATTGATAGTGTTTAAACTTTACTATACTAATTAAAAGTATTTTTCCCTATATTTTCAAAACAAAATTAGGATAAGATAAGATATATTCATTAAATACAATTTATGGTAAAGCAAAATTACAAAAACATTTTCATTTATCTCCTACAATATATTTTTTTTAATCCATTTCTAAGAAAGACAACTTTACCAAGTCTAAGTATTTTCTTGACGCTTGTATCAAAAAAAGAGCTGGCTAAAAAGGCACCGCTATATTATGTTTTTAAAAATTGTTATAAACTTAAATTTGTAGGGCGATGATATACAATTAAAACTAGTAGTTTGAAAATGTAAATGTAAGAATGAAGTTTTTTCCACCTATGAAATATTTTTACTTTTAATTTCTTTAAAACCAGCCATGTTGCTATGATGTCGCGATTATCGATAGATCATATTGTTTCATATATTTGACGTCTGCTTATTTATTGTTAACAGCTGCAATTTGCAAAACAAACAGAAATCATTCACTTAGTTATGTATACATCTTATTATATTTTTCTGATGTAATCTAAGTTAATTAATACAGTATTTATTTTCAGTTTCATCATTCAAATATCATGTTTGTACTCAAGTAATGGGAACTTCTGTCGTTTTCTTTCATGCACACGATACCCTAAATTTTTATTTTCGATATAAACCCATCGCCCTACAAAAGTTTTAGACAAAGAGTACATGTACCTGCTTTTGTTAATAAATGATGATATATATAAATACAATGTATATATGGGTAATATTATTTGATCCGTCGATTAGCTGATTGTGTAACATTTTGAGTGAGATACGATCCCCCAAACATGTCTTAACTTGACATTTGGTTTATACTTAAAAAATCATCAAGTCTACAATTAGTGAAATCTAATCATATTGTAATAGTATTTTGCTTAACTTTTAGAATAGACAAATTTTGTCTTACTTCAGTAATTCAAGATAAGTATTCAATTTATAACAATTTGAGTTGACTATGAGTAGATTAAAATAACAATTTGAATTGTTTTTGGAAAACAAGTGACCTCACATGGTGCGGCTAAAAAATGCGTTGTGTATTTTATTAACTGGAAACCATCCATTAACTAAGTTCACACAGAACGCAAGGAAAACATAATTTTTACTGTATTTATCCCTGAATCCTTGAAAGTTTAAATGATAATAGATTTTAAGACCATATATGAAATATATAAACATTCCTTTTTTTTGGAAGTTAAAGCTACTGATTTTTTTCAGTGCAGTTTTCTAGCAATGATCCCATTTTTTTCTTATTTCTTAACTTCTTAAAATTATAAGCACGGAAAAGTACAAATGCTTGACAGATAACTTTAGTTACTTTGCAGTTATTTGGCAATTAAAATGTTTGTTTAAACTGCAGTCATGCATCCTTCAGAAAAAAGACGGGTTTCCGATATTTTGGGACACCCTGTATTAAAAAACAAATACATTTTTTTCATCCATTGAGAGTTTTAATGACGTTTCTTGTCAATTCAAGAATAAACCACGTATGGATATTGATCAATATATAACTAAAATTAATGTTAAACTACACTCGTGACTTACCTTTTTGTGTAATGGCTTCCTCGATGACAGCCTCGCTAATAATATGGCTATCGCATAAATAAATAAATTCGTTATATCGGTTTGCAAATTGAAATAACAATTTTATAATTCGTTATATCAAATTTATTTATTTGTTATCACAGATTACACTTCGTGATAACGGATTAATAACATTGACATTTTGACACTGTTTAATTTGTTCCCACAATTTATGGAATTTGTTATCACGAATTGGATGAAAATACGTTATAACAGATTTTAAAAAACCGAAAATACGAATTCAATCTTTGAAATAACGAATTCAAGAATTCGTTATTTCAAATTTAATTTGTTAAAACAGATTTCAAAATTTGAAATAACGAATTCAGCGAATTTGTTATAACAGATTAAATTCGTTATAACGAATTCCAGGAATTCGTTATAACGAATTTAAATCGTTATAACGGATTCAACAATTCGTTATAACGATTTAAATTCGTTTTAACAAATTCAAGAATTCGTTATATCAAATTCAAAAATATTTTTTAATAGGTCCTAAATGGGCTTCCGTAGTCTTTTCTATAGAGTGTTAAAAGAAAATGTCACCCTCCTTTAGATCCAGATTGAACTATTCTTCGCAGATGGAGATAACCACACTGTCTGTACTTTTGTTCGTTTCCGGTGCAGGACAGATGTGGAAGCTCTTCCGGTGCAGGACAGATGTGGAAGCGTAAAGAGTACATCCTTCCATACTGCTCCCAGTTACCAGTTGACTCCTCCATTCTTCAGATTTGTTTCTACAAATCATGGATGGTCTCTTGTTAATTTATCTTACTGGAGAGAGTTTCTATGTGGGTTTTTTTCTGTGCTTCTATTAATTCCGCTTGTTGCTGGATAGTGGCTGGTAATGATGAAGACACTGTACACACTACCTACTACGTTGTTGGTTTTATAGCTTCTACTATCAGTAATACTAAATTAGTCATAACATATTTACAGCTCACAATTTCATAATAAGTTCTAGCAGATAGAAAGTTTGATGTGTGGACTGTATGTAAGGGGGCTGGCCATGGGCGCTAGATCATGGCGTAACAGATTCAAAACAAGTGATCTCGCTTACATTACTCATTTTGTCACTAATGGCTTCTGAACTAAGTCCACCAAGATCTGGTAGTGACGATGATAGATGTCGCCACCTAGAATTTTTACTGACGATCTCTGAATGACTGTTATATTTAGGTATCCTTGCCGTCAATGCTTCGCACATTGTGATCCACGTTTGGCTTTCCATTCAACTCTAAAATGACAATGCGCTCTCCAAAGTGTTTCTTCAATTCACTTTTCATATGTTTGAAACTGTATAGATCAATAGACTCGTCTTGAGTGTATTCTGCCATTTTCCCTATAAGGTCAGTAACTGTTATCTACTCATCGTCATTCTCCTCGAGATAGTCTGCTACTCTTCTCTAACCAAATCCTTTGGCCTGCCACTCAATCGCTTACATTTTGGCACTGCGTGACTCTGGGTGAGCATAATTTGTGGTATGTCCTTGCCAGTCCTGAAGTTGATGTTGCAAATGTTGTGATAAACAGCATCTCCTGCAGGAAGGTCCTTCACATAGAATACACGTGCTCTGACTCGCTCAACCCAATTGCCACTGAGTTCACCAAAGGCCTTCAGATTTTTTTCCTTGAAACCAAGAGTTCTCACTGGAACTAACTTATACTCAACTTTTCAGCCCTCATAAATGTCTGAGGAACCACAGAAAAGACAGTTGTCTTTATAATTAAAGGCTGTTTCAGATGATCGAAGGGCATATTGGGGTGATTCTGTCTCAGAAGGACCAACAGAGTGTTTCCTTTTCAGGTCTCTCTTTATGGCATTAGGGTTGACATACTCCCGTCTACAGTTTACATGCACAACTTGGCTGGGAAAAACATGGATGTTACCACCACGTTCGTCATTGTTTGTCTCAATTCCATTGTAACCTATGGCAGTCAAGGTTACTGTTGCCTGACCATCAGAAAGTGGCTTTTCACAGAATATACACTTGTCCATTGAGCGCACTCAGCAATTTTAAAAGAAAAAAAACTAAAACATCAATAGGTGCCCAGAAAATCTAAGCATGGTCTAATAGATTTGCCATTTAATCTACCAGATTATTAGTATGGCTTTAATAAAGGCAAAGAGTTACATCTATAAAAGACACTAAGGACGGTGTAAATGATCAGTCTAATCTAAATACCCGGGTCTAGATATTCAAGGATTGGAGAATAAAAAGGTGACAACTCTCTAGATATTAAAAGATTGGTGAATAAAAAGGTGATAACTCTTAGATTGTTAGGTAGTTCGTACCAATTCATTTCGTACAAAGTACGGCTTTTAGCAGTGAGGGTTCTTTTACGTGCCACACGTACTGCGACACGGGACCTCCGTTTTTAAGGCCATATCCGAAAGACCCGTGATTCTCACTTCAGAATGCCGTGCTCTTGGCGAAGGAGCAATCTCTGCCTATTTTAAACGTCTTAGGTTTGACGCGGCCGGCACGAGCAGGGCCCTATCAATCAATCGCAACATAAACCTCCGGCTAGGTATCTAGCAAACCTGTTGATTCAGCATATTTGAGAAAAATATTCTGAACTAGTAGTTTTTATTGTTAAAAACCACTACCATGAGTGCTTGAAAGTATTGTATTGACAATGTAAGTACCTAATATATAAAAATATTTGATGTACCTACTCGGGATAAATGTGGTTCTCACTATTTCGCCATAAAAAATACCTCCAAAATGTAAAAGTAATGCTGAATCAGCAGGTTTGCTAGATACCTAGCCGGAGGTTTATGAATGTAGTAGTGTTCCACTACATTTTTTTCTGTATTTTTAATATGTTTACTTGAACAACATTTAGAAAAGAAAAAAGCATATCTAAAAACATTTGCAATTTATCCTAGGTCAAACCATAAATTACCTGGACTAATAATGCATTGGAATAACCATCGATAATCTCATATACAAGAGAAATTTGACGGATGTTAAATAGGTGGTTTTACATTACTTTTACACACAGACATATTCTGACAATCCCTGATTAATATCTCTGGAGGGAATACCTGCCTGTCTGGTCGCCATTTGCCTCCCCTACTACCCTCTTGTGATCTGTTTTCATCGTCACGACTTAGGGTCATACTGATCTGCAATGACTCGATAATGCTAGGTGAGTTCCGAATGACAATGCCGAAACAAACGCTTTGAAAGACGAACGCTTTATCGAGATGGTAACAGAACGTACGCTTTGGTCTGGAAACAGAACGCTGAATGGAACACTTTGGTGTGGGAACGGAACGATACTAGTCGAGAAGTGAACGGTTCATTTGATGTAGTAGAAAGCTTTAAGGTCTGTAGTATTAAGGATAGTTTTTAATTAAATTGTTTCTTACAATGTGATGTAGTCAACATTGTACAGTCATCGTGCATTCGAGATGTGGGCCGGCCGACTTACTACAATTTTCACTTTATTAATTTTCTTGAATATAAGGACTCTTACATCTTATTTCCCACCGGGTAATAAAAGACAACTTCATTGTACTGAGATCTGACATGATTGGATTTAACCATGTTAATTAAAATGGGTAGAACAGTTCTTATTTCTGATTTGTATACTTTTATTTATGAACATTAAACTAGAGTTCAAGAAAAATGTTATCATTTTATGCGAATAGAGATGTTTTTCTAACTAAGGAAAAAAACCTCAGCTTGTCATCAATGCATTAAGACTTATTCTACGTAAGAGGGAGAAAAAAATTAGCGTAACGTGAACATAGTATCCATAGATTACGAATATCTGTATAACATTTATTTATTCCAAAAGTATGCAAGTTTCAATCAATTCTAGATGTTTAAACAATTAATAGTGCTTGTAATATTTACATATTTGTATTTAAAATTAGATATATTGGTTATTGAATTGAAACCACGTACGGTGCGGAAAAGGGGCCAACAACACCACAACCATGACATTTCGCAATCTATTTCTAGTAACAATATGTGACTAGTTACCCCCAAATTTTGATTTTCTAAATTTACTCTCTATATGCTTCCAAATGACATATGATACAAATTGTAATTATTTATTTAAAATTTGGCTTGTGGATGCTCTTTATAGAAAGTAGGCTTTAAATTGAACTATATTGTTAAAAAAACCAAAAACAAAAACAAAAACAAAACAACAATTTATGTTATTGTAGTGGGGTAGTCTTTTTTCCCCATTCATTCATTTTTTTCAAATCTCATCACCATTTTACATTGGTATACAGAGATTATAAATATATTTGTTACATATAGTGTAATGAAAATGTACATGCGCAATGGAAATCTAAAGTGGTGTTTTATAAATGTGAAATATGGGAATTCTATGCTGGGGAGCAAATTACATTAATTTTCCTTCTAAAAGAACATAATTTTCAGTGTTTGCTATTAGACATAATTTGTTTAAAGCTGATGATATCTGTATTCTGCATTTGAGTTACTTTTAAACATCTCTTTCTTTTTTCTTTTAATAAGCTGTTCTTACATTTTAGCATATAATGAAATTCATCTCCAATGTCTTTCAAATCACAGTAATTACATATTCTTTCATTTCTTTGTATATTCATCCACCGTCCACTTTCTATTGGTAAATGGTGATTACATGTCCGAAATCTACAGAAAGTGTATGCACCCTTTCTTGATAAGATTTTAAAGTAGTTTTCAAATAATAATTCATTTTTGTATATTCTATAATTCAATGCTTTTGGCGAAGTTTGTAGAGTAGCTTGCCAACTTTGCCTAAATTGATCCGTCAATGTTAGCTTAACTTTTGCTTTTAACCATTTTATATTATCAATGCGCTGATTAACCCAAACATTAGAAATTCCACAATGATTCATGATACTCTTTATATTTTCAAATATAGTAGTAGAGCAAATGTTGTAGAGTAGAGCAATTGTCCAGTTTGTGATGTGTATACTTGAGAGAATTTTGATGCAATGTTGTGTTTCTAATAAATAAAGAAGTATTGCCGCACGCCCAATATAAATTTTGACAACAATTAATATTTGAGAGGTGTGTAGAGGTATTGATTATTGGGGGGAAAGTGGATTAAAGATTTGAGTGAATGTAAGAGATGAAACATCGTATAATTTGCAAGAGATAAAAAAATTCAAGAGATGAAACATTAATATGATTTCCAAGAGTTGCCGGAAAAAATTAAGAAATGAAAAAAATAATCAAAATGATTTGTGGGATTTAATTAATTCGGGCATGCTTTTTAATTTGCAAGAGGTGAACAAATGCAAGTTGTCATAATATGCATTAAAAAAATAACAATTCATGAGATGAAAGTTTGTATGTTAAAGAGAATATATTCAAAAGAGGTGGCAATGCAATTCTTAAAACATTTTGAATAGTATTTAAAACAAAAATCATGTAGTTAATTTTTATTGTAACTGGTCAGTATCCGTCGTTGTGCGTCGTCTGTTAAGAACTGAACATTTTGAAGGAACCCATTTGAACAAAGACACAAAGGAGCTCCTGCACCCTTTGGACCTTACTGGTGGGCAAAAACTACTCAATTTTCAAAATTTTTGTGTGGGGGCCAGCATGTCTCGGCGTCCGTGGAAACGGGAGCTTCTCTTTAATGTTTTGGGGCTGTGTCACTCATGAAGGAGTCGAATATTTGCAAACGTCGATGACAATATTAATTCCCAAAAGTATATTAACACTTTGGATACAAATTTATAGCCAGTTTCAGTTCGACATTTTCCGATAAGGACTACCTATTCCAGAATGACAATGCACTAATACATTCATCTAATGCGCAGGCAATTATATAACTTGGGTTCGAATTTACTATTAAACGAGTAAAGGTATAGGACTCTAAATGTAGGGTACCCACGTTTTCTGATGAAAAATCAGCAAACCAAATGGTATAAAATTCTAATCTGTGATCTGATCACACATAATCAATCTGCATGATTACAAAAGTTGATTTCGAAATTCCATGAACTTCCAAAGATATACAGAAATGAATTGAAAAACATGCCTGATATTTTTAGTTGAGTTTTAGCTGGGTCCCTGGCACTATACGACTATACAGAAATGTCTGTGTACGGTAAAAGCAATTGCATAGAATGTGCAACATTAGATATCATTTTTAAGTTGAATTTCTTACCTCAGTTCATAAACTGAAGTCCGTAATAGCTATAAGTGACTGAAAATTGTAAAACCGTGTCTGCACTTTCACTTAGCACAGCCATCAATATTCTAGAAAATGTATGGAGAAAAATTGAAATACACCTTCAAAGACACGTACACAATATTCATAATCACGAAGACCTCATAAAGAAAGTGACAGATATATGGTGTGATCAACGCTGACGCAGTCTATTCAGAAGTTACATGCTTGAATTCCGAGTCGAATTCGACAAGTTATAAACTCAAAGGAACATGCAGCAAATACTAGAAATAAGGAGGTAAGAATTTAATACTTTGTTAGTTTTGTGGTTTTTAATTTCACGTTTAGGTTTTTACATCATGGAACGTCAGTTGACTTATGATGAGATATTGTATATTTAAAAAAATGATAAAGACAATGAACTCATAATATTGATCTAGAAATAAAATAATAAAAGAAATCGCACTCAAGTATAGGAAGTTTCATTCAAACGAGAATATATACATGCATTCGTCGAATTATTTCTTGTTGTAAAATACATTATTACACTTTCACTTATCTGCATAAATTTCAAACAAATCAAGGACCTTAGACTCTACTCAAGTTATCTCTTAAAAGACTTAAAATCTATTTTTCCTATGCGTTTTTATTGAATGAAATCTTTTCCTTCCTTTAGGCATGCAAACTTCGGGCTTTATGTGATGATGCATAATGCAGATTATGATGTTGCACTTCTGCAATAACAATAGGGCGGGGTCTCAAGGATCTGATTAAGAGAAAACAACAAACAAACAACACATTTCACTCACCGAATATAGGAAAATAAATATTCGTGAACATTTAAATGTGTAGCCACGGACAATATGCTGTATTTCCGTTTTAAAAACTTGAAACAGAAAACATCCATGAATCCGTAAAGTTGTAAAATGGAAATATTTTAAATTTTTTTGTCCACATCTCAATTTTCACCCCGTGGAATTAGTATTCCGGTGTGTTGGTATGCTGTTTTTATGTTTGATTTGTTTAATATTGACACAAATCTGCTATTGTGTGATGATTTGAACTTGCCTTTGCAAATTAATACAAATATCTTTTCAGCTATTCACAAATTTATAGATGAAATTTGTAGATTCAGTTGATTATTGTACATTTGTACCTGTTAGTGTTAACTATCATCTCGCATGGCATTTTGTATTGATAATACTTTAGGAGAGGGACTAGTAAGTTGTTAGAAATTGTGCCCAATACTTCTGATTTGGTCAATAAAATATTTTTGTGGAGACCGAAGCGGGTTGTTTGTTTCCCCAATATAAAATTCTTTGCATCCAAGACATATAATGACGTATACGACATTTCTAGTTATCGCACAACATATTGGCACTGATATCAAACATCATATGAAAAAAATTAATATCTTTCTATTTTACAAGTGGAAGTGACACCGAGAGACGTGAAAATTAAAATCATTTTATTAATATGTTCAAACCTAAACTCAATAATTCGGTGTAACTTTTATCACATTTGTAAATAATAATTGTTCTTTTCCCGCATTGCTTTACCATAACGGCACTAAGAACAAAATATTTGAAGATCCAGTGTCGCTTTTGATGTCTGAATTTATTTTTCCGCACTGCTTTACTACACTGAGTCAAAAAAGAAACTTCACAAATTAATTTTGTAAAATATTGAATACTTTCCCCTTGATGATACACCTGTGTAGCCAACATGGGATCCCTATCTGTCGACTCTGGAAAACCGTTAGCCAAACCCACTCATAGCCATCCATTTCTTGTGTAAATGCCTTTCGTGCCAAATCAGGTTTTGCACGTGCATTCAATGTTGTGAACGCCACATTGAAGTTGGATTCATCTGCACATGTTTGCCATGGCCTCGAACATTAAAAAAACACTTTTTAAGCCACATTTGTAACAGTACTTGAAATGCCGCGATTGTCAAATGTGCAACGTGAACGTGCCGTTGGCATGTTGCAAGCGGGGCGATCAGTTATTGACATCGCAACAGCAATGGGATGCAGCCGTCGTACTGTGTATGACTTGTGACATCGTCTACAACAAATTGGCACCACTGCTGATCGCCCAAGGTCGGGTCGTCCACGTGTAACGTCACGAGTTGAAGACCGGAACATCGTCCTACGTCACCTTCGTAACCGATTTCTGCCGGCTGCACGAACCAGAGCTGAGATGTTTCAAGGTCGGCTGTCCGCACAGACCATCCGAAATCGGTTGCGGTCTGCCAATCTCCATGCTCGACGTCCGTCTCGTGGGCCAATTTTGACGCCATTTCATCGACGTCAGCGTCTGCTGTGGGCCCAACGTCACCTCCGATGGATCCAGAGAGACTGGAATCGAGTCGTCTTTAGTGATGAATCGCGGTTTACCCTCAGATTTGCGGACGGCAGGCTAAGAGTCTGGAGACGACCTAATGAACGGTATGCCCAGTGTTGTGTGCAGGAAGTGGACAGATTCGGAGGCGGAAGTTGCATGGCATGGGGTGCTTTCTGTGGGAACAACCGTTCCAGACTTCTGGTCATCCATGGAAACCTCACAGCTGCTGCTTATCGCGATCAGGTACTCACCCCTGAACTCATTCCCTTCATGGCGGCTCATGGTCCAGGTCTACAGTTCCAGCATGATAATGCATGACCGCACACCGCGTTGTTGACACGAAATTTCCTTCAAAATGCTGGCATCAACGTCATGGACTGGCCATCGAGGTCCCCTGACCTTAATCCCATCAATCACGTTTGGGATGCACTAGGGAGAGGGCTTCGTGAACTTAGGAACCAACCGCAGAATTTGCAGGAACTTGGCGCTGCCTTGCAAGATCAATGGCGCCGAATCCCCAACCATGTGTTCACAAACATCAGGCAGTCGATGAGGAGACGGTGCATGGCTGTGGTGAATGCGCGAGGCGGCCATACTCAATATTGAACTGAGACATTTCGACGTTTCATTCTTGTGACTTGACATTCTGTGTACAAATGTTTTGGAACGGCGTGTAGCCTAACTGAACAGATCTGTGGCACTGTCAGTGTATTGATTACATCACACACATCTCAGCAATGAAATAAAATCACTGGCACCATCCTACATAGCTCTTTGTATTTAATTTCTCAGGTAAAATCTAGCACTCTTACGGGGACAGTGGACATCCACCGCGATAGGTGAGTCCGCGTTGCCCACCGGCATCGCTCAGGTAGATTTAGGGTGGACCAGGTAAAATTGTCCACGGTGACTGGGTGGAAAATACGAAATCCGCGACGACTGCACTGTATTATCTCTTGTTCGTTTTAAGTGCCTTGACAAGAGAATGTGAAGTTTCTTTTTTGACTCAGTGTATAAAGTGACAATGAACAATACGTTTTAACATTCACACTATATTATGACGTTTAAACTTTAACTTTCCGCTGTTTGTGACGAAACGTCCTTAAGTAACTTATTGTAAAGCTTCTGAAGATTTGAAATGAAAGCGCTAAAGCTTTACTAAACTCCTTCGTGTTTCTTTATCTTTTTATCTATACTTTTACCGATAGATGTGCTATCCATCTACATGTATCTATCTATCTATCTATCTATCTATCTATCTATCTATCTACCTACCTACCTACCTACCTATCTAACTAACAATAACTCGACTTGTTTCATTTCCAATCTTCAGGAGAAGAAAAGTAACACGGTGGATGAGGATTTTATCAAATTCACACCGGATATCCTCACGACAAATACGGAAAGACTGGATGTCTGCGGGATATCAAACAAAACCTTGAGGTTAGTGAACACGAACATGGAAATTTAGAGGGGGATCAAAGGTATTAAGGAATGTGAATCCTATCACGATACCTATTGGAGAAAATTCTGAAACGGACTTCTACGAAATGAGGGCATTGTTTGAAAAAAAAATAAACCAAAACAAAACACATCATATCCGATTCTGGAAACAGCAATTGAAATTTAGAAGAATCGCGTACTCGAATATGGTGAAAAGCACACAAAAGGCAAAACGATACAAAGTGTGTCTCCATTCCGGACCACAGGTCATGAAAAAATAAGCTACAGATTCTGGAGGTCAGAGGAGAACCTGAAAACCAAAGCGCAAGAAGAGAATGGTTAGTGCTACAATTCTTTAAAACAAAGTGCGACCTGCTAGAAATGAAGGGAAAACACAATGAGGACAAATATCAATCCATTGAAAACAAAACCCAAACAATTTTTGAAGCAAATTTTAGCATTCTCATGAAAACAAGGAATGATAAATGTCTTTGTGAAGAACAAAAGTCAATGCAGAGATCGGCTATATCAGAAACTTGATTCCAAAAATATGGAACGCAATTGAAGTAGGAACAAAAAGATAAAAAGATCCTTTTATAAAACTAGGAATCTTCTAACCTAGCAACAAAAAGAAAATGGGATAAAACAATCACAAAACTCCAGCACTATCTAATCGGATGCCCATCACTTTCCCGTCACACATTAATCCTAGAGCATTCAACAGCAACCAAGCCCGCCCTTAAATTCTTTATCATGCGCGACAATACAGATATTTCAGAACACAGCGAGGAAACGCCACAACAACTAGAGAGAGAGAGAGAGGTCCCAGATGAAACCAAATAAGATAGCAGAAAACAATAAATATTGAAGAAACAACAAATGACGCGGACGCGTTTTGCAGAACTAAATTTTTCCTAGGTTATGAAGATGATCAATCTATTGTAGAGAACAAAAATAATTTCATAACCGCTAAAAGAAGGAAGTAAAGCCAATAGATAATTTCTTCAACACAGTTAAAAGTTTACCTATGGAGAAAATCAACAAATATTGGGGGGGGATAATGTTGATAAATTGGGATGGAATGTCATTGAAAACTTTAAAAACAATAAAATCATCATTGTAAATTTCAAATGAAGCGGATAAAGGCAGCGCTGTTGGTATCATTGATCGCGAAATTTTAAATCTTTGTGTCTTGCTGTGCATGCTAGAGAATAGTACTTACTAAGAGAATTGATTGATTGATTGTTGTTTTCCGCCACACTCAACAATTTTTCAGTTATATGGTGGCGTACAGATTTTATTGGTGGAAGAGAGAAACCAGCTACAATGTACCCAGGAATAGACCACCGACCTTAAGTAAACTGGCAAACTTTCTCACATATATCGGCGCGGGTGAGAATCGAACCCGCGCCGACTAGTGGTGAGAGACTTGTATCTCGTTCTATTTTAACCCTTTTCTCGCATAAAATGTCAAAATTCTGGGTTTAGGCATTGTACGCTAACTCTCACTGGATTGTTTGCCCTCCGTGCACATGCGTAAAGACCGAAAGAGGAAGTCTCAATGTTGTTAAAAAAAAAGGCTTTCAGAAACTATTAATTTTTGCATTCAAATGAGGCATTTCAACTTTCGAAATATGCTATTTGTACAAAGTTTATACATTCAACTATGCAATATCGAATGGCGCGTGTTCGAATCTCGGCCGCGGCGTTATGTGAGCAAGTTTGCCAGTTTACTTGCAGAAGGTCGGTGGTCTCTTCCCAGGTACATTGTATCTGGGTTCTCTCCTCCACCAACAAAAACTGGACGCCACCAGATAATTGAAAAAATGTTGAGTGTAGAATAAACTTTGAAGGATACACCGTTCTGGTTAACTGTATAGAAAGTCCTTTATCAGTAGGTTTTGATGAAACTATTCCCTATGGTAAATGAAGAAATTAATGATGTGCATTCTATTAAATTTTGTGAACACAGAAATTACTATTATGGCTGTCGGAGAGGACGTTAAAAGATGCTCCGATTCAAGGAACATAACGCGTTTGGCAGTTAAAAGATGCTCCGATTCAAGGAACATAACGCGTTTGGCAGTTTTCGAAAAAGAATAGACACACTTGGGTCCGTCAGGGAAACTCCATTATTCACAACCAAACATATTCAGTTAATTAAACGCAGTAGTGTACATGCGGATATTCTGGGCCAAATTTTATGATAGCGCCTCCCCATAGCGCCTCCTTCAGCGAGAAGCGTCGGAAATGACATCACAATTCGACGAAAGGGTCACCAAGACTAACCAATCAGTTCAATAAAGTGGTTACCATGACGATTTGATTATGAAAAACAATATATTTTTATTCATGTTCTATTTAAGGGAAATGGGAAATCCGATACTAACCCCAATCCCCCTGACTGACTATTATAAATGAGAATTATAATTCTGTCTTAGATATTCTTGTATTGAATAATCAATATGTCGTTATATATTGGAAATAATTTTATAATATGCAACAGAGGCGAGCGACGGAAGCCGTACTACACATTGAAATAGATTCCAGTCGTTACAGATTATGGATAAAGAAGAAAAAAGATTCACCAGCGCGTCCCCTTTTTGTGATATAAACCTTTCAACCAATAAGGTATTGATAGAAGTAAACAATTGAGGTAAAGATTGAGAACACGCTCAGAGCATTTAAAGGTAACTTAGTCACCAGAGATATTGTACAGATAGAAACATGTCTGAATAAACCCTCAGTGCAGTTCGTTTTACAGAGGGTTCTATGGCATATTTTGCTAAAGCACCAACCCATAGTGCCTCTCTGAGACGGTGGTATCGGCAATGGCGTCACAATTGGACGCAAAAACGCCAAGGCTGACCAATCAGTTGGTTTCCTTGGTGATTTAAATGTGGAAAACAACATCTTCTTATTTATGTTCTCTTAATATTTGTGTGAGAATCCGACAAGAGATGAATCCTGACGGATCTTTAATTCTTATGAATGGGCATTATGAATTCATGCTTAGGTATTCTTGAATAATAAAACGGAGTTGTGATCGTTTATATATTGGAAACAATTTACAATATGCACCAGAGGTTAACAAAGGAGGTCAAGATACATCTACCAAATCCCATTCATAAGAGTCAAAGGCCAGTCATGGTTTCTTTCATATCGGATTTTCCACTTACCTAAAAATAGAACAAAAGTAAAGAGATACTGTTTTCCAGAATTAAATCGTCCATGGTAACCAGTTTATCATACTGACTGGTCAGTCTTGGTGCCTCTTCCGTCCTATGAGGCCCCCATGAGGATCCGGGTGTTAGAATAGATCTTCAGTACCCCTTGCTTGTTGTAAGAGGCGACCTTCGGATGAGACCGCAAAAACCAAGGCCCTGTGTCACAGCAGGTGTGGCACAATAAATATCCCTCTCTGCTCAAGGGCCAAAAGAGTCGAGCATAGGCCAAAATTTTACAGCCTTTCATCGGCAATGCTGATGTCTCCATATGAGTGAAAAATTCTCGAGAGGGACGTTAAACAATATATAATCAATCAATCAATTCTATTGTGACATCATTTCTAACTATAGGGAGGCGCTAAAGAAAATCTGGCCCAGAACCTCCACATTTACACTACTAACCGACATAAAATGGCTGAAATATTGCCAAAACGAAGTAAAACCCAAAACAATCAATCAATCTGAATTCCTAGTAATCATGAAAAAACATCACATAAACTTTAGCAATTTTAAAAATCTTGATAACATTTGAAATACTGTTAGTAAAACACATAAGTCTAAAATAATATAATGTATGTAATTTACAAGATTACTAAAACATAAAGGTACCAATTTTGATGCACCAGATGCGCTTTTCGACAAAAATGGAATATGAAATTCAGGTACCGTGGAACATTGTACAGCTAAAATTAAAATTTAAAAATATCCTTTAATGCAAATTAGTTAAGTGATTTTAAACACTTGAAGACTGCAAGAATTTCATCTCAGTGAATTGCTCACGTGTATTACAATTATTCGAATTTCATGACCAACGGTCTTGTACAAAACGATATTGTCAAACTAGCTGCTAACAGGCATTGACTCACATAGCATCATCCTGCAGTTGTTGTACAGTTCTACACATATAGATAACATAAATGAATCATAGGGGGCTAGCTGGAGGCTATGCCAAAAACCCTGAACTCGCAGGTCAAATGTTGACATTAATGTTGAAATTAAATCACAGATGCTGAATATATTGGTTGCTGTTCTGGAAACAGGTGAATATTTGATTCCTTAGTTCTTAAAACGTTGACACTAAATAAGTAATTTTCTTCTAAAACTTCACTTGATAGAAAAGACTTGGGATTAAATAATATTATCGTATATTGATGCAAACTTTCTCACATATATCGGCGCAAGCGAGAATTGAACCCACGCCGACTGGAGATGAGGGGCCTTGTGATTTTCAGAGCAATGCCCTAACCACTCGGCCACAGAGGCCCCTACTTTCAATAGATATATCTTACAATATGTTTGTATGTGGAAAGTTCACTTCTGAGTTACAATTAGATAACTATAAAATGAAATATGCTTTTAATACTGTGTTTATAATCGCATGATTGCAGGAATTAGTAATCTAGCAATCTTCATTTGTTCCAAGGTTTTTCACGATGGATACAGCTTCGTGGGGATCCGGTCTCTTAGAATGGATCCTTAGCACCCCTTGCCTGTCGAAAGAGGCGAATAAATGGGACGATCCTTCGGATAAGACCGCAAAAACCGAGGCCCAGTGTCACAGCAGGTGTGGCACGATAAAGATTCGTCCCTGATCAAAGGCCATAAGCGCCGAGCATACACTGTAGGCCTAAATTTTGCAGCCCTTCGTCGGCAATGGTGACGTCTCCAAATATTGATAATTAACTGTATATCACGGGACGGTAGTTCACTTATTGATAATTAACTAAGTTTTTTGATAATGTTTTAATAGTGAATAATTTTTTGAAAGGAGATTTTTCCTCAAAATCAAACAAGCTTTGGAAATGTGGAACGAATTTCGGGATGTAGATTATTTTCATGTAAAAAGGAGATTCAACAATGTTAACAGAGCGTGATGTATAAATCTTTATTTTCCCACATTTTCTATATAGCTTTAAATACATGATTCATAATTACTGAATCCTTCAACTTTGAAAAACATAGTTATCCGCATTTACAGTTTTCTTTAATGTCATTCAGTTCTGAATACGTGTCATTCTCATCTTCACTTTTTGAATGGTATCAGTTATAATATAACTTATATTAAGCTTGAATGATACTGTAATAATAATAGGATAATTTCACACCATGATATTGAATCACGCTATTCTATACGTTGCCTATCTCTATAGCTTTGACAGATTGATGACACCTTTATATAATGAAACATAATTGCTAGATTTGAAAAAAAGCTTATTTGAGTAATTTGGTATGATATCCAACCATCAATTGATTCAACACTTCCTTCTCGCAAAAAGTTCCCTCTTTACCTCAACGCTGTAATTTTTTTTCAGAGAAAAGAAAAGTTAAATATATAAAATAGTTTTTTTTAATTCACCTGCATGCATATTTTCAAAATAGTGATAAAATAACTGATATGAAGGTTGTTCATGGATCATCTTCCTCTACTTGTGGTGGCATTACAGTCAGGAGAGCATATTAGTCTGATTACTTGGTTCATTGTCTCGTTGGTACTAGTAATGAGACTTTCATGTGAATGACAACAACTAATAGAGAACATGAAACTTACACAGTCATGATTAGATACAAGACCACTGAGATCACTCAAGGTCAGTATTGTACAGTTGATTTTTAATATAAAATGTTATAACACCATTTTATAAACAAATGGAGGGGTATATCATTTTGTATAAACACTCTGAACTAATATTTCATTTCCAAATATAGTATTGTTTTCATTAGTTGCAATATGTATTACAGGTAGGCAGAATTGGGCGGGGGATTCTTTCCTCTTATTTACAATTACTTGCAAATAAAGCTATACATTGGGTGACCCCCCCCCCCCAATCTATTTTTTATAGTAGTGGTGATGGGGTAAGAATGTAAGCTCGAAGTTATGAATATACCGACCCATGAGTGGAAGAAAGAGCTTCCCTCTCCCACATTTGGTTTTTTTGTTTTGAGATTTGTGAATTTGTGCATATCAGGAATTTGTAAACAAGTTAATTTCTGCTCCGACTGTCCCCTTTTGAATAATGATTCTACGTGCCCGTTATTTGTTTTTTAAATTGAATTTCAAAGGAGTTATGCCTCGCCCAAACACACTTTTCAATGTGGAGCTTCACACACACACATATATATATATATATATATATATATATATAGAGAGAGAGAGAGAGAGAGAGAGAGAGAGAGAGAGAATTTTTTTACTTGTTTGTATTTAAACAATAAAATGCTTTCTTTCATCAGTTGGTGACGCTAGCTAGGTGACTGACATTGCAGTAAAACTGTATATGTATTTACATTGTTTTGTAGGTTTCTTTAAAATAATAAACAAGTATGAAATACTAAATTAGAGTAAAATACCATATCATAAACCTACGTAAACTTATTTAACGGAACAGCCAGTACACCCTTTGACCTTGACGACCTTCCGTACGTTTTGGAATGTTGACGTCATCAATGGTACAAGAAATAGTCTATAAAAATATTTTGAAAGCACAAATAACAAGTCATCTGATGACGATTCAAAGCAGGGCTTCTTTCATTTGTTATTATTATGTATTTTTATTTGTACTATTTCTTTATGCATCCATACTGGTCAACAAATTTTACATTATATATAATGTATATTTTACATTTATAAATCTAGAAAGCAATAAAAGACAGAGAGTAAGTGTATGTCTGTGTCATTTCAGTATCATCTAAATATATACCAGCAATATGTGTCCGAGTAATTTTGAAATTCAAACAAATGCATGCAAACTGCCATATATGTGCATTGATGAATTTAAAAACAATGAGATGTTTTGTGTTTCCAATGTTATTTGTTGGGTGGACATGTCATACTGTCATGCAATCATTCATATCTTCATACACATGATTTGCCTATTTATTTCTATCATCAATCAAGATCAATTAAAACGTGTACCGATATCGAAGATTCACACGGATGGTATGATTGGTGGTTTTCAAGACTATGGCCTTTTATTTTCTCTTACTTCTTTCTAAATCTTTATTTTGCAATCGATCAAAATATTTTGGTGCACTTTTAAATGTAAGGACAGTTCATGTACTATATTAATTTACCGTGGATTTAAACTCTCATGCGCATGACAGTGACGTTAAATCCGATCCAAATTATATTTAGATCTGCTACCTGCCTTTCTGTATGATTTGACTTTTTGTTTTAGAATACAATTAAACTAACAAACATTGACATGTTGCAAATAGTTTCCATGTTAGATCAAAATTTATAATTTTATCGGGCGAGATGTACCATAAAATACCTCACCCGAACAACGACGTCCGTGTTGTTCTGATTTCTCAATGGAATGGCAGTACAACGGGAACTGTACCCATTCACTTTACAATTTAAGCATTTTAGCCATTTATGAACCATCTGATATAATTTCCATGGGGATCGTACCACGTTATCGGGGACTGTACCTTTTCTTGTGGGGGATTGTGGTATTTATGAGTGATTGTGGTAATTCCTAGCACTGGCGTGGTAAAAATATCACCAATTTCGCTATATATTGAAAGACACATTTGTATTTAAGTTATGTGCTTCGTGAAAGTGTGAGATAGGGTAGCATTTAGCCTTGTGATTTTTATTCGTCTGAGCAGTAATTTACATATAAATTCATTTGAATTACTATTTATTATTCAATAATCATTTTGTATTGTATGGAAGTGTGAATAAATGCGAATGTATGCACTATCTTAGCTTGTCGAAAAATGTAATTTATTGAACAATTATTTACTGATACGGTACCCATTTAATCATTTGATCTACATTAACATATACAGCTTTATAGTGAATACTATTTCATCATCAAACAAAGCAAAATGTATATATCTGTAAGAAGGAGAAGGAATTTTATCGAACATGCCAACATGTTGCTGTGTTCCTGGTTGTTCATCCCGCGGTGGTTTGAATTTCCCAAAGGACAAAAAGCTCATGAAACTTTGGATTATAGCAATTGAAAGAAAGGGGGGGGGGGGGGAGGTGATGTCCATGCTCAACTGCTGCAGGAACGTTTCAAACTTTGGAAAACAAAATTAAAAGAAAGATTGATTGATTAATTATTTATTGTTTTCCGCCACACTTAACAATTTTTCAGTTATCTGGTGACGTCCGGTTTTTGTTGGTGGAGGAGAGAACCCAGATACAATGTACCCGGGAAGAGACCACCGACCTTCCGCAAGTAAACTTAAAAGAAAGAAAGAAAGAAAACGGGGATCACACATTATTGTACAGTCTTATTTTTACATTCGTATTTTGCCTTTTATTAAGATTTATTTTTCAGTGTTGTTTTTTAACATTTTGATTTTTGTTGATTAAAACTTTATTTCATTTTTTTTTTATTTTCACCAAGCAAAAATTTTTGACAACTTTAAAATGTGCAATGAAACTGTCAAACTTGTGAACTGAAAATCAGGTTTGCTTTTCCATGGCTATTTTGTTGTGTCATAATTCACCCAAAATGATGACCACATTAGACCAGGAGATGAAAACGATGGAGCAGAATGGTGTAGAATTTAAAGGACTCATACAGGCTAAGACTAACAATAATCATCAAATTTCTATTTGAAAAAATGAAAATGTAAAATAATAGATTTTAAAATTGTTATGCATATACATGTATATATTACACATACATTATAATCTGCTATGAATCTTTAGCTTCTATGAAGTTTTTCCCACACCTATGATGTCTATTGAAAATTTTGTTCATGACAGTGAGTGTATAATGTTTTACATTGGTCTGGCTTCTTACACAGATTTTCTTTTTGTACTGCATTGTCTAGGTGAAGCTGCCTACCATCTCAGATATTTGTATAACCAAGTTCAAAATTTGTCTCCCTCCAGAACCAAACACACTTAGCTATTACTCAGCTTTTGTCATTCAATTCACCAATTTAAGAACAATGAATGTAAAGTGGAGGTAGATAACACCATCCTTAGCTGTTACAGGTTGTTTAAAACTGTGAATAGCAAAATAAAAAAAAAATTAAAATACGACCTACCGACCATATTTCTTTTTTTCAGTGAGTGACGTTACAGCAAACACACATTTTTTTTTGGTGGGGCTTATGTACATGCAGCACGTTTCTTCTGTTATGATTTCACCACTCTCTCAAAATACTGTAATGCAAATAGCACAGTACACACATGTTTACATGCAGCAGATGGACCCATCCCAGCAGCACATTCACACTGGCATAGCACAACACAACCATCAACATCAACACACACATCAACTTTGTATGAAACATTCCTCTTCATCTCTGCATTACATTCAGCCCTTACAAAAAACATATTCAGATCACATGCTAATCGCACATATTTCAGAAACTTGTTTTTATCATATACTCTGCAAAAAAAGAAACGCATAGCCCTTTTGAAATTTTAAAAATGCAAATTATGTATTTTACCAGGTAAACTGAAATGGTCAATTGAGTAATTGATTTTTTACAGGTAAGTATGAAACTTTAAAGGTCTGTTCATTTGATTTGGCTCTCTGCCAAATTAGCTCGGCGGCTCTCTAAAATTGCACATCACCTCTATCGCCATGGAATTTGGCTTACGTTTTTCACGAGAACTTTGTGCTTAATTCAACCACTACATTAAAGCGCATAAAAGGACGAAGTTTGAAGCTTGAATTCATCATAACGTTAAAATGCTGCCATGCCAAGGTTGGACCCTGCTACTCGAAATATCGTCATTGGCCGTCTCTAGGCCGGAGTATCCCAAAGTGAGATTGCACGAACTGAAAACGTAAATCAGAGCACAATTTCTCGGCTGTGGAACAGATTCCAGCAGACTGGCTCTACTAATGACCGACCGAGGAGTGGGCGACCTCGCATTACGACTCCTGGACAAGATCGCTACATCCGGGTCTTTCATCTACGGAATCGAACCGTTGCTGCAACAGCTACTGCAGTCGGAATACCTGGATTGAGAAGAATCAGCTCGCAGACAGTCCGCAACCGACTTCGACAATATGGCATTAGACCCAGAAGACCGTATTTTGGAGCAGTTTTGACACCGTTACACAGACGAGAAAGAGTCCGATGGTGCAACAGATTGAGGGGCTGGACATTCCGCAACTGGCGTAGAATCTGGTTCAGCGATGAGTCCCGTTTTCTGCTACAGAAACGTGCTGGAAGAATCCGTGTATACCGGCGCAGGAATGAACGTTTCTCTTCCTCGTGTGTCCAAGAAGTGGATAGCTTCGGTGGAGGTAGCGTCATGATATGGGCGGCGATCTCTAATGACCGTAAAACAGAACTGGTACATGTCCCGGGCAATTTAACGGCTCAAAGGTACAGAGACGAAATTCTCCAACCTCACCTTATGCGCGTAATTGACCGACAGAGGGAGTTATTCCAACATGACAATGCCAGGCCTCACACAGCCCGCTTAACAACTGACTACCTTCAGCAGAACAACATTAATGTGCTACCATGGCCTTCCAAATCACCGGATTTGAATCCGATTGAACACTTATGGGACCAACTGGATAAACGTGTGCGCCTGCGCCAACCTCCGCCTCAGACCCTCGATCAGCTCCGTCAAATGTTACAACAGGAATGGCGAACAATTCCACGCAATAACGTAAGAACATTGATTGACTCTATGCCAAGGAGATGCAGAACTGTGTTGGCAGCTCGAGGTGGTCATACACGGTACTAACTTAAACGTGACAGGAAGTGTTCTTAACTGTGATAATCTGACTTTTTTTTCACCAATATCTAAGGTTTGGACTGTAATTTTTTTCAATTGAAACAATTCTAGTGAATATCTACATTTTTTATTGTAAAATCATAATCCAAAATACTTCTACTAAAATCTTAAAAAATCCATTATGCGTTTCTTTTTTTGCAGAGTATATATTTTACATGGTCATAAATGATTACCGCCATTCTCCCCAAATAAGCAGCAATTGCTTCTTCTTTAACTGGTGTGGACTGGGTGTCTTTGTTTTTATCTTTAAATTTATCGTAATTGGAGACTTTCATTTCATACTCTCTCTCAACTTTTTCACAGCCACCAAAATTATTGTTTCTGTCATAAGCTTCAAGGCTGAAAAAAGCAATGACTTAAATATATATTTATTATAATAAAACTAAACGTGATTGACATTTACCGAGGAAATTCGGATGAATACACGAAGAATATTTGATGGACCTTTCTATGAGCTCCCATTTCCGACCCGAAACTCGCGCATTTCGCCGGTGTAATTCACTTCTCAGGTCCTTAAGACACCACGATCCGTAAGCAGACATTTCACATGTGCAAGTAACAAGACAGATGACTTATGCAGACGACAAAATTCAAGTTCGATTTTTCGTGTCACGGAGGCGACAAGAGTATTGAACTTAATTGGTGAGAGCACCTCCTAGATTTTAGGGTCGACAATCTGGAGTTTTATTTGCCATTGACAAAGCAAGGCAAATTAAGCCAATCCTATTTCTTTCAATATTTGAATTCTAAAAGAGTAAGGGTGAAATTTAAAACACACATTATCCCTTATTTATGTGGCAATATTCCATCATCACCTGCATATGGTGTTTATTTCTCTCAACTGATTCGATACGCAAGGGCGTGTTCTGCTTAAGATCAGTTTTTAAATCGAGGCGGGCTACTGACAAAGAAGTTGATGCTACTGGGGTTTGTACAATCTCGTCTAAAGTCAGCGTGTCGCAAATTTTATGGTCGTTATAACGATCTACTTTGCCAGTACAACTTACCATTAAGTGAAATGCTGTTTGATGTGTTTCATATCAATTGTTAGGCCGTCCTTGGCACACTGATTCTGACTATGGATTGCTCCGTTTACCTGATTGGAATATAGGGCTCAGGCGGGTGTGAACGGTCGACAGGGGAAGCTTACTCCTCCTAGGCACCTGATCCCATCTCTGGTATGACCAGGGGTCTGTGTTTGCCCATCCCTCTGATTTGTATTTTCTATAGGAATTACGAGATTGAATACTGTTTGTTATCTAAGCTTTTTCACACACACACACACACACACACACACACACACACACACACACACACACACACACTAAACATATATCCCCCAAAACTTAACATTCTTATGTTGAGGGAATTTAACCAATATAAGCTGTCAAAATTAATATTTTGGGGTCCTAAAATTTAATCGAAAATTTTGTAAACATCTACCTTCTAATACCTGATTTTATCGATTAAGCTTTTGACATGTTGTATTTTTTGCATTAAATGCAAAAATGTTCGACAGTTGAAATTAAGTCTTCCCGTACCTTAATTTTCCCGACATTATTTCCGTATGCAATGACCTAAAGTTGAACTCATTCGGCAAAATCAAATGCGCAAGCGCAATATTTCCGGTAAGCACGAAAGATGTCTGACACGAAAGGTTCGAAGCGAGGGAGAAAGCCGACTTTGACTGATTCGGGATGAAAAAGATATAAAAACATATAACATCGTTAACAATGCCAAAATAATCTTGGTAACTAGAATTTTATCTCACCTCGCCGTCCATATTTTAATGACCCGGAGACAGCCCGATCCACCCCGATCAGCATCAGAATCATTCGTGTCAACATCGGTTATCTTCGGGATTGTCGCCGACGATTAATCAGCTGCCATTGTTAGGGTCAAACTGAATGTCGCGGAATATATTTTTCATCACGTAAAGGTGTGTAAACGATGCATAAGAGAGGTAATTCAATGCAGTTCCTTTTTTCAATCATATCAACGTTCATTTAACCTCTTTTAATGCCACTATAAAAAATTGCAATTTTGGCAGCTTATATTGCTTTAAATCGTAAAAGTCGTTGCCACAAAAAGTAATTTTACCAAAATTAACTGGTCATAGAACTACTAAGCTTTTGAATTCACAAAGCATAACATTAAATCACTAGTCCAAATTAAAAAAATCCTTTTTCTGCCGTTTGCATTGACACCTGTATTTGGGTATTCACAGTTGTACTAGTACTAACTGGCTGACTGACTGTCCTGCTCATATCTCCCATGCTGAAATCCTGAACCTTCGCTTCAGTAATATTCATCTTATATCTCTTTCGCAATTCAGGAATATGTACCTCAACGTCGATATTTCGAATACTCACAGGCACTCCTAATCGTACGCACTGCATTCTTTAGTTAGTTAGTTAGTAAGTTAGTTTGTTTGTTTGTTTTACGTCCCGTCGAGAATTTTTCTCTCATATTGAAACGTCACCAGTTGTAGGTGAAGTACCACAAATTTAGACCTATGCTTACCGCTCAGGGCCGTAGCAGTCAGGGTTCTTTAATGTGCCGACGCCTACCTTGACACGGGACCTCCTTTTTTGAATATATCCGAAAGACCCGTGATTCTTACTTCTAACTACCGATCGTTTGGCGAAGGAGCAATCACTACCTATTTTTCGTCTTAGGTTTGACGCGGCCATGGCACGAGCGGGGCTTGAACTCACGACCTCCCGGTTACGAAGCGAACACTCTAACCACTGAGCTACCGCGACCGGCGACAAGTATTTGATTACACTGATCATTGAGAATAGCATAAGTGCGGAACATATTGTTCGGATAATTTTCGTGGAAAATATCCACAAGGAATGGTTTGCTGCACTATGTTCTTTGGAATGTATCACCATAGAAAGTTGTATACTTTGATGTTACAGAGTTACTCGAGTCCGTAAAGGAAATGGAAATTCCCTCCCCGCCATGAACGTTCGCACTTACAGATGAAGCCTTGTTCCAATGAAGTGCTATGGTGTGGTTGTTACTCCCACACATTTTACACCAAATTTTCACTTGATAATCCTTTGCATTGTGTTGGGTAGAAACACATCTTGCACATATGTGTTTACCTAGTATTTTTTTTCTGTCAGTGAGAGACATCCCATTGAAAGTTTTGCAGTCATGAATACTATGACCTGCTGTAGTAAGGACAACAAATTTGAGAAGTAATGTCGGTATCATTGACGTCAGATTTCTTTGCATGAACTTGTTCTTTCTTAATCGGTTGACAACTAACATCAAAGGAAAATGCAGCATCATTTCAGGTCTCGCAAATTTCTTTCACGAATGTAACAAAAAAGGTAAACGATGGAAATGGTATATTGTTTGCTTTTTATATCCGGATATTCTGTTGATCTAGATTAAAAGGAAGTTTTACAATAATTGGATTGACTGCAGTAGACAAATACATCAGACTAGTAACAAATACAGAGTTTGACATTAAAAATTCGATCTTGATGAAGGTCTTCTGTTTTCTCCTGATGTCACCGATTGAATATTTTCTA